>VZDJ01001247.1:23960811-23995811 GCA_008694505.1 Cyanoderma ruficeps | reverse complement strand
CTGGGAGGGTGGGCAGGCCCTGGCACAGGGTGCCCAGAGAAGCCCCTGGATCCCTGGCAGTGTCCAAGGCCAGGCTGGAGCAGCCTGGGACAGTGGAAGGTGTCCCTGCCATGGCAGGGGTGGGATGACACAAACTTTAATGTCGCTCCCAACCCAAACCACTCCAGAATTCTGTGATTCTGTGATGTTTTTATAGTGCCACAGCCATGCCTGGGGTATACAAGCCCTGGAAAGAGCTCATTTGGTGTTTTCTCCTGGAACTTCTTTACTGTTGGGAAAAGTTGTGGTTTATGTCCTTTGGAGAAAAAGTGGAAGTGGAGCTTTAGATTTTCTCTTTCTGTGCGTCCATCTTCCATGTTCCAGGACAGCTGCTTCAAAATAATTCATTTGTTTCTAAGTACAATGTTCCTTCCTGTATCAAAAGGGAGAAGAAAACAAATAATGGAATCATTAATTTTAATCTGATTTCAGAACACAGGCAACCATTGTAAACCTCTATCTTGAAATATTTTCAGGACAAATAGTAGAAATTAACTTTTTTGTCCCCCATTAGTAACTTTCTACACAGGGAAAACACATTTCCAAGCTCTTCTATTTATGGTCCACATGTTGCTGCAATTGCCTTGAATTGGATCGTGTGGAAAAATCCTTTTTCTATCTAATCTGTCTCTCCACACTGTAGATAAGTAGGACAATATTATCCTAGAACTCCAAAAACTTTATGTACACAACATCTTATTTGAAATTAATGGGCACATTCACAGTCCCAGAAAGCCATTTATTTTTGAGGAAACATCCTGCCTTTTTGGGGGCTTGCCACGTCTCAGCAGAGCAGGGTCAGGCTGCATATGCAGCTGTAAGTTGATTTATCTCCAAGATTCCTGCAATTTCTCACATGTCTGCTGGCATCACATCCAGGTAGGGATAGCATAAAGTGACATTTACTATTTCAGCCTTAAAGTGAGTGTGGATATTGTTGCTAATAATCATCCCCTTGTAAATTATAAATGTCAAGGACACCCCAACCCACGTTTTCACTGGAGCTTCTTTTTCAGAGAGAATTTCTTCCGTTTGCAGGCGTTGTCAGGCTCCTGAGGCTCCTTTTGGCAAACAGCACAGCTTTAGCCTTTAGGGTGTTTGATCCCTGCCTTCAGCTCCTGCAAAATAAATCTATAAAATGGACATTTTTTTTCTTCTTAGGGGATGGCTCTGCTTAAAGTCCATGTGCTTTAAGTTGCCACTGGAATATTGCTTATTAAAAACGAGAGTAAATGGGGCTGACCTGGGCCAGATATGAAATCTGAGAATATTCCAGGTGTCACTGGGAGCAGGATCACGGAGCTGGCAGAGCTTCCTGCTGCTGTCATTAAACCCGGAGCACTGCAGAGCCTGGGGTGCAGGACAGGAACCAGGCAGAGTCCCTGAGCTGTGCTGCAGCACAGGGGAGGTGACATTTCTGTGCCACCACTGCAGTGCTGGGCTCCTTGAAGGGCTTCCCACCACACAACAGCCACTTCCCTTCTTCTCCAGCACATCCCCAGCGCCCAGAAATTCAATTTCCAGTTGGGAAATTGGGATTGAATCCAGGAAATTCCAGCTGAGAAAATCAAGATCCAAACCATTCCCACCCAGTGAGCAGATGAAATGTAGCTGGTTCTTATGAGTCAATCCAAACCAGGGCTGCAGTTACATTTTGAAACCCTCACAACATCAGTGAGTTCTTTATAACTGTTTCCCCTTCAGTGTTAAATAATTTGTAGTTTGTGGAAAGGATAACAAGTATAAATGGCTCACTGAACAAGTGAGCTCTAATTTGAGGATAAGCAAGATGAAAATTATAGAAGAATTCTGCTTCTGATGTTGTTTAGATGGTTGGGTTGTCGCCAGTGAAGCTGCTGCTCAGTCAGAGCACAACTCTTAAAGCCTCAAAGAAGACCAAAGATTCAAGTGCTAATTCAGCAAATTATTTCAATCCGAGCTCATGCTTAAATTTGTCCTTCTTCCAGAACGCCCTGGTAAAATTTCTCATTTAATGGGAGAGAAGGACATCCTTAATCTCATTAAATTTAAAGAAAATTTTATTGCTAGTGCCGTGAATAAGGTTGGACTTGAGGGTGACACGTGTGGGCTGGGTGAGGCCTGAGAACACCTCCACAGAAGAGGATATCTCTGCAGCCAAATCTGCACTTTTTTTTGAAAATTGGGAATTTCTCCTCTCAAATTTGTCTTTCCTGTCTCATATGGAAACAGTGGTTTGAACCTTCAGTATAGCAGTTTATTGAATGCCTCATGTTGTTCTACACATGCTCCCTTTTCCCCCAGAATACCCTAATTAATGGCTTTTGATCTAAGTGTATTCCATAGAAGTAAGAAGAGTGATATAATAATAATAATAATAATAATAATAATAATAATAATAATAATAATAATAATAATAATAATAATAGTAATGATCTCCAGTTGGTTTCTCTGTTAAATAACCCTGAAGAAAAATTTGCACGTAGGAAAACTGTTTAATGCATTAATCAGGATTTTATTTAGGAGACACTTGCAGACCTTGGGTCCATCCCTCAGGATTTAGTCTTGGTCATACAATAATTCATGTATTTTTCAAAACCTTAGAGTCCTGGTTCCAGCTTGGAAATCTGAATTTTTTGGGAAGCTTTTATCCTGCTAGAACTGCCGTTAATTCTGAGAGTTTCACACACGAGAGCTCGGTGGGCCTGGCATAATGGGGATGTGAAGATGGATTATGGAGAGACCCAGAGCTCTCATTAGGGTGGGGAGGGAGGCCAGGCTCTGATGGGAATGACAGATTGGGCCATCTCCTGCCTTCCTCTCCCAAGGCAGGCGCTGCATTTTGTGTTTTAATTTTAAAGATAATTACTTTCATTTAATCCACTGCTTTTTAGGAAGGTAACAGAGATGAGGACATTTGTTATGGGCCTATCATCTCCCGTGTTTGAATTTGTTCCTGGTTAGTGAGGAGTGCTGGAAAAGGGGCTGGCTGGGGTGCAGATTTTCCCTGTGTATGGAGCTGCTTCATCCCAAAATGCCTCACCCACCTCAGGATATTCTGGTTTAGAGATTTCTTCCCAGTGATACAAGTAACAGAGCTGAGAGGTGAATATCCATGGAGGCCTTGATCCCTGGGTGTTATTGTGTTGGCAAAGCAGCCTCAGCCTGCACCTATGGAAACATTTATTTTTGGATCAGGAGCACTTTGGAAGCTTCCTTCATCTTGAACACTTTACCTTGCAGAGTTTAGGAGTTTGCAGCTGGGCTCCTTCTGGATAAAACACCGTGGAAATCTGGGATCCAGGAATGTGCCAGAGGAAGCCCTGGGTGCCACTGCCACACCCCAGGGTGGATCCATTGGGGTCCCTGCTGCTGCTCCTAAATCCACGTTCACACACCTGGTTTGCAAAGAATCCTGAGTATTGTACCTGCTGATCTCAGCCTGATTTCACTGATTGGCACAGAACTCCTGCCACTCTTCCTCTTCCATAAACATTCATTTCACTCCTCTAACCAAGCAGCCATGGAAAAATCCAGTAGAGCAGATCAGACTTTTAGTAGCACCTAAATACCAACCTGGGGGACTTGTCCAGATTGGGAAGATGCTGTTAGAAAACAAGGAGCTCTGAGGGACATCCCCAAAATTGCTGTTGGCTCGAGCAGTGCTCACATCAGAATAATCATGACAGTGCAAAGCTGTGTTGGCCACATCCCCTCTAGTGACAAATTTCTGTGACATGGGCTGCCATTAAGGAGCTGCTGAGTGATAACAACACATTTGCATGGATGGGGGCACTGTGTCTAACCTGCTATACTGTGACTAAATGGTTTTCACTCTGCAAACTTTATATGGGTTGCAAAAGTTCTCTCCACTTACCCAATTTAGCCAGGCTTGCTTAATAAATTACCGAAAATGATTTAATTGCTAAGAAACGTAAAGTGATCCTTTACACAGAGCAAAGGCACTTGACTTTTTACATATCCTCCCTCAGTACCATGTGCTTAAAATTAGCACGTGGCAGAGCTGAAGACTGTTCTAAGAACAAACCCATTTCTATGCTCCCAACCCAAATGCAACGGGAAAAATACCATTATTGCAGGACTAAAGATAGAAAAAGGGGATTCAATTTGAAAACGCTTGTGGCAATGAAAAAATATAACTTCCAATGTGAGTCAATTCATCGAGGCCTTAACATTCATTTGTTGCAAATGGAGGGGGCAGTGGAATCCAAGGCCGGAGCCAATTGGCATCTTGCAGGCTGGGAAAGGTCAAGCGGTGGCTGGTGGTGTGTGTGCTGCTCCCAGGCTTTGTTAAAATGCTGGGATTAAACACAAGTTACATCTGAGGTCAAGTGACCGCAATAACAGGGGACACGGCAAGTCCTCAAATCATTCCCCGGGATGAAAATGACACGGAGCTGACATAATATCTGAGGTGAGATGGAACTGAAATCCTCAGCACCTGAACACTTCACCTACTGATGGGTAACCTGACCCTAACCAATCTGATAATCATACCCATGTCAGGGGGGAAGCTGCATTTCCCGGAGCTGAAGGTACAGTCACTCGCTTTTATTTATTTTATTTCATCTATTTTTTTTTTATTTTTTTTTTTATTTTGGGCTCTGGCTCCGCTTCTGGAACGATGTTGTTAAAAGTTTCAATAGTCTGCTTTAAGCCTTTCAAATCAATGTCTTCCATGGAAAATCAGCTGCCACCTCGGGGGATGGAGCTCTCTGCCTGCTCGGTCTCTTCATTGCGGGTGCTTTAGTTTATGGAGCTCAATGGGCTCCTCGGGGGATTTGAAGAGATCCAGGTTGGGCTCTGAGCTGCCACTTCCAAACCAGAGAGCAGAAAGCAAGGACTTGGGGTGACTGGGATTTGTTCAGGCACGGGCAGTGATTTTTGGCACGGGAAGTCACCTTTTGTAGTGGAAGCATCTTTTAAGAAGAAAGGAAAAATGAAGCTGTTCGTTGTACTGTTCCAAATAATGTCATATTGGATAACATTTTGGAGCAACACCCCCTCCAGCTTAAAAACTATTATTTATATCTTTAAATCTCACCTCTTTAAATTTATCTTTCAAAAATGCATGCTGGAAAATCCTGATTCCAGACTCTCCTTTGTGCTTTTTGCATCCACGTTTTCCTGGAGAGGGCAAACCAAAGCTCAAATTAAAAATCCCGTTTACACAAGCGGAGCTGGATCAAAACCCTCCTACAATATTCCCCGAGCCAATCTATTTGCACTTCCCCAAACAAGCCTTGCGCTGGGCTGTGGGATGAATCAGCATGTATTTAAATCAAAGGCAGACAGGAAAGACTGCATCAGTTCTGTGCCACGGAGCTGTCAAAGCCCCGAAGAGATTAAAGGCGTGACCCCTTCATCCCTAACATTGCTCCACAAGAGACATTTCTGTCACTATTTCTGCCACTTGGCTTTCTAAGATGCCACGAAGCCTTAGGGCGACCTCTGCTACATTTCAGTGTTGTTTATTGATTTCTGACCCAGTGCTTAATAGTTTTCCCAGTCCCCCTGAATGGCTTTTGTAAGCAATAGGGTTTGTGCATCTCACCGATCAATACCTTTTATATTTACAATAAAATTGAAACTGCATCTGCTGGGGGTGCAGCCCAGCATTTGTCATCCTTCAGCGAGGGAAAACTATGTCATTATCTGAATTAAAACATTTATTTCTGATTAAGAGAGTGTCCTATCTCATTAATTTTTCCCTTTCCAATAGAAAGGGAATAGAATCCTATTGATTTTTGCACTTTTACACATCTCCACTGCTGGGAAGATAATTGAGAAGTTAGCCAGAATAAATGAAGTTTCAAGTCTAGCAGGCCAGCCAATACCTTCCAAATTCAAGGTGTTTTTATGAAGCTGGATTTTAATTTGTTGGCAAGCTGAAGCAGTGGGACTTATTCGGCTGAGTAAATTGGATTAAGAGTAGAATCTCCTTGAAGCGTGTCTTGGTGAATGCTGAGGGGCTTGTTCCCCCCAGACAGCCACGGGCTTGCTGGAGATTTATGCTAAGACAGCTTCCAAATTGCCCTCCTTCAAAACTCCAGCTCGCTGCAGGAAGTGGGGATTAGCGGACCAAAAGCTGATTAACTCACTTCTCCTCCATTGTATCGCCTGTCTTAAAAACAACCCAGCCCCAATCGGAGCTGAACTAGACCTTCAGATTTTCTGCCAATTGATTACTCTTTATTAGAGTAACGGGATTAAATCAAGCTTCATTAAAAAGAATTCCCGTTGCATGAATCCCTGTTCCCAGGACCTTTCCAGCATCAGTGTTTGCAGTGATGCCCCAAGTACAGGCCACCCTTCCTTCTCTGCTTTCCTTCTGTTTCCTCTCTGAATTAACAACTCGTATTCCATCCTCATTTCCCTCCTATAAAATCCACGCCATCGTTGTATATTCCACTAGAAACCAGAATGGGTGTTAATACTTGGACAACTAGAAAAGTTTGGGGTTGAATTAGACAATATATTCTATATTTTAATGAGTAAAACAAAAGAATTTCATAATAGCTGTTTTAAAGCAGGGAAATGCCTCTTCCTAAATACACTCTCAGAAAACAGACTCCTCCGTTTTTGGAAGTAAGAATCAAATATCTAAAAATCAACACTGAACTAGGAAAAAAAAAGGATCTCAATTTACGTATTTACCTCAGTAGTCTCAATTCAGAGACTTCCAGTAATAATCTGTGATCTCACTTTTATTCAAGGATTCTTTACAACTTGGTTCGAAGCATTAATTTGATTATTTTTCAATAATCCAAGATTTATGGGCTGCAAGTTAAAAAAGCAAAGGCTGGAACTTCTGATATCTGGCTCTGGTGGGGCTTTTTTGGGAAAAGGGAGAACGTTGTGAATGTCTGAACCTTTTTACTTTCCGAGGAAGCAAATATAAAATCCACAGGAAAAAAAAAAGTTTGAAAAAGCATTGTAAATGCCATAGTTATAACAAATCAACAGCACCAGATTAAAAATGCTGTGTAAGGCAAGAACTTAATTTCTTGCTGCATTTTAATGCACAGTCCCAAGCACCAAAGTATGCAAAAGGTTGAATACATTCATCACAAACATTTCTGTTTTCTCTTTTTACACCAATGAGAAATTGCAAGATTACCAATGACCTTCCTACCAATGAAGCACCATAATTATGGTCATTTGTTATACAACAGAGATGAATGGATAGAATTTACATAGAATAAAAATATTATTTAACAGCTGTTATGGATGTGTGAAGTGCAATCCTAATTTATTTAAATGCTATAAATATATTGGTAATGTATTCTTTTCGAATTAACCTCATGAACCTTATACTGGCAAAACTTCAATTAATATTGCACTAAAATCCATTTCCTCCTGTTGTGGGGAATATTGAATTGGGGAAAATCTACAGCTACAGCAGCAGCTCACTGCCTACAAGTTTTTGTTTGATTTTTTCAATCTTTGGCTCAAGCTTGTGGTAGTGGAATGATTTAAAAAATGCTTTAAATTAAAATTAGACCGAACAGATTTTTCCAAACCAGCTTTCTTTTCCTGTTATTTAAGTATACAATAACAATTTATGAATGAGCTGCCAAACATTATTTAAAAATGAAGGGTTTAGTGCTGTGTATTCTGTGTATTCCAGGACTTTTTGCTCATTTCCCTGGCTTGGGAGTGAAATAAAAGAGGAAAAGAAAACAGAACCACGCGGGGCATGATTAACTCAGCCCTTTCTGGCTGCATATTGTAACTTGGATTTAAAGAGAACGACAGATTTGTGTTGTTTGGTTAATTTGGAAGCACGGGGGGGATGTTTGCATGTGTTTGTGCCTCACATTTTGGGTTGATCTCTTTTGTATTCCGTCCATCTGCCCCGAGCTGTCATTATTCCATGTTCATCGACAGAAGAGTTATAGTTTGCAAAAACCTATCAGGTAGGCTGGACAGCAGATAATTGAGGTGATGATCAGTGCTAGCAAAAGACAATTGATAGTGATAGTGTCAGAGGCTGCACCTAACAAGATCTGCACCCTCTGTCTCCTTTAGCCTTCCCTTGGAAAGGACAGAATATGGAATAACATGGACATGTCTGATGTGCATCAATAGATAGGATGGCAGTGCATAATACTTCTTGGAACTGCAATCTGATGGTTGTAGCTTTTGACATTGCAGCAGGTTATTAAATAGAAATGTGAACTATTAAGAGATGATCTTGACTTTCGATACATTTTTATCAAAGTCAAAAAATAGTTGACACCGCTGAGTGGATCCACTTTGTGAAGGAGCAGAAAAATCCGGCATTCCAGGGGAGTCAAGGATCGTAATTGTCTCGTTCTCCAAGAGGAAGGCAGAGCTCAAACCACAGCTATTTCATGGAAATAGAATAATTAACAAACGGGAATATGCACAATTATATCAGAGTATAAATAAATAAATAGTTACCAGCCCAATTTCATGTTTAAGGCCACTGGTGAATTACCAGCTGTAACAGTCGCAGGTATCAGAGTCAGTTGATCCAGGCTCCCGCTGGGAATGTGTTTTCTGCTCACACGAGGCTGATCCAGGTGTGGAGCTCAGAACACACAGACTTTTCCCTCATCCACGGGGAAAGCAGCTTGGCCTTGTCTCTGAAGATATCAGCATCCAAAAAATTATTCCCTGCAATTATAAAACCACATAGTTGACACTAAACCAGGGAATGCATTTCAATCTCGTTCTTCCAAAAGCATCTCATCATCTTCACCATTTTAGATTACTGTTTACTTTCCTGGACATTTAAAAACGCCATTTTCCCCTCCTGATTTTAAAAACCTACATCTTTATTTCAATCCAAACGCTCTGTTCCTGCTCTCAGCTCCGTGACAGCCTCCTGCAGAACTTTTTTAGCATTTTGACGGAACAGATGAGATCTTGCACACAAGACCCGTTTGGCCAACTCCAAGCGTCCCAATTTTGCACAGCTGCACATTTTCCATTGTGCAGGAAGGGTCGGCGTGGGGAGCCTGGGGTAGGATTTATCCTCCTCTGCCCAGCTGTAATGTATGCAAGGAAGTCATGGCTTTGCATGGCTATTAAACACCCTATAGTCTATATAAAAACATGCAAAGTTGAGGCTTAATAGCAATAAAATATTATGGGTACTGCCCTCACTCATGGCTGAGCGAGCATGGCCCTTGATTGGGTAATTGGCAAACCACACACTGTGGCTCTCCCATGAATAATCATGTTTTTTCATTAGGGGGAACAATAGGGTTGCTTAACCCTCTAACTCTGCTTCCCAAAATGCCTCTCCGTGGTTGTGGGGGCTCTTCCTAAACATCCTGCGCTCCCCTTCCCAGCAGTGTGCTCACAAAGCCATTTCATTCCTGCTCTGTGGCACTGAGGCTCTGCTGGCTTTTATTTTTCCCCGAGGCCGGTAGCCTTTGGGAGGGACTGGGACACATTAATGGAAAAGATCTGCTCCCTAATTCATGGCATTTCAGAGACCTTTGAATATATTGGGCTCCAGTTGAATTAATGTCATTTCAGTCAGGACAGGAAGTTTACTGTAGTTTGTCAACTATCATTCATTTAGGAAGTCCAGTAATTTAACGTGCAGCAGAGGGCAGGGAGATGGAAGACGGATCTGGATGAATGATGTGGGATTTTTAAAAAAAACCTGCGTGGAGTCACATGGGAAAACATCACTCAGTCGGTGAGACTACAATGAAAACCCTTCCATGAAGCGGGGCTGATTTCTGCCACAAGCCCAGCCTTAGTCAGCACAGCCAGGAGCACCTGGACCCCCCTTGGTGTCCCCAACTCCTGAGAGGTGAGGTCTGTCCCTTTAATGCGGGGAATTGATTGATTTATGGCCACGTGATGGATCGAATGATCGTCCACGGAATTACTCTGAATTATGGTGACACAGCTTCTGCTCCACAAGCCACTCCCCATACGTCCTATAACTCAAAAGCAGAATGACAATAATACTATCTATGAAATTTATATTCATGATTATAAATTAATTCTTTTTGGGCAGACCAGCAGCAGCGGCAGCCTGGCTTTGCAATTTCCAAACAGCATTTATGGCATTGGCTTGGGAATACTATCTATCAAGCTTGGTGACAAATGTGGTGGATGATGGTCTCTGCTGCCGCTGGCTCCAACATCCACTTGTGTTACAGGGGGAAAGAAAATGCTATAAAATAACAGGAATCCTTGAGCTGCAATTTCTGACCAGTGTTCCAGGCCTAACACCAAGCTGCACGGGTCTTCTGTGAAATGAATATTCCCCGGGAGAGAAACATGGAAAGCAGGCTGAATTCCCATGTGGGAAGAGCCAGAGGTAGCAGGAAACAGCCGGTGGGAATTGGAGAGGCTGCACCCAGTGCAGGAGCACCTGAGACTCCAGGGAAATTCAGCCTCTAACCTGGGCCTGGTGAATCCCTTTCCATGAGAGGGTGAAAGAAGCACCAGGGCTTTTCCACCAGTGTTGGCTAACTTAAAATAAAAACAACCTTTAGAAAGGGAAAAACAGGAGCAAGGAGGATGAAGTGACATCTTCCAGCCCTGCTGGCAGCAGGGGAAATGCTGCAGGTGTGCTGTCAGCAGATCTTGGTGATCACAGAGAGCAATGATTGCAGCACAGCAGGGCCTGGCTTCCACCAGGGACATGTCAGAGCTGCAGAACCCCTTTATGGACACTTGCAGCAGCCCTGAAATGCCAGCAGGGCTCTTTGGAGGTGATTTTTACATTCTGGGAGCTCCTGGGTGGCCACTCAATGGAACCCACAGATGGCCGGGGGCAGCACAGTCCCAGGATCTCCATGCCTGCTTTCCAAGGAATCCTTCTCTGCCATAGGAGGGCTGTGGAGTGGCAAAGATTGACAGTCAGGATGCAGCTTTATCCCAGGTCATTACACCTGTACAGGAAAGATCTGCTGGCCTACAGGGATTGCCTACCAATGGGTGATAGAAATTAGGAGTGATGATTATGTTTGTATGCGGACACAAGTTCCATTGAACAACCGCTGAACAGCATAATGCTGCAAGGTGATGAGTAAGTGGCTGCTTTTGAAGGAGTCTCTTAGCAAAAATTGCCTTTTTTTTTGCTTTAGGAAAGACATCCTTTGCAAAAGTGTCAAGTTAGCAATGCTCCCCTTCATTCACGTGTTATTTAGCTTGAAGAAAACCTCTAAAGCTTCCTGAAGTTGTCTTCTCTCTTGGAGGTTTTTAGGTTGGGTTTTCCCTCGAGTGAACACCAACAGACCTGTGGTGCTGGGCACTTTGCTCATTCACTCACAGATCAGCAGGGCTGGCCCCAAGCATCCCCTGCTGCTTTTCACCCCGTTTCCATCACCCACTGATGCTGGAGCTGTTGTCTGTGATCAGCTCGGAGATCTTTGCTTCTCTTCACCTCAGGTGCTCCAAGGGCAAGGGGAGCCTTTCACCACGACCTCTTGTCACCTGCTGTGGTGAGAAAGAGAGGCTGTTTGCAAGGCTGTGACTTCCCTCATCTCCCTCTGGCACCTTTGGACCTGGTAGCTGGCCCCACCTGCTGCAGTCTGGTTTCCATGGCATCAGCAGCTGCTGGTGTCCCTTTCCACAAAGCTTGACTGGTGGCACTGATGCTCTTCCAGGCAGGAATCCCTCCTGCAGAGCAGGTTGTAATGGCAGAGGGGCTTGTCACCATCGTGACCCCCTTCATGTGGGGTCTCTGGGGACTGAGGATCTCTTCACAAAGCACTGAGTTATCCCGAGTGTTAAAAATTCCTGCTGCTGTCCTGGTTACAGACACAAGGCTGTGGGAGCAGCCCCAGGTGAGGGCAGTCCCACTGAGCTCTGCCTTTGCCTTCCTGCCCTGTTTTCCTCCTCTGCCTTCTCTCTCCAGCTCGCTGGGTTGGCTTCCAGCTCCCCACACAGCCCTTTGCTACCCATTTATATCCTACAGATCTGAATTTTCCTTCTGAAATACAGAAAGAACACCCAGTGTGAAAAGATACTTCGCAAAAGTTGGGATCTAGTAAAACTCCAGTTCATTTCTTCTCTGCTGCCTGCCCTACTGTCAGTAATAACCTGCCCGTGTTCCCTGTGCCTTCCCCCCTCTCTATTTATCACTTTCATGCCCTGCTGCCATCCTGTCCAGCCTAACTTTCTCCTCTCCCATCATCTAAATGCTTTTCCACCACCCTTCTATGTAAATTCTGGCTTAGACTTTGTTAGAGTAACAGCAATGCAGCTTTATTGCACCGTGAGTCTCCAACACAGTGAAACCCATTAATGGGAAAGGTTTTTCCATCCGTTCCAAGTGAACGGAGATGCAGCTCTATGGAATATAGCTATGGTGCTGGAAAATCTATATAGACAGCACAGGAGACAGAGGAAGGCTCTTCATTTACATAGTTTGTGGTCTTGGTTGGAAATTCAAGGTGAAAGATGGGCAGATTTCCTTTGCTTACGTGTGGTGTGCAATCCCAAAAGTCCTGGTGGGAGCGAAGTGAGGAGAGGGGGCTGAGCAAGGGGTTAATTCAGCTTTGGAATACTCACCTAAATGCAGAGTGGCACTGAGGGGCAGAAGACCCCGCTGACCAGCAGCACAAGCACACTTAAGGCTGTGATTTGGGAAGAATTAAAATAAACCCCACCCTGACGGTTCCCTGTCCTGAGGGCAGCCCGAGCACGCTCGCCAAAGGTCTGCGGCCACACAGGAGACTAATCCTTCCTCTGGTTATGAGTAGATCCCTTCCAAAAAAAATGTGTTCCTTGGCTGTGGAGCTGCATTTTGACTGCCTGATGAATCAGACATAAACTATCCCAGGCTTTGAGGAGCTCATTATTCCGAGCACTTCCCTTGCTGTTCTCCATGGCCAGCTAGCAGAGCCTGGAAGAGTTTCTGCTGACTCGTCTCTTCCAGCCTTGGAGACAAAATCCTGACCTTGCACAGCAAATTTAATTGTGCCAGGGCTCAGTGGAGACCTCGGCAGCAGGAGTTCCACCGAGTAATCCTTCACTTCCACACCTGCGGCGCTGCCGGGAGTTACTGAGGGCTGCTGAAGGGAAAAGGAGATTTAGATCCTTGAGCTAAGGGAAATATCCTGATGGTGGCCGTGCCAAAATCAAGCCCAAATATTAATCTAATGGAAGGTGGGAGCTGGAGAATCTTGGTTGTTCTCAAATTGAAGAGTGGGATTTTAAAGTGTGGTGAGGCATCAGGATCACAGCTCTGCCAAGAGGCTGCTTGGACATCCCACTGGGAGCCCAGAATATTTCCAAATTGCTAATCTGTGAATGGTCACTAGCTGGGATCAGTAGGGAAGTGTGGCCTTTTTATCAAAAGGGACAACTTTACTCTGTATTTACATTGTGTTCCCTCCATCCACGTCTGACCAAGCGCTGGGGAATAGGGGAATTTACCTTATCATTAAAATAAAAAAGATTAATAATGAAATTTAATAGCTTGTGATTTGTGAATGTTGTTTTTAGTGTTTCTGGTTTATCTTAACCAGTTCCTGCAAAAAACAGGGAGAAAATTAAGACTACTGCCCCATCCTTATAGTCATGGCAATTTCACAACATCTACAGGTCATCAGTGGAAAATAAATATAACACACTCTGAGCATTACATTGCCTGAAATAATCAGTGAATCTGAGAGTTTTCCTCATCTCTATTTCTTGTTCCTTGTTCTCTGATTTTAGCTTCCTGCTCACCCTTCTTCTGAAAGAAAAACAGGTATTACATGGCACTCCCAAATGATGCTTGTGTGGGTCTTGGTTTGGAATATTTTCCAGGAATCTTCCAGGAAAATAGAATGGCAAGGATTCCCAAAAACTTGCAGTCAGGCACACAAATGGCAGCAAATCTAGAGATGCTGGAAAAAGGGATTTTAGCAGATCCACAGAGGGATCTGACAACCACTGGCCTCAGGGAGAAGTTTTACTCTCTGTGTGTGCAAACAATGGGACAAAAATGGGAAATTATGGGAAATATTGTAATTCCAGATTCTGACAGGTTTGTGGAAATCACAGGATAAAGGAGACACCAAAAAAAAACCAGTTTGAAAAAATATTTATTTATATATATATATAAGTAGAATGGGTCCAGAATAATTTTAGCCATGAAACTCCAGAGGTGGGATGGCATTCCAGCTAAAATGAATCTACTTACTGAGCTGTAAAACAGGTGGTAAAAATACTGATGGAATTTGAAAAATATTAATGGCACCGTGGCAAACAGGAGCATCCTCAAACACAGCTTGTCTGGGCTGTCTAGAGTTCTAATGGAATTTATTTTTCGAATTTAGTTGAAAAAATTAATTCCCCTGCTGAAATTCCAACTTGCCAACTCTCCAGCCCAGGTGGATTTTTATAGCCAAGATCTAAACCCCTGAAAAATAGCAGTGTGGAGTATAATGGAAATGCTGACACAACCTACATTACAGCTGCACGGATTGTGCCACTATAGTTTATGGAGAGCCCATTTTGGGGTTGTCAGGTTTTTAAACACGGGCTGTTGTAAATTTGAAAGAAGCCTGTCTTGTCTTTAGGCTTTAAGGCTGTACATATTAGCAGAGATGGGTTTGAACCAAAATTTCCCTTCCCTGGGTTTTGGGAGAACTGGAAATCACACCTGAGCACCGCAGAGCCATCATTACCCTCCGTTTTGTTTGGTTATTTTGGGGTTTTGTTTGGTTATTTTTGGGGTTTGTTTCTTCCTGGGGGGAATTAGTTCTGCTATGAAATAGAGTCAATGAAATAGAGTTTGTCCTGGGGACAAGCACAAAGCAGGAGGATCTTCCTCTAGGTACAAAAAGGTTGTGAGGAGAAACACAAGTGCAGTTCACACTGCCCAAGTTCCTCCAGTCAGTGACAGGGTCAGGATTGGGCTCCCAGTCCATTGAAACGGCAGTTTTAGCCCAAAAGTCAAAATTTCACTGTTACCTGAAGTCTGACACCTCTGTGTCTGTCCAAGCTGCAGTGGAACAAAGGTTTGCAGGCTGAAGCCACAGCTTGGCCTCAGAAAATCAAGGATTTTGCCTTTGGTTAGTGCCTGTGGGGGAAGTCGAATTCAGACCGAAAACCTGTTCTCAGTGGCGCTTGGGAAAGTTTATCCTGAGCTTGTGAAAACAAAGGAATTGTGGAAATGCAGGTTGAAAACTAAATGTCAGCACTTGGGAAGTTGAATTCAGGCTGGAATCTTGGGAAAGCTTATCCTGAACTTGTGAAAACAAAAGAATCGTGGAAATTCAGATTAAAAACGAAATGTCAGCACTGGAGCCCAGTGTAATTTGATTGATAACAGCAGCAGGATGTCCCTTAGTGCAACCCCAAAGGTGGCACCTTCCTGAGGTGGATAAAAACTGCAAGAATTAACCCAGGAAAAGGCAAAGAGGCAAAATCCATTTAAATCTGCATTAATCTTTTATTGGCTTTCCCACTTCTCATAAACAGTTTGTAACCATCCATATATCATCATCCCAAACATCAAGTATAACTTCTCACTCAATAATCCAATTGATATCCAGCTGATATATTCAGTAGCAACAGTTCGTAAATGGGGCATTTTATAACCTAGGCAAAGGTTAATCATCCTTAGCTTCTTAAGTGTGATCTTAACTGTGCTGCTCGTGCTCACCACTGGATTTCCAGCAGGGCTCTGGGTTGTAGTTAATTAGGAGGCAGATTCTTCACTGGTGTTGAAAGGAAAGCCAGGATGTTAAAATATTGTCAGTAGGTGCCCTGTTTTTGGGTGCTCAACCATGAAACAGAGGACCATGACTGCCAGGAGCCACATCTCAACTTTTTCTTCTGCTGCTGCTGCTGCTGCTTAATATTATTATTATTGTTATTATTATTATTATTATTATCTCTCTGGACAGAGATGTCACCTTGAGCACCCAGGAAATGGGGACTTTGGAACCACTTGCCTTTTCTGCTCTCTCTGGCTTTGTTCCAGGCTGCCTGTAGCCTGTCAGGAGCCAAACCAGCCGTGGCTCAGCAGCAGACAGCAAAGCAGAACGTCTGACCTGGTGGCACCGCAGTGACACCGTCAGCAGGATCAGCAGCCTGGCCTGGTGGCCACACCGAAGGCTTCCATCACCCCTGAGCATCCTGCAAATAAAGTGGTGACGCAGCTCAATTTGATCTTCCTGATCCCTCCTGAGGACCTCTCTTCTCCAGGCTATTCCCACACAGACAAAAAGATTTTGTCTCACTGAAGCTGTTTATTGACCACAGCTGTCACCCCTGCTCTGACCAGTGACCTTACCTGAATATTCAAATCCATTGTAGATCACAAGTTCAAATGATTTTCTTACCCTCTGCGAGCCCTGTTTTCATAGTGAGCTGATTGCACATGACAATATTATAAGGGGTGTAATTGAGATTCTACAAACAATTTGCACCTCAGGTTTACAAAAAAAATAATGTATACAGAAGGGGGAATGCTGCTGACATTCCCTCCCCCCAGCTTCCCTGAGCTGATCCTGTTTGTGGAAACCAGGATGGCCCTTCCAGGTACTGAGAGACACGCAAGGATTTTAGAGGGATGTGCCAAATCTGCTGCTGCAACTGGGAATCCGCCGACTCCAACTCATCCTTTGGAACGGATGGGAATCAAGGCCACAGGCCCAGCACTGAAACTCATCTTTCTTCCTTCCCTGAGCACCAGTGACTTCCCTGAGCAGGGAAACTCTCACAGCAAAGCCAGGGAATTTTAGTGCAGTGGCTGTAACAGAGCTGAAGAGGAGCAAACACAATCTCCTGTTTTTTATATAATCTCCCATTTCTGTTCTGACTGTACTTCCCTGATAATTTTTTCTTCTTTCTTCTCTGATATGTTCTCACAAAGAGAAGAAAAGCCAACTTTTCAGTATTGAACTGAAACCTTAACCTGTGCTACCTGAATAATACAAATCAGAATTTCCTGATCTCAATGAGAAGCCTAACATCTCAAGCAGTTCTCATCCAGCTGTCTGCCTTTCCATCCAGCACCCCACTGATTTCATCGTTCTCCTTACAGATACTGGGTTCTGCTGATTTAAAGAACAATGAGACAATGGAGCCAGAAGAAGCAGAATATCTACCTGGGTTCAGTTGGACCGAGGTGTACACAATTAATGAAAATTAAACTCACAGAAAACTTGGCTTGCTCAGACTCCTGTAATAGAGCAGGAATCAGTCCAAGTCTGCTCAGGCTCTGCAGGGGTTCATGAACTTCACAGACCATGTCAGTGCAGCCTCAGCTGAGAACAGGGAGCACATGGCAGGGAAGCAGATTCTGCAAGTTTATGCTGTATCAGTGAAGAAAGAGGTGAAATGCTACAAATTCCAAACTGAAAAGCAAATAGAGGCTGTGGGTGAGAAACTCCACCCAGAGGTTTGTCCTCTCTTCAGCAGGAGGAGTCCATGGACCTCCAGCTTTGCCACTATCAATGATGTCCTCAGCAGAAAAGCCCAGACAGAAATCCCAGATCTCCCCTTCCCACAAACACCACACAAAACTGTGAAAACCCCTTATGGGCCCTGATTTTCTGGGGTGAGAAGTGCTGCACCTTCTGCTGGTGCTGCTTGGAAACACCAAATTGTCAGAATTTTCCTGCAACCCTCCCGTCCCTCCTTTTCTGCACCTTTGAGAGTCACCCCCAGCATTGGTCCTGGTGCTATTTATTCCTACTTTATTATAAAGTGTCCAGTGTGGAATATAAGACTTAAGTGCAGCCAAGTTCATAAAGCCTCTGGAGCTCATTACATGGATGGCAGTACAGCAGTGCAGAGCATCGCTGTAAATTTGAATTTTCTGCCGTATGTTTTCTAAATGCCAATATAAATAGCCCAGGAAATAATAAAATGAATAAAACACACGACTTCATTCGAGTTCCATTTGGAAAGACAGGGTGTGAAATGAAGAGTTCTGTTCTCCAGGTGGTGATCTCCATGCATAGTAGAGTGTTTGTCCTGAATTTCATTGCTTTGGAAAAAAAGTGGTGGAAACTCTTGATTTAGCTGGCGTTTAATGTGTGTTTCAAATAACTTCTGTGACATAATCAGCGACCCGGGGATTCCAGGGGGGAACTCACAGAGCAGCAAAAGCTTCAGCTGTGGCCGTCCCTGCCCAGCCATTGCTTTGCTGGGTACACAAACCCAACATTCCCAGTCCCACGTTCCTGGGGCAGCACCGGGGCTGTAAATCCCTCTCCTTGCTGGGAACACCAGCCATAGGCAAATGTATTCATGTCTCCAGCTATCCTTAAATGAAAAATCATGGACAGCAGCATTCTCTTGGTTGTTATTCCAACAGAAGCCTTTTCCCTTTCTTTTTCTCCTTTTAAAAAATATTCTATCTGCTCAGAGCTTTGGCACATGAGCATTCTTGCCTTAATAAAACTCAGTCTCCTTTACACGGATTGCGTGGCTCTGTATTTATAAAATTAGAGCATTAAATAACTCAGACTCTCAAATACTGAGGAGAAAGTCACAGGGCCACCAGTTTTGCCAGAATCTCTAAAATCCTGAGAAACCATAACCGCATTGGGAACTGATATGAAGAATGTTGGCAATGCTTTAAATTAAGTGTTTTTAATATGCTTAACCATGCATTTAATTTAACCTTAATGAGACAGCTATTGTATGCTGACTAAATACCACGAGCTTATTAAAAACATATTTACAGAGATCAACAGTGATGTAATAGATACATGTTTATGCCATCATTGGCAAACTGCTAATACCACATTTTTTTAATTAATTGGCATCTACTCAATATACAGTGGGGCTCTGCAGAGATTTATTGTATTTGGTTTATGTTGATGAAGCACCAACCGGTTTAATGAGGGTTAATTGATCTAGCTGACTATTAAAATATACATTTCCTATTTTGTGGTGATCAGGGCTTAAATGAACACACATTCAAACAACTGAAATTTAGTCTGTGCCTAACAGGATAATTCACCTGCTCCCAGGTGTGTGGGGGGTTGAATGAGCTGTTGAGTGGGGAGCAATTAAATATGGCAGGAACTAGAAGAGTAAGAAACGAAATTGAAATAAAAAACAAACACAGAAATACCCGGATATAAATAGGGCAAGAAAAACAAAAGCCTTTAGGGCTTTTGGAAGTGTCTCAAACGTGGTCAGATCAGGAGTTACTGTTGGTTGCTCCTGCTGGGCATCTCTTGGTGCTGAGATAAATTCTGCTGGTGCTGCCACCAATGCCAGCGTGCCATGGACCCCCCACACCCAGGGGAGGTTCATTTACCCCACAGGATCTGTCTGCAAAACTCTGAACCCTGTGCAATGTGCTGACCACAGCCTCCTGATTTTCCTTGCTGCTGGAATGAGTGCGTGTGTGCCTAATGGAAAATCTACGAGCATTTTCGGAGCGGTTAAAACGCGCTTTCCACTGGTTTTAATTCAATTTTACTTTTTTATGAAGAATCTTAGAGAAAGGGCACAGTGAAAAAGCAATGAAAGCCAAATTGCTGTACATGAAGTTTCATTTCTGGAGAGCCGGGGAGATTAATTCACTTGGCTGTGACTTGTTCATTACTACCCCAAGCTAACAAAAAAAAAGAAAAATAAAAGAAATATCACAGGGAGCAGCTCCTCTCTTCCATAGGTTGTAACAGTGCCCTGATCATAGGAGGAAAATATTCTGGTTAATACTCTGACAATGCCACACCTGCACTGAGCAAATTATTCTGATGCTGCGGTTGTGTTTGCTGACTCTGAAGTGATTGTTTTTCTGGCCATTAGTTTATTTTATTATATTTTATCAGGACATTTTTCAGTGTCCCCCAGCCTGGTGTGAGGACGTGGCACTCACTGATCAGGAGCCTCTCACCCAAGATTTGCTGAATCACTGGTTCTCCCTGCTCCACTCTGCCAGGGAAGGGAGTGCAGGAGTTTGTGTGTGTCTGAATTATCAGAGAAAACCCTCTCAGAAGGATAAAAATAATGATGATAAGAAGGAAGTTGAATTAATCTCTGTTGCATTGTCCATGGGGGTGAGAGAGGCCTATAAAAGATCAGAGGTGGTGTCCTGACACAGGGACATCAATGAAAATATTCTGCCAGGCCTTTATTTGACACTTTGCTTGCCTGTAACAGTTTACAGCAGAACTTCACAGCATCCATTTATATGGCTTACATTTTTTAATGATTCTGAATTCTTTTTTTTTTTTTGAGGAAAAATATTAACTCTTCAAAAGTGACATGGCATTTTATTCTGAATCAAAAGCCTTTTCTTTGAAAATGGCTTAATTAACATTTCCAGGTTCATAACATTTTCATTCATTCCTCTTTTTTTTTTGTTTTTAAATGGTTTTTTAAGTTTTCCAGTGATAGTGATAGAGGTTTCCTAATGTATTAAAAAAACACAGAGTGTGCCCAGTGGGACCTGCAGTCTGATTAGCTTTCAGTTTGAAGCTGAAGGAGGAGATTAAGCAGAGAAGGTCTGCTGTGCTATTAAAAAGAAAACCTGATTTCTTCTAGCCATTAGCCAGTAAAATGAGTACAGCTGTCAGCAGAATGGCTAAATATATTGCACAGTGAAGATTAGCAGGTAAACATTGGAAAATTATGCAAGTTTTGGAATGTGTGAGGAGCTGAATTCTGCTCTTAGGGGTGACTTTTGAAGCTGGAGTTGTGATACTGCAACCCACAGGTGTTGGGATTGTCTTTGAAGAGCCTCTTTGTACACGGTTTCATCCAGCTCTTGGCACGGTGGGATCTGCTCCTTGACCAAAACTCCAAGATGTTGCCACACAAAATAACAAAAATAAAATCCTAATCCCGCTGGATCCCATGAACCAGCTCCCAGTTTATATCTGGAGTTTAGTGCCACGTGGCTTCACCCCAGAGATTCACCTCTGTGTTTTCCCCCAAAGACTTCCCAAAGCCTTTCCCGAGGGGTGAAGTGCTGCTGCTCCTGGCTCTGCCCACTGGGCCTCTCAATATTTGGAGTTGTAAAAGCTACAATATCTCTCCTCAAAAATGATGGGTGTCCAGCTCATGCTTCCAGCCCTGGATTTTCCAGTGCTTTGGATACATCTCACCAAGCCAAGGAACTGAAAATCAACTTCCAGAACGTTTTCCATGAAGGCAAAATGCAGTTCTGGATCTGAATTAGACACAAACTGTTCAATGTCTGACCAGCTCATCCATTTCTCACAGTCCTGGGGATCTGCACCTTTGTACTCACACGACCAGAAGCTGTTGTGTGTTCCCTGCTGGAATCCATTCCCCTCCAGAACAGAGCAGCTATTGAACAGCCTGCTTGATGAGGATGCAGTCAAGCAAAATGCCATGGAAAAACAATTTTCTCCATGCAAAACAACTGCTTATCTCAGCATCAAATCAGAAATGAATTCAGGGAACAGAGGGGTGAATCCAATTAGAAAAGAGGTGATGTGGGAAGTCCTGAAAGAGGAAGGGTTAGTGGCAGATAGGGATGTGAGTTTCCAAATGCACTTCTAGACCCCAAAATAATATATTTAAAACATCAAAAGGATAATACAGGAGAATAGAATAGAATAGAATAGAATAGAATAGAATAGAATAGAATAGAATAGAATAGAATAGAATAGAATAGAATGAAGAATAGACTGGAGAAGAAAATAAATAGATGCAAGTTTAAAGTACATATATACTTTATATAATATATATATAATATTTATTTATATAGATGAAAGTTTGTATAGATGCAAGCAGATGCAAAACTGTTTTTCTTGTGTACACACAGCCACTCATGAATTCACACACACATCTCCTGACATGTAAACAACCACATGAACTATCAAATATCTATCTTTGTAACATCATTTCGATATGTTACACTACACTTAGGCCCCATCTCATCTTTAACTTGACTTGGTGCCTCTTTTCTGCCCATGTCGTGTAGCTGAGAATTGTTCAAACACTGACTCTCAGAGCTGGGACCGTGCAGAGGTGAAAAGCAAAGTGACAGGAAGCAGATGTTTAAGTTCACCAGCATTAGCAAAGCCCCTGAAGCCTGAGGGTAAGTGTGTGCTTAAAACCCATCGAGTTGCATCGGATGGAGGCCCAGAGCTGAAGTTAAGCAGATGTTTTGGGGAGCAGGGCTGGACAGGTGATGCCACAGCACAAGAATTAAACATTTGTGTAGTGAGAGCAGCCTCGCTGCCTGCTAGGAAGGTTTCCAGTAGATGTGTATTTATTTATTTTCCTGCAAAGCATTTTTTTTTAATACAAAAACCTTTTCAAGCTGGAAACCCAAAGCAAACATCATTAGTCTCATTTTCTAATCGAGTGCTTGCGAGCAGGAGGAAACTGGCTCTGCCCATGCTGAGTTAATTCCTTTCCTCCTGCTTTTTTATCCTCACCGAGGAGTCCAAGGGTTAAGCCATCCCAACATGCCTCACTCTCAATTTATAAACCAGAAAATCTTCCATAAATCAAAAGTTACAAACAGACTTTGTAATGTCATAACTCTTGTGACGGCTCTGCCTTTGATTGATTCCTATACATACATTCTGTCTGATTACCATAATGTGTTCTTGTGGGACAATTCCAGCAGGGCAGAGGGAAGGAGCAAGGAAAGAAGTAAATAACAAATGGTCCTGACTCCTCCTCATCGAGAGTGATTTCAGTCCAATGTTCCATCATATCAACTGGGAAAGAGAGTCTTAGGGTTTAGGCAATCAATTACAGATCTGTGTAGAGGCAGACACAATCATTTCCCTGATTGTCACCAGTCTGGAGCAGTGACACAGGGAAGTGATCCATCAGTCTATTCCCAGTGACAATCAGAGAAAGATGGCAGGCACTTGGACACTCACAGGCCCCTGGATTGGCTGGCTGGCCAGATTGAAAAATAGCTGGATTTCAAACATAGCTAAACCTTTAAATACCTCTGCTGGAAGGTTTCAGACATTCCTAGAAAACATTTAGAGCTATTACAGGAGTCGCTCCCATTACAGTGGGTGGTGAGGAGAGCAAACCTGCCTGGGAGTGCATTAGAATAGATGGAGTGAAGTAACCACTGTTCAGCCAGGAATACCAAAACCCTTTCTGATTTCCCAGATTTGCTTTTCCTTTGCTTTAATGCTGTGCTTTTAATAGGCAGTCTGTTGTTTTTTAAGCAAAGAACAGAAAATTAGCCCATCTTTGATCAGATATTTAGAATTAGATTTAGGGGGAATTTGTTCTGTTGCTTAATGCTGCTTCTTCCTCAGTGCACAGGATTTTAATTTACATCAAAAATCACCAGCAAGGTGCAAAGTGTGGCCAGTTCAGTGACCTGAGAAATCCCCTCTTCTGAAAAACCTTTAAAACACTGTCAGAGCCCTACAGAAAAGCAACCCACACCTCACTGGGCCCTTAGTAACCAGCTGGCTTCAGGCTTAAGGTATTTATTGGTATCTTCTCATAGCAAAATTCTCTGAAAGAAAAAGAAACCACACAGTGATGGTTTGAAACAGCAGCCCCAGGGCAGTGGAGAGCTGGCTGCAAGCTTGGGATGATGGAGAAGCAGCAGCTGTCGACACCCAAGTGTTGGATGAGGGATTTTGTGGAGTTGGGAACTTCCCAGACACATCTCCCACCACTCCTCCCCTCGCAGGCCTTCACTGGGTAACTCAGAATCCAAACCTACCCTGCAGGCAGAGCAGCTGAGCCCGTGGGGACTGTGCAGGGATGTGTTCTCCTCATCTTCATCCTGCCCTGTGCCCTCACCTCCTTCCCAAACCCTCACTAGAGTTGGGTTTTAAGGCTGAACTCTGACAGAAGGGATGCTGTGCTGAGGCTGAGGGAAGGTGAATCCCCCCTGAAGGCACAGGTAAATTAATTCAGGGAAAATCCTGTCCCTGGCAGATCCTGGGAGGTGGAGAAACGGGAGCTCTGCCAAGGCTGGGAGTGAGGAAGAAGCTGTCCCCAGGCAGCTGCAGTTGGGATTTTATGCTGTGCCCCCACAAAGGACACGGTTTTGGCAGCTCAGGGAAGGAGGGAGGCTCGAGGAGGGTTTGGTCCTCTCACCCCTAAGCTTCTGTGGGAGGAGGAGATGTTCCCACAGGCCTTTCATTAAAGGAGCCTCCTTCATCTGCCTGATGGCTCGTGGTGGCCTCCAACACCTCCCTTGGTGCTTCTGCTGCTCCCAAAATTGACACCCAAGTCCCCAGCAGGACATGCTGGGACAGCCTCACCCCTCTCCTCCACGGGCAGAACATGCCAAGCTGCCTTTGGGATATCCATCATTGTCCTGAGAGATGTGTATTGTCCTCAAGCATCCCAAACACATGGAAACATCACATTTTGGTGGCTTTTCAGGTGGGAAAGGCATGAAAACAAAAATCTGAGGGCTCACATTAAAGTGTACCCAGGCCTCCTCTCCAGGACACCGCTGACAAACTTCTGGGATAACATTAGTCTGACGGCACAATGTATAAAATAGGATTTATTATTAATTCATAAAGAGCTTTGATATCTTATCTATTGCTCTTGTCTTGTGATGATTTTTAATGTCATCACGGTTTTTAATTTTGCATGAAACCCATCGTCGTCTGTTTTCATTTGTTTGGTAAACCTTGTCTGTTTTATTAAGAAAATCCTGAGGCTTCTGCGGGTGTTTCTGCAACAATAAGAATAAAGAAATATTAATAGTGATTTTTTTTCCCTAGCTCAAAGCAACATTAATTTCAGCACTACATTAGGAGGATTTTATATCTTTTTATAATTTCTCAACCTAGGGAAATATACTTCCCATTCCCAAAATCCAGAAATCCAAACGAGGAGTGAAAAATCCTCAGTGTCTTAAGATCTTGTACAAACCTTAATTTACCTTTTATTTACTGTGTGTGCTCCTGCAAGCCAATAGGAACCATAACTCCATTTAGATAATAATAATCAAATTATCCAAACCTGGGAGAACATGCTTTATAGATTTTGGTCTAAATTTAATACAAAAATGCAGTAGTCCTTGTTTGGAAGAGTTTATTAAGGGTTAGCAAAGAAAAAGCTTTTTCAATAGTCTATAACTCTCTAATGGCCTTTTTCAAATAAAATGGGAAAGAATTTGCAAAGAAACCTATATCAGTGAGCTGCAATTGTAACATTACAGTGCAGGTCTATAAATCTTGACATGTTCAGAAGATTGCCTAAACCAGCAATACAATCTGTCCAAACCTCATTGTCTCCACGACCAGCCAGACTCATTTTAAGAAATGTATGTGGTCTTCAACCTAATTTTATCACCTTCATTTGTAAACTAGTCAATCAATCAAAGCATCCTGTGAGTCTAAATAGAAAAAGGAGTGCATTTTCATGCATTTCCAGACAGCGCAGTCAAAAATTAATCTCCACTTGATCAGACATTCCTTGCCCTCATCTCAATAGACCATCATTAGGGTCAGCAATGTATATTAAAAATAGAGTTGCAGGGAACTGTGTGCTGGGGATTCTTTGCGAGGCACCTGCAGCCAGATCTGCCAGCTCAGGGCTGCCCTGGAGACAAGGCTGGGCTCACCCAGCAAAGAGCGGCCTCAAAATAAAGTTAGAAATAGGAAGAGGAGAATTAACTAAGAATTCTCGTGCTCCACCAGGTTTTTTGTGCCCTGAGCACAGGGAGTAACAGTTTGGTGGGATGAAAAGTGGGATTTCAGAGACTCCCCATCTCATCATCCCTCTTCTGTTTCATATCTGCAGATATTACTCTTTAAGTATTCTGCGTTTGTGTGAGATGAGGCAGGGGCTGGGCAGGTTTGTGCTGGGGAGGTGAGCAGGGGGTGTGCACTGTGCCCCAAAGCCAAAACTCCTGCTTTTCCAGGAGGGAACTCCTGCCCTTTGTCCCTGGGCAGGTTTGGTGAGGTGCTGTCCTGTGGGACTGACCCCTCCTCCCCCTTCCAGCTGCTTTTCTCAACTCAGGCAACGCTGAGAAACCAGGGAATGCTGGAATGGGGCTTGTAGGGGGTTCCTGTTGGAGCTGGAGCTCCACAAAAACAGCAAAAGCACCAAACTGCCCGTGGGGACCTGTGTGAGCAGCCCCAGGAGCCTGCTCTGGCTGAGCTGGGGCTCTTGGGGTGGAACAGGTGAGGGAAATATTCCCCAAAACTGCCAGAGCTGTGCCAGCCAGGGCAGCAAACTGGGCTGGGCAGGGCTGGAGGGCACAGCACATCTTTGGGTTTTTTGGGAGGATAAGAAATATTCCAGAATGGGAGCTGTGGTACCTGAGGTTGCCTTTCCACTTTCCAATCCTGGTTTCCTCTGGCTGCCTTCCCCTGCAGCTGCCACCTCCTTGGACAAAAGAGCATTTAGGGATACTGAGCAGCAAGGATGTGGCAGGCAGGGGTGGTTGCCTGTCCTGGGCTCTGCTAAGGGAAGCTGAAAGGTTTTGTGATCTTCAGCTGAACTTTCTGAGTGGAAGCAGAACTACAGCAGCAGTTCCAGTTCCCCAGATGAGGAAGAGTTGTTTCCTTGCTCTGGGGAAATGGTTCAGCCTCGTGGCAGTTGGGTTTTTTCTCCAGTTCTTGCCTTGCAGCACAAAACCCATCTCCAAACACACCTCAAAGAATGACAGTGTGTAGAGAAAGTGTCATTACAGCAGCAATGGCAACACTGACCAGAAGAATGAATTCTTTATCTGAGTAGACACTCCCTTTTTTCCCTGTCTGATGAACCTCCTGAGATGTTTAAACTTCCAACCAGAATAGGTCAGGACCTACCTTGAAAGTGGCAAGAGAAATGTGAGCTCCCAGCACAGCCTCACCTCCTGTGTGGTGTGTGTGTCCCGTTGCCTCAGGATGGAGTCCCTGCAGCCCTGCTCAGCCCCTGGGAGATGAATTTGGGGCACACCCACGGCCCTGTCCTGCAGGGTACTGTGCAGGTGCTGCAGTGGGAGGACACAAAGCAAGTCCAGGTGACAGTTGGGCTGGATTCAACCATCTGATGAGCTCAGGCTACAGACATGATGCTTCATCCTTGAATTTTTTCTTGGAAAACACAGGATTTCAGGGAATCATTATACATCCTCATACATTAGAGGAGAAAGAAACTCATATTCAAATGGCTCTGCCACAACCTGTAAAACCTCATGAAGTGGCTGGGGAACCCTTTCCCCAGAGGTTTTCCCTCCTGCAATCAAAGCCAGAGCACAGAGGGTGTCCATCCTTCGGGGACAGGGCCCTGAGCTGCTGCTGGGCTCCTCCCAGCTCGGTGACAAGCTCTGTCTGTGGTGGCTGTGCTGGGACCATCAGATGGACCATTTGGGGAGCCTTGGCCATCTGCTGGTGACAACCTCGGAGCTGGGGATGGGATGAGCAGCGTAGGGATTGTGTGGGGACATCTCCCCCAGGTCCCATCCCCGGGGAGCTCGGGGGTCAAACAGCCTTTCCTGATTCACAGCGGCCTCGGGAGTTCTGTGGCAAAGGCTGAGCAGCAGAGGAGTTTCCCCACACAGCACCACAGCCAGGTGAGGCTGGACATCACGGATCAAGGAGGAGCTGCAAGAGACACCCAGAATTGAAGATCTCCCAAAACTTTGGGAATTCAGAAAAAAATTACCCAACACTTTCCAAGCTTATTGCTCCATAACTCCTGACTATCAGGCCTGGCGAGAACAATACATTGAATTTCCATGGAATATTCAGAGACTTGAGAGATGATTCCTCCTCTTTTCAAGTATTTTTTCCACAAGGGGTCATTGCAGAGCAGAGCAAGGATGACTTAAAAACGAGGTGATTCTTTCCTTTTCTAAAGTGAAGTAGACATTTGGATGCAATTATTTTAACTGGAACTGTTAACAGCATTAATTTGTAGCTGAGAAACACCACAGTGCCATAACAGTAATAATTATTTGGTCAGTATTCGTGTCAACTCCATTTAGACTGAGGAATGTTTTAGTTTAACTACTTTTCACAAAATAAAGAGCCAGTCCAGTGGGGGGAAATATGGAGATTTGCCTCTGTGTATAAATGAAGCATTTAAAAAGAAATATTGATTTCTGTGTGGAAATTGGGGTAAAAAAAGAAGACTGGAGAGGAGATGTTTCTGAACTGAAATTAAATCCAGCCCTGGAACATCTACAGAGAAGATCAGGAGCAATTCTCCACCATCAAACCACTGTTGACTCCCAGATAACTGCCTGAGCTTCTGTTTCTTTTCTCATTCCTTTTGTTTGCCAAATAAAGCCTTTTCAATAATTCAGGGAAATGGCTTGATAAATACAAATAATCGAGCAGATTAAGCTTAAAAATAAAAACATATTTTATCACACGTAACTTAAAAAATAATCATATAATTAATGGGTGAAAAACAGAGAGAAAGATTGCCAGAGATTAAGATTAAGCCCTGCAGAAGAGAATGTTCTAACTAGAAATTGGTTTAATTAATAGCACATTTTACATAATGATTACAGTGTAATTGCGCTGACTAGCAGAGTGTCATTAAATATATCCATGCTCCTTTACAACACCCTAAGGCTAAAAATAATGAGTTACATTGAAAATCACTATGCAACAGGTTCATAAATAACATTTAAGCCTATACAAGGCGAATACTTATAAATAATAAATATTTGCCTTTTGTAATTGAAGAAAAAATGACAGCCTTCCTTTCCCACTGCCCTGTAGATTGTCATGTTATAATGCTGGAAAGATTTTTTCCCCCCTTGCGTTCTCGAGAAGCTCTTGAATAATTGATTCAAATGCTAATATTCCACATAGCCTGACTTTGAGGAACAAATATTCCTACATAAAGAATAAATGCCAAGTTGCTTATTACCAGCTTGGTTTTACTTTGCATGGTGCAGCCCCCAAAAAAACTCTCACACTCTATCACACGTGTCAGGTGAAGTTAGTGGCCAGGTTTCCTGCCAGAAGAGTTACTTTTTTTTTCTTAAATTATTTTTTTTATTTAAAAATTACCCCTTCTCCCAAAATGTTCATCAGGCTCAGAGCTGTTATGCAGCAACAGCTGCTCCTCAGCTCCAAAAAGGACGACATCATAAAGCTGATAACTTTTTAATCTGGAGCTTTTCTCTGGTGCATCTCAGGAGGCTCCAATAAAACCAGGTTGGATTTCCCATCAGTGCTGGGCTGACATTTCAGTACCCCCCAAATGGGCAGAGCTCAGTCACTGAGCAAAGGAAATGTCTCCAATAGCAAAAGAAAGTAGGAAAAAACCTTCATCCAGGACAGGGAAATATTCTGGAGCTCCAGCCTTGCTGCCCCGGGGTCATCCCAAGGCAGGACTTGGGGCGAATTCCCTTCTCCAGGGGGAGAATTGGGGTAATAACTCAGCTTTTAGGGGAAAAACTAAACCTCTTGGAGCCCAGAGGTTTTCCATGCTCTGTGTGTGATCATCCAGACCCACAGAGCTGGATTTTGGTCTCAAACTATTCGATATTAGGAATAAAAACGAATAAATGTCACCTGAGTGGAATCTAAGTTGGGCTGAAGGCTGGAGCCACAAGGCTTGGGGCACCCAAATGCCTTCAATGCACAAACAGCTTTTCACGCTTGTTAATGGTGTTCTCATCAGAATTTTTTGGTATTCTCAGCCTTCTTCTTCTAAAAGTAGGTTTTGTAGTATTAAAACCAGAAAATTGATATGAAACTGATGAAACAATCTGAGCACCTCCAGTGAAAAACCAAAAGCAAATATGGTTTGTATGTTCAAAACATCCTCTAGGTGAAGGCAGGAATCTGATGATGCATGGGAAGGATTCTCTGGTTTTGGATGGCACAAAATCCAGTTGTCCATTATCATTTATGTTGGTTTTTTTTTCTGCCACCCAAATGGACACCTGTAAAATTTCCTTGCCCCATTCAGATATTTTTCCCCTTTTTCCTGAAGCAGGTATGTTAAACTTTCCTGCCCACAGGAAAACGAGTCCTTTTCCTTCTTATCCCAAGCACTGTGCAGAAGATGAAACTCTGGGTGTGTTTGGAGAGTTTGGTGAAGGAAAACAATGTTAATTTTAATGGAACTTCCATGGTGACAGGGCAGATCATCGGGAACATATCCTGATTTTCTTCAGGAAACTGCATTTACATCACTGTTGACTTTTTACATCACTGTCTTTTATTTATTTCTCATCATTTTTACACCTTTCAACCTCCCATGGGAAACTCCAGAGCCCACAGAAAGAGCAAAAAGGCAGGAAAGGATTTCCAGTGGGAATTTGGGCTGGGGAAAATCTCCTTCCATCTCACACCAGAAATTCCTTGGTCGCATCCCTCAGCCCTACTGGGAGCTCCAGGAGGTGAGAAATGTCACTAATGAAGGCCTGATCTTTAAAATTATTCAGGTAAATTAATTAAGGTATTAAAAGAGAGAATGAAGGCACAGACTATTTAATTCTAATAAAAAAGTGTTTCTTTGGATCCCAGTCCACAGCCAGTGGATATCACAAGTCCTATAAAGAAGAGTCTTTTTATTATTATTATAGAAAAAAAGCCCCAAAACCAACAAAAAAGGGATTTTTTTTGCAACAGAAAAAGGAATAAAAGTCCTGGTGATTTAAAAAGTTCCCATTTGCTTAGCTGCAGCGAAGACAAAACACATCCCCAAAAGTACAAAAGGGCAGAATTTAATGGGAGAGGAAAGGTTAAGAAAGATGAAGAAAAAATCCCTTCCCCTGTTTATTCACTGCTGCTGGGCAATAATATAATTTTCAGTCTCACGTCTCTATTTCAGACCACATATGGCAGTAATATTGGATGTTCACCATCACAGCTTAACCATGACTAAACAGCTTGATGAATGTCATGCATCTTATCATCATACATGCATATTTTTAAATATAATTCACTTTTGATCTGCACCCTTGTGCAGCGGTGAATGAAAACAGTTAAGATTTCTTCCACTGTCTGCCTTTAAATGTATTAAACAGCCCTGCTGTCAATAGATTATATTCTTGTACAATGATAATAGCCCAAAAAACTAAGAGGCCTTGTCAGGAATTGCAGTTGTCACAGTTTGATGCAAATGATTTTACTTGGTGTTCATCTGCTGCACAATCATCTCATAATCTGGATATACATCACAGCATGACATGTAAATTTCCTGCTACTCTGCTTTCATTTCCAGAGGCAGCAATCAAATGAAAACCATTCAACCTCACCAAAATGTATAAATAATTTTCATTCAAACATATTAACAGTCAAAATACGAGAATTTATCACAGAGCACTACGCCTTTTAAGAAGCAATAAAGACTTTACTTTTTAAGCATATTTCTACTTAGAAAAGTAATATGAACAGTAACTTGTGGTTTGAAAAAGGGGAATTTAAAAGTCCACACACAGCACCAAATCTTCAAACTTAAGCGTGTTGGTGCTGCTTTGCTCCACGTATTTCTTGGGAAAAATTAGTTTGGAAGAGGGTTGGGAAAGGGGGAATAAGGGGGGATATTCAAATGACTCCTTTCCCCTCAGATCTGCCCCATAAAATAAATCTGAGTATTAAATCCAAAGAACAGAAAATACAACGCTGTGTCACAGAATCTGTGATACAGCAAAGAAGATCTCCTCTGTTTTATTGATTCATTTTCATTTCTACTCTAGATCAGATTTTAATTTAGCTGAATTTAAGGATTTTCTTTTAAAACCCATCAATTTCTAAAAGGGCTAAAAAGCACGAACACCCTCCAAAAAGGCCACTTTTGAAATGCATCCAGTGAAATCCAAAAATACCAAACAAGGATAAGTTGAACTCCAGTTGTACCAGTGCCAGCTGTCAGATATCTCCTTTCTGACCTCCTTTTGCTCTGGTGGGAGCTGTCCCTGCCCATGGAGGATGATCCTTGATGTCCCTTCCTACCCAAACCAATCTGGGATTCTGAGCTGAAAGCACCAACTGGAAAAGGGGAATATTTACCCTGTGGGGAGAAGGGTTTGGGAACATTTTCCAGCTGTAGCCCCAGTGGGGAGTGGTGTGCTGGTGGTTACTGGGAGCACTGGGGCACCTCAGTGGGGCGAAATATGGGTAAAATCAGTCTCCAGTTATTGCTGAAATGAGGTTTTTTGGGGTGATTTGCCCTCCTTCCCAAGCCACCCCTCCCTGTCACTGTATCCCCCAAACCCCCTGAGCTCCCTGGAGTCCATCCCCTGCCGAGGAATAAGGAACAAAGGACGCCTCGCTGCTCTTATTAATGGTGGTGCTGAAAAAAAATTGCTGCCTCCCTAGAAACTGGGGGCTTTTTTTTTTTTGAGAAACAGGTAAAAACTGCTAAGATGACAGTTTTTCCCATTTTTCCAGTGAGTGTGTCTGAGGAAGTAGAAGTGCAATAACCTGGGGTACAGCAGGCTCAGCCATTTGAAATAAAACTTTGCAGTACTAATGTTTTTGTAACTGCTTTCATATTGTAATGATATTTTTCCAAGCACTGGTTTTATTTGATCTTAAATACCTTTTTGGGAAAGTCCAGTGAGCTGACTCTAATAAAATCATGCTATTGAAAAAAGGTTTAAGTGGAATGTTCAGAATAAATTACAAAACTGCATGCAAGAATACCAGCTAGTGCTGCAATAAAAATCTGGAAATGAGGATTCTTGCAATATATTTTAAAGAAGTAGTATACTTTTTTTTTTGTTCATTTTTTTTTCAGAGAATGTTTCATAATAGAAGGCCTTCATAACATGAAAGGGGGTGAATGAATAACGAGTGAATAAACTGCCAAAGAAATTGCATTTTAAAAAAAAAACTTGGCTTTTTTTTTTTTCCTGGAGCATATATTTCATATCATTTTCAATAACTTTTAGAAGATAATAGGGAAAGTAATTCTCTTCCATTTTGCTGTACCAAAATACTTGAATTCCATCATACTTAGACTGTCAGATTTCACTCTTTCTTTCACACCCTCCCCTTTGTATCAGGAGCTGATATCTGGAATAGGAGGGAGTTGTTTTCAATCCGTGTTTTGGCGACCTGAGGAGAATCTCCTCAGAATATTTTAATTGCTGTTTAACTGCAGCCTGTTCAAAGCTGCTGGGCTGTCCTGTATCTCACTGCCTTCACCAAAAACTTAACTCCTCTTCATTCTTGATGGCTTTGTGCAGCCTGCTCAAGCATCAAAGGAATAATTCAGATTGAGATCCCTTCCTTTGCCTTATCTTCATCCTTCAGCCTGAGCATCCACCACTTCAAACCCCACCTGTGCCATGGCTGAACAGCTCCTTTCCTGTCAGTTTGCCCTAAAATCACACTCCTTCTCATGGTGACGTCAGGATGGAACCTGCAGCCCAGTGATTCCCTGGCCAGGGGCTCCATGCTGCCAGGGTGTAATGGTTAATGGGACAAAACCAGGAAAAAGGATTAAATTGAGGCCAGGTCTAAGTCTCGAGTGGGAATGAGAGCAGGAAGATGGAAAGGATGGACTCAAGTTATTGTAGGATATTGTTGATACCGGGGGTGAGGGCATCAGAGGGAATTCTTATCCATTTCAGGGCTTTGGCTGCCTCATTGCAAAAGTGTTTGCTCAGAACCACATTAAATTAAAATTCAGGAACACAGGGAAGGAACGTGGATTCAGACGGAGCTGAGGGCCAGCAGCCCTGGCTGGGCTCAGCCATCGGTGTGAGGGGGGAGAGCAGATGTGGCACTGCCAAAGGAATGGGAAATCACATCTGTGACTGCCCTGCTTCACATCTGTGCAGCAGCTCAGAGCAGGGACAGCCAGACAGAAATGTCACCATCACCATAACAACACAGTCCTCGTTTTGTTCCCTGCCCCTCAGCTCTGTTCTCCACTGTTTAGAATCGTTGTGGCAGAGGGTGGTAATTTCTTAATTGTGTCTGTCTACTCCAGGAGAAATCGGTGTGTATAAAGACAACAAAAATGCCATTTAAACACACGACTCTAATAACAAGAATTTGAGGGTTTGGTGCTATTTTATGTTGAGATACATCAGGCTGAAGCTCATGAACTCACACCTGACTCCACTACTGCTGCTTCTCCTAACTCAGTTAATTCTTCATTCACCCTCTTTGCAAAAATTGAAAGAAATTTATTTCCTTAGCACATCGAAGAGCTTTAAACACTGATTTATAAAACGGACGTGGATCATTTTAATGAATAAAATAATTGCTCAGAATTTTCTGAGGCTTGATGTACGCCATGCAGCTGCTAAGCTCTGCCCAAAGCATATTCAGTGGGAAACAGGAATTTGAAATATTGCACCTCAAAGTTCTGATGGCCAAGTCCCACCAGGAAAACCTCTGGGTGCCAAGAGAAGCAGCAATTTTCTTTTTGGAGCAGCCTTGTAATGTCCAATTCTAACTCACACCTTTTTTTTTTATGGGGAATAAATACCTTCTCCACAAACTTAAATGACCACTCTTTTTTAAAATTTATTTCTGTAGCTTAAATATTTTTCTTTCATCTCTAGGAGGGGAAGGAGCCAGCGCATTTCATGCTGCTGTTCCACAGATTTTTTGCCATCTAATTTGGGCACTCCAGGAAGAATTTGTGCATCACAAGCTGGAAGCACTGAGGAGTCCAGAGCTGCTTTCCTGAAGACCAATATTTTTTTTTTGTTGTCTTCTGCCCAATGAATGCAGCAACCAATCCAGGTGAGCAAGATCTTGTATCCATGCGGAGCCATGGACAGCTTGAGTGGGATCCCTCAGCCTTCCCCACATCGTTTCAGCTGCAGGATGAGGCTCTCTAGGAAATCAGAAACACAGAATTCTTTACAGATTTGTGTGCCAATGTGATAGAAAAATAATAATAATAAATATAATATCCCACCACTGGAGTGGTGTATGCAGAAAGCAACATTTTTATACCATCAGCCATCTCTGACATATCATAGGTGGTCAGATATAAATTCACACAAAAACTCCTGCTTCCTGAATATTAATTACGCTAATTACATTAATTATACTATAACCCTTGGGTGGGAAATATGCTCCTGTGCACGCAGCATACCAAAAGTTCATTATTAAATGAAACACATTAAAATTAGGGAAAAGGGGTGGAAGTTTCCTGGAGATGCTGGATCAAGTCTCTTGTGCCTCCTTCAACCCCTGTTA
>VZDJ01001247.1:23910811-23955811 GCA_008694505.1 Cyanoderma ruficeps | reverse complement strand
GTTGATCATAGCGGGCAAGAAAATTTGCTTTTGAAGATAATACATCTCATTTTTCACCCTGATAGTGACCACTCAGCAAAGGTATAAATCTTAAACAGCCCAGCAGCATTTTCAAAGGGATGAACGTGCTGCCATTTAGGATAAACACAGACAAAAATATCCTCTGTCATATTTGGGAAACCCATTTCCCAAGCAGGCTGTTGGGGAGGGGACACATTTCTATTTGTGAGAGATGGCAAACAGCCGTGAGGGCTGGGATGGGGGGAAGAGCAGGGAGGGAGGGAGGGATGAGGAGCTGGGATCATCCCTGTCTGTCCAGGTATCAAAATAGGAGAGGAAACCCTGTCAGGCCCATTTTACAGATTGAAAAGTGAGATTTAGATTAAGTGTCTTGCTCAAATTCACAAAGGCAATCCTCAATACCACTTTGGGCCCTGCATCCTATTCCAGCCTCTTGATGCACCAGCCCTTCCCTCCAGTCGTTGCCAGGCCTTCAGCCCTTTATTTGACTTTTCTGAATACTGCAGAATTACTCACTTCACAACTGAAGGGAATTCCTGGGGTTAAATGGCTCCAGCACCTTCTGCTATTCCAACAACTAAACTAAAAAAAAAAATACATCTCTTCACACTCATCAAATATTTTGTTAGGATGTAAGACATTTGATCCAAGAAATGTCAGGATACAGGGACCCTCAATGGGCGTGCTCTTCTCAAATGCAGAATTCCAAAATCTTTTGGAGTAAGTTGGTCAGGTAATGTTGTTGCTGTGTGATTTTTTTAGCAAAGCAGCAATCCCTAAAACGACATTAAATCTAGAATATCCCAAGGTGGAAAACAGGGCAGATGCTGGAGGCCTGACCAAGGTGTGCCTTGCTGGAAAACACACAGCTCTTCTGCTAGCAAGAAATAGGCACCACAATTCCGTGTTTTTCTAGATTTTTATCAATATTCAGGTCTGTTGAATCTCAGATTTCTTTTTCATTGAAGGATGAGCTTCAAAGGACACTCGAGTGAATTCAAGGTAAACATTTCTATTCCTCTTGTTGTAAAAAGAGTTGTTATGAAATCTGTTATTTTGCAGTTATTTATTTTGCCCTTTAAATAATTACCAAAGTATGATAATGCTGTACAGACTACTGTGAACACAGGACTTCCCTCTGAGGTTTACATTTCATATATGAAGTCTAGGATGAATGATGCCATTCTCATGGCATTTAAAAAAAAAATGAAAATCAGTGAATTGTCTGCTCCAGGTGTATTAAAAAGATACAGAGAATAAGACATTGCTCTGCATCATTTTCAAACTAAAGAGAAAAGTGTCAGCCTAAGTACTCCAGAGCCAAAAATAAAACAAAAATAAAAATAAGCAGAAATAAAGGCAGAGCTGCTCAGCCTCATTTCGCTGCCTAAAATTAGTGCAATGCAAACAATAAATTAGAAACAGGGTTTAAAGGAAATTAAACATTCAAAATTCTGTTCAGGGCCAAAAACTGTGGGTTATTAGTAAAAAACCAAGCAAGATAATAAATTCTTTCAATATAATGTAAAATATCACCCTTAGACCCAAGGAGGAAAATACTAATAATCCACCCAATCCACATGTTGGATAAGCAAATAAACCCCTGAATGGGATTATTTCTTTTTGAACAGAGATTCACACAACGTCCATATTTTTTGTGATCCTTTCAAAGGGCAGCAAGAAAAAAACACAGGAACAAGTCACACCGCTGATATTCTTCTCTCCTTTTTTTTTTTGTTTTCTTTTTTTTTAAAGAGCATCTAAATATTTTAACAAACAGCCGAGGATTCTTTGCTCAAAAAGGGAAAAAAAATAAATAAAAGGGACACTCAAGTCCATGTTGTTTGCAGGTTAATTTGGGTTTCTGTGGTTGGTTTCCCCATTATTAAAGCCCCCCGTTGTTTGCAGGTTAATTTGGGTTTCTGTGGTTGGTTTCCCCATTATTAAAGCCCCCCGTTGTTTGCGGGTTAATTTGGGTTTCTGTGGTTGGTTTCCCCATTATTAAAGCCCCCCGTGTGATCCCTGCCTGACCCGCGGTGACAGTGCGGGGAGAGCGCGGCGCTGGCGGCTCAATGGCTGTGACTTCCCCAGCATCGCTCTGGGCCCGGAATCAATTCTCTCTGTTTACAGACCATTTCACAGCCCTTTACCTGCAACATCACTTGTGTCAGTCCCATAAATACTTTGGTGTATATAATGCTTGGATTAGCATAATGGTTCAGGCACAGGGCTTTAAGCACAAAGAAGGACACGTCAACGTGTTCTCTTCACTTAAGCAATTAAGAGCCATTATGCTGCTTCAGTGGAAATATCATCAAGGTTAAAGACAACCCCAAACACCCCTCTAACCTTTTTATTCTAAGTCTAATAAATGAGGCATAGAAATTGAAATGTTAGTAAACAGTGCTACTTGCAAGCTCTTTTTGGATCGTGTTTAATCAGGGCTCTCATTCGCCCTGCTTGTGAAGTGCGAGGGGCTGGGCACTTTCACCACCACAGGGATTATTCGAATTATTTATCCTTTTGGAAAAGCTCACCTCTCTGTAGAGGTTTGGTTCAAGGTCTGGGTGCTCTGATGTAGCAGGGCAAAAATATAAAATAAAATAAAATAAATATCGGCAAAGGCAATGGAGACTGGCTCACACAGAAAAACTCTTGACAAATTCTTTCTCTGTGGGTGTATCCAAGCGCACTCTGGTATTTTTATTTTTTTAATGTTTACTCCAGGCTTTGTACTATTCTCTCCATGTTACTTAGGAAAACAAGCCAGTGGAAATTTGCTATTATAATGGTTTTATTTTTCTGTTAAGGTGGCAGCATTCAGCCAAGGCCAGAGCAGCTGCTCGTGGGTGATTGTGGTGAGAAGCAGCGTGGAGGATCCTGGCCACTGAATTCTCGGGGCTTGATTTTGGGGGTGTGAGCTGGTTTGTGTGCTCTGAATTCATTCCTAATGCTCAGTCCCTTGATTCTGAAGGCTTTGAAAAGTCTTAGAAAAAACTGGGAGAGAAATTGAACATCTGGAACAGAGAAAAAGAGAAACCCTTGGTAGGGAAAGGCCCAAAATAGAGAGGACAGAACCCAACAGCACTCCAGGAACTGGGTCTGTTTACCAGACATCCTCCTGAGGCAATTCCTTCTTTTCCTGCATTATTTGGAGTATTTCATGTTTGGGGAACACTGGAGCTCTGTTGTAGGTTCACATAAATGTTGGAGATGATACAACTTTCTTTTATTAATGCTTTGATGAATTTTTAATTTTTTTATTAATGCTTTTATTAAATTTTTAACTAATGTTTGAGTCACTTTCCCAAACCTTGTGGAAGAAGAGAGTGGGTGGGCAGTGTGGGGTGTCTGAAGGCTGTAACAATTGGGTGGCAACCACATGTGGTGCCTAAAATCCAGGAATTTTGGGCATCCATTGCAGCAGGTGCTCTCCAACGATTCCATGCTCCCTATTTGCTGCTCTCTCTGCTCTACACCTTTGAGTTTTCCTGTCGGGAATCTCTCAGGACATCTCGAGGCCACAGTGCTGAGTGCTCACAGCACTTCTGGTGGCAGCTCCTTCCTGTCCCCTCAGGAAAGGGACAATGACCCTGAGCCATCCAGTGGCCACCACACTTTGCACAGTGTCCACTCCAGTGTTAGAGCCTTTTTTTTTTTCCCTTTTTAAAATATTTTTTCAGTATCTAATTTTTATAACCTTAGAAGAGATCAATCACTGATTTCGCATTCCAAGAATCTCAGCGTTCCCCAGATTCACAGAATTTTGGTGTGGATCATCTCATCCCTCCTGCACCTCAGCTGCACCTCTCGGTTGGGAAATGGCTGTTTCACTCCTTCAAACAAAGCTCAGCTTCATTTCAATACCATCAGCCTGAGCTGCAGAATCTGCCTGACAGGGGAGAATTCCCCCCTTATTTCATGCTCCTTCCTCAGGAGCATCCTGAGAAATTACAGAATTCCAGCAGAGGTCTCTTCAGAACCAGGCAGGGCTGAAATTGTTTGGCTCCCTTTTAAGAACACCCAGATATGGTAACTTTGTAGTTGAGCCATTTTGTTCTGCTCTCCATCACCTTCCAAAGGAAGCACAAATTGCAGAGGTTGCACTTTAAAACCTGACAATAACAAGCAAACATTTACAGATTGGATCTGCTCTCCCCCCTCTGCAATAACTTCCTCTGAAGGTTGGTTTGAGACCCACGGCAATGCCTGGAGGCTGAGAACTTGATTTTGTTCTTCTCACAAGCCCTGAGCTCTGCAATCTCTCCTGGATGTCAGAGGCTGCTCGGCAGCTTCCCTTGGCTGCCCATGAGTGTCCCCCCCATCCTTCAGGTGAGGGAATCACCGAGCATGGCCAGGCCGTGCTGAGGCGTCACTGGTGCCCATCCAGCCATGATTCATAAATCAATGGCTGCAGAAAAAGCTGCAGATTCCTCATTCCAGGTGCAGGGGAGCACCAGGATTTCTGTTCCATGTCCAGCTCTCCTGAGGCAAAGCCAAGTTCCTGCCCATGCAGTGATGTTCCAAGGCTTGCTCCCCTTTTCCTGAGGAAACCAGCCTGGGGGACAGGCATTGATGAAATGTGGAGCTTGGATGGGAGAACTCTGCAGAGCTGAGCTGCAGGGAAGGGACACTGTGCCCTCAGGACACGGGGCAGGACACCAGGGACTCATTCCCTGCTTCCTACAGCACCTACAGAACCTGCAGATCCTTAAGACTCCCTTTCCTCTTCTATGTTTAGAGCTACAAAGATTGTTTTTGGTATATAGCAACACTTTAGCACCTTTTGAAGATCTCAAAGCAGATATTAATTAAACTCCCGAGCACCTGTGGGAAGGGAGTAAACAGCCCAATTGCCACTTTATGGCCAGGAAATGACTGGCCAAGGTCATCCAGCCAGGCACAGGCGGGAGCAGCACACAGCCATAAAACAAGAATTACACAGCTGCCTTTCCTCCGAAGAAAAATGCCCCAAAATAAGAGCTCACCTGAACTTTTACTCAGGTTTGGGGGGAAAAATGTGCAAAGCCATTCAAAAGATTTTTTTTTTTTTCCCAGCTAGTGACAAAGCCGCTGGGTCTGATCACTCTCACCCCAGCTGAGACAAGAGCTGTGCCTGAGGAATGAACGCAGGAGATATTGTATTCCTGGGAGGAGGCTTGCATAGGTCATTTTATTTCATTCTTTCAGCCTGATTTCCTGAGCACATAAACACATGCAGATGATGATAATTCTGATGTGTTTGCTGCAGCTAAGCCTCAGCCTCATTTACCTCTCCCTTTGCTAGGACCAAAACTCCTTGGTGGGAATACGAACCAGTCCAGCTCCAGCAGCGCTGTGGGAGCTGTTTCTTCCCTTGCCTCGGGCTGGGAGCAGCTCAGTGCTCACTTTGCAGGGTGGAAATTGAGAAGGAGAAACAGAATCCAGAAAACATTTTGAAAAACTCAGATCAACATGTACTCTTTAAAGCTTTATAAGAGCAGTTGTAAGAGAGATCACCACCTCCCTGAGCCTAAATACCTGCTCAAAATCCATCATCTCTTCACCTCCCTGAGCCTAAACTCCTGCTGCAGATTCCCCACCTTCTGTTGACAGTGTGGGACCACCACGAGAAGCCATCCCACCCTGAAACAGAGAGCAGGCAGAGCCAGCACCATCCTCATTATTTTATCTCTCTCATTTGTCATTCCAACAGCCCTGTCCACTCTCACCCTATAAAAGAAATTATAATTGAAATCATGCTCGTGTGTTTTGAGGCAAGAGCGACTCTGTGATGGTTTTGCTTTATCCAGGCTGTAACAAAAGCTCCCACAGATGCCTGTGCCACTTTTTTTTTTTTTCCCCTGCACAAAGAAATAAAGCACAGTTGCACAAATGACATGTATGTCAATCTTTAGGTCACAATGCTTCCTGCAGTTGTATCCCAAGCAGGAGACATCAAGCAAAAGGCATTTAAGAATTAACAGTCTGTACCCGAGACAGGAAATGGAGTTTATAAAACAGGTGGATGAAGACCAGTATTCACTTGCATCACATTAAAGCAAATCCATTTATATTTTATTTCCTATATACTGACTTGAATGTGCATTTTTACCATAATCAGGCTCTGCAGCTCCTGGAGGATGTGGGATGTTTGCAGGCGGGTTGCTTTGGCCTGGTAGGACTTCAAGGCCAGGTTGGACAGGGCTTGGAGCAACCTGGGAGAGAGGAAGGTCCCAATCTAAACCAGTCTGGAATTCTGTGACCTTCTACGTAAGAAATGATCTGTGACAGGAGGAGAAGGAGAAAACTCCAGAAAACTCTGTGGGGATCCTCAATTCCCCCAGATGAGGGTTTGGCTCCTCCACCCTGAATCCACAGGGTTCTTTTGCAGTGCCATAAGTTCTGCTCAAACCCAGGGAAAAGTTGTCTCCTGGTGCTGCAGGCAGCCCCAGCTCTCCAGATTTCTGTGCAGCTTCTCCCTTCCCCGAGCACTGCTATCCTGGCTGCACATTAACCATGATTGAAACAACGCCCATTGGAAGCCTTAAAACCTTAACCACCAGTTTTACTTCTAAAATAAAGTAAACTGCCAAAAGTTCTGATAAAAGTGACAATTTATATTTTTAAGTAGTACGTCCGGAATTTTCCTATAGCTGTAGACAAAGGAATTCTTACCCAGGTAAGTAGAAGAGCACCAATAAATTTAAGGTAGCTTATGCAAGTTAGGCACTAATGAATGTCATCTTCTGTTTTGTCATGAAAAAAGATCTTTCTGCTGCTAAAGGAGACTGATTTAGATTATGAATAGCTGTAGTGATTTGCAAAAATGGCTCCAGAGAGATAGACTGAGATTCCATATACTCATGGCACTTGAGGTTTCTGCCCTTTTTGTTGAAAATTAATTTGTCCTGTGGGTTATTGGATTCTAGCTCAGCCAATGTATATTGCTCAGTCATCACAAATTTACTTAAAATTTAGTGTAGCTGAAGTTCATTCAACAAGACAAAAGTCCACAGCTGAAAGCTTCTAAAAATCTTTTTAAAAAACCAGGTGATGGTGTAATTGAAAGCGCTGGGATGAAGGAGATTCACGGAATGTTTTGCAGGTATCAATATCTGGATTATTATATCAGAGACTCTTCAGTTTCCTCTCTGGGTGGTGACAACAAAAGGATGGTTGCTGTACCCTTGGTGGGTTTGTCCCATCCTCAAACCCCAAATTTACACTCCTAAAAGGAGAAGTGCCTGGTACCATTTTCTACAGCTTCCTCCACTATTTCTTTAATTTGACACATATTCTTTTTTATGGAATAGAGAAAGAAACTCTGGCTATAAAATGTCAAATGCCTCCTCTCACATACCATTTCTTTTTTTTTTTTTCCCTTTAATTTCCTTTCTTTTCCCCCTTTCTTTCCTTTGTTTGCCTTTGATGTATGAGAAGAAATTTCATTCATGTTCTTGGAATCCCCATCTGAGTTTTCACTTCTTAGCTTAAACATTGCCTTTGCTTGTAAATTTGATGTCCCAAAGAAAAACAAGTTCAGGTCAAAAAAAAAAAAATCTAATTCTGCTCAAACCAGCAATCTTGTTTAAATTAAAAGGCTGTAACTAATTTGATTGGTGGCTCCAAGTCCTCTCTTAGCCCCACGTTGGTGAATTGGATTTGGAATCCCCACCAAGAGGGGCTGGGGAAGGTTTCCAGACACAAACCAGGGGGAACTGGGTGCAAACACCAACGTGGGCGAGGAGGGCTGATCCAAGCATAAGCAGCTATTACACATTCACAGCAGAGAGGTTTTTCATTACCTACAGAGGATAAAAATCTTCTTGACGAGAAATAATTCTCCTTATTTTAAGCTCTATCAAAACCAGTTTCAGGTCTCTTTTCAATGATGGGGATTTTAAAAAAGGAGAAAGATAAAGGTAAATAGTGCTGGTGGCATATGGGGAAAGCTCATTTTATGTACAATCACTAATGATGGTCCCCAAATACCGAGTCCATAAACACTTCATTTGTGTCCTGCCTACCAGCAATTACGCTTTGAAAACGACAAACAAGAATTTAAAAATCAGTTTTGATTTCGTATTAAACCCACTTCATAAACATAGCAGTAAAATAAGAGGAAATAGAAGAACCAAAAATTCTCACAGCCCAGATCTCTGTTCAGGTGGCTATTTTGTTCTATTTCCATTTTTTTCCCTGGCTCTGGTGATACATCTGAATACAACTGATCAAGTTCCAGCTGCGAGGCTCTCAGCTCTTTGCTCGATACACAATTGCACGAAATGAGATACAGTGCCATAACCAAATCGTGACACAATGGACTGGAAATTTTAGATTAATAAACCTCTTTCGGAAGAGAACTAAATAACTTTTACAGTTTTATCTAGGGCTATTTGTTTCTTTGAAGATTTATGGCCCTTGCAACAGATATGAATCTTATCTTTCACTCTTCAGATTACAGGAGGATGATTTTAAACAGGCTCCTGACTGGCACCAGCTGGAATTGCAGATGATCTAGCTTTAAAAAAATGCTAAAAGTGAACTTGCAAATCAAATGAGAATATCATTAAACGCGTCAGAGGGGTCTGAGAGCAGAATCCGCATCCAGCTAAACAAGATCTAATCCTTATTGCGGCGACCCGGCATCCTCGGGCAGCTCTTTAGCAGCCGGGAGCTTAACGAGGAATTACAACTTTTCGTGCCGCCGCCGCTTTAATTGATTGACGCTGAAAGTTTCTAAACTCAAACGCGAGGCGCTCTCACAAAGCTCCTTTAACCAAGGCTTCTCCTTTGAAAGCGGGCTCCTCGATTGAAAGTGGCAGCCCACATTTTTAGGTTTCAAGCAGCTCTGTCATTCCGGCAGGAATGTGTCTGCCACTTCACACGAAAGCCCGGGCTGAAAGACATGTACTTTGAATCAGAGAATCAATAGAACACTTAATGGACAATTAGGAGAACAGCTGTAGGACTGTCAAAGGCCCATCTGTACACAGCTCGGCTGGACAGGGCACGGAGCTCACACTCTGCCCCGGGGCACCGCTCCATCACCAGCCCCCTTTTCATTTCCCAGCCACCGCTGATGCGCCATTCCTTTTTTTCATTACAAATTTTAACACGTGTAGAAAATTATGGAAATTGCCCGGGCCATTTGTCAACTTATATCATGTGAATTGATCAATAAATTTCACCACTTCGTTGTTAATGTAGATAAATTTTGGCATTTAATTAAGCCGCACGTGAAAATGTGGCCACTTTTAATTTCGGCAGATGCTGCCTTTTCATCTGTAATCCGGGGGTACATTGGCAAATACAATTCAGTCGCTAAATATTTATAGACAACATGACAATTCCTGAAAGAGTTATCATCAATGATTTTGGTTCCGAAACAATTAGCATTGTTTGAAAGAGCTCATGTGGAAAGCTGAAATAAATCCTGAACAGCGGATCAAATTACGGCTACGCAGGTACATCGGATGTATAAAGCACATAAATCCACACATGGTATAAACACATGATTATCCCAGGAATACAGCTCTGTGCACAAACATGGAAATTCTGATCTGCCAAGGTACAAATTCCCACATCCATAAATACTCGTGCACTACACAGAAAGTGTTTACAGATATCTCTGCGTGACACCACCACAGTGATATTTATCCTTAATGGAGCAGCTTTGCAAATACATAATGGGAGAGATTGATCTCGGGATGTAACACCACGGAAAGAAACATTCCACATACAAACACTTCATGTAGGAGAAGGAAGAGCTGACAAAAGCATTGCTGCTTGTAACAATAAATGCATTGAACTCCTTTTAAAATACCGAGTAAATTTCCAACCCGTGATAATCAGGGATCGGCCTTTAAACTTCCCGATATTTTTTAAGCACACACAGATTTGGCCAGACAATAAGAAACATAAATGAACATTTTAGGCTTTCTATATGGCCTCAGGGAGGCCGAGATGAAATCCTGCCTCTGACAGCCAGAGGCCCCAGACACAGCACTCAGCAGCCAGGCTTGACATGATGAACTGCTGAGGCTCCTCTCACAGCCAGGGGGGTTTGCCTGGTGCTGCTGCTGCTGCCGGGGCCTCTGGGGCAGCAAAAGCCTTCAAATCCCATTGCTGGGGCTGCTAAAATCCCCCTGACCAAGCAGCTCCTGCCCTGACCTGCAGCTTTTGGCTGAAGGACTTGTTTAGGTCGTGCAGGATGAACTTGTGCAAGGAGAAACCTGACAGGGGAGTCAGAGGTGCTCACGCGCTCCTGGTCCTCAGCAAGGACTCCCAGTGCCTTGAGCAGGCAGGTTCAGCATCTCCCCACAGCCCCACAGCCCCCCAGGCACAGGGGCAGAGAAGCAGCACCCCCCGGGTGAAATCCTTTTGCTTGACTCCTTTGTGCACTTTGTTTTCAATGCTGGGCAAAACCATCCGACTCGGTAAGAAAAAAAATAAGAGACCACTCAGACACACCAATCATTTTTAAAGTGGAGTCTCTGGGTTTGTGGATTTGTCACCACTGCAGCATGTTTTATTTCCAGCTTTTCACAGAAAGTGGTCAGCAGATTCCCTGAAGTTGTTGGGAGTGTGGGGAAGAGGACGGGAATCCTGTTCCAATCCTCCCTGGCCCACAGCCAAGGGTTTGCCGTTCCCACAGAGAGAACAGGGAATGCACTGGCAGCAACCGGGGGCATCTGAACCACAGGAGAATATCTGGACAGCACAGAATCCACTCCATAAATACAGAGCGTTCTAACCAAATCTTGAGTCACTGAAATTATCTCATTAGCCTTTCTTCTTGAACAGAAAGCTTTGTCTCGGCTTACCAAGGCTTTTTTTTCCCCCTTTTTTCTGCATTTCACAGCATTGGCATTTACTCTTCCTGGACTGGATCAGCACGAGTTCATCAGAACATGCCCAGAATTCCTGTTCCTGATGGCTCCATGATGCAGGATCTCCTCTTGCAGAGAAGGAACCCTGCTGGAGAAGGCTTCACACCCAGGCTGTCCCTGCAGCTCCTGCCAGGACCCATCACACCCTGTGGCACAGCACCAAACCCTGAATCCCAACTGGCACCAACAGATCCATCCTGGAAGTTGGCCTTGCTGTAAACTCTTCATGGGTAAGGAGAAAAATACTTGACAATTTGAGGCAGTGCTTGTTCCTGAGGGAATTGTGAGGAATATTTACTTAACTTTTCATGGCGAAGACTCAAACTCTGGATAGAAGGGGATCACACTACAGTGAGCAACAAAAAAGTCTATTAAACAATCTTTGTTTTTTAAACAAAATTCAATAACAACAAAGCCATTTGTCTGTTTCACCAGCAGAGCATTTTTGTGGGAGATCCCTATTTATCTGATTTATTAGAAATGCTCCATTGAGACAGAAAGCATTTTTCTAATAAACCAAGAGGTTAGCACTATTGTTTTCAGTACAGCTGACCCTTGGATTTGCTGTAAAACCAGAATCATTAGAAATGCTCCATGGGTTATATTGGAGCATTTCTAATGAAACAGAGGGTCAGCTCTATTGAAATAATGTAAAATATCTAGATTCATGAGGAAAAACTCCACTGCAATGCATGGAGCGTTTCTAATAAATCCAGATTTTAGTGGAGCTCAACCCTGAATCCATTAAAACCTGATGAAAAAAATAGTTACTGAGCATGCACCTGAAGTTCTTTTTTCTCTGTTAATCTCTCATTTATTCTAAAATGCATTGTAAAAATAGCAAAAGGCATCAGTGAAAATTTGTTATTTGAAGTCTGCCATTTTCTCCCCTTCCAAGGAGCAGAGAGTCACTGCTGCCACCAGGAACAGGGAGCTGGAATCCCATAAACTGTGCTCCAGCAGCTTCCAGGAACAGGGAGATGGAATCCCATAACTGTGCTCCATCAGCTCCCAGGAACAGAGAGATGGAATCCCATAAGCTGTGCTCCAGCAGCTCCCAGGAGCAGGGATGAGCACCTCCCTGCAGCCTGTCCCTCTACAGGCACATTCCCAATGCAGCAGAGCACAAAAAGACCCATCCAGGCCATTCCCACACATGGAATGAGTGCTGGGAGAGTTGCAGAGCTCCAGAGAGGAGCTGCTCGTGGAGAGCTCCCAGGAATGTCAGCCTTTTCCCAGTGGGGAATTGCAGGAGGGACCATGGTTTGCTCACAGGCACCTAGCAAGGGGCTGGAGCATGGCTGTGTTAATTCCCAGGGGATTTTTCCTGCATTCTGGGAGCCTGAGGTGTCATTACTAAGAGATGTAAAGGATCTCTGCCTTCAGGAAGGGGAGTCATAAATAAAAGCCTTGTTAGGAAATACAGGCGTGGTGCACTTTGGGCACAAAGTGGGATGGATTCCCAGGCACCTTGACCCTTCCACAGTCTGCAGGTGTGATTCCTGATGGAGACATTCCATTCCTTGTACATAAAGAGAAACCCCAGCCTGATTTCCCCTGCAATTTACAGTCACGTGGTCAGCAATAGAATGAGATTTTTTTAAATACCACCAAGCTTTTTGTACCATTTTTAGTGCACAACACTATTCAAAGCCTGGTGGATTTCCAGGTTTTATTAAGGCAGACTAAGCTGCTGTAATCTTGCAAAGGTATGTCCTAAAGATGAGATGGTTTGGGCTTAGTGAGGTTTCAAATCACACACCCATGGCAGGTGACATCTTTAACCTGTGTGTCCACACATCAAAACTGATAATTTGGTAACTGCCTGAAAACTGAGGCCCAGGGTAAGAAAAATTAGGTATTAATTGCAGCATGTCATGAGCCAGGACATGTAAAAGCCAAAGAAATCTTTCTAATTTATTGTTTTCCAGCAAAACAAGAAGTAAACATTGGCAGATGTATTTTAAGGGCTTGCACAAGTCAGTGCCTCACTTGGATGATCAAACCCCTCCTCAGAGCAGAGCTGAAGAGAATTTTGTCAGTTTTCCAGATGAACTTCTTGTGAAAGTAGTTGTGGCAAGTTTTGGTGATGCTGATGCTGCTAATTCTCACTTCTCTGGTATTTTTAAAGCTTTATTATTGCATCTCTCAGCTTCTAGAACTGCTGCAGACATGGAGCTGCAGGCACCAGCACAGGAAGAGTTCAGAGAAGGGTTTGGATCAGCCCCAGCCTCTCTGAGAACCCCCTGCTCTCAGGTAACACGTCTCAAAAGCTCTGAAAACAAAGCAAAAGTGATGCTTGGACTTATGGGCTGAAAGAGCTGCATTGATCAGGCCAGAATTGATGAGACCAGTGTCATATTGGGTTATTTCAGGATAATTTGCTTAAAACTAAGTGTGGAAAGACAATGCCCTCCTGCACCAGGCTGTTCAGGGCTGGTGTGTGCTGTAGCATTTCCAGCACTGCTCTGCCTGCAGTCCCTGTGCTTTCAGCAGACAGCAGAGGAGCTGGATCACCTCTGTTTATTTTCTGAATGCACACACTCAGCCTGTCTGCAGCTCGTCAGCTCCTGATGCTGCTCCTTCGGCTGCTTTGTACCCACACGTACAGAAAATGTATAGGCAAAGTATATTAATATAATTCTATCTCAACAGATTTAATTCTTAAATGCTACATATACTTGGTTAATCTCTCATTTTAGAAGTAGGAAAGGTTAGATTATAACATCAGGTTAGCTCTCTTTGAAGCAGGTAATAATTAAGTTGATTCACTGTTGCAATTACTGTCAAATCCCCCTTAATTACCACGGATTTTATAGCAGCTTCATTATACGTCTGCTGTAATGCATTGTGGCCCAAAGGAGAAGTGTTGCAGGAAATTCTGCATAGCATGTATAATTCTAACCTGCAGTTAAAGCTCCTAGTGAAAGGCTCTGCACTAAATTTATCTTTTTTTGACATTTTCCCCCCCGTTATTTAAAGCAGTTGAGCTGGAGTAACACCACTAAAATATACACCTAACTTCCTGAGTGAAAATGGATCTCTTCATCAGTATTAGGAATAAAAAATGGGAAAATTATAAAATCAGCAGCAAATTATCCTTGGGAAACTGCTCAGCAACAATGAAGAACACTTCTGGTCTGGTGCCACGGGGGGGGAAAACCCCTGCCCCATGTTGTGAGCCGTGCACCCCTGAAATCCCACTGAACACAGTTTTTGAGGCAGTACGAATTTGCTGGAGCACTCTGCTCTCCATGAATATTTTCACCCATTGTTCCTTTCTGCATTTTATAAATGGAATTTTTAAAGCAACTCTCCTTTTGAACTGACCCTCCAAGTAACTCTGGGCCCGCCACAGCCCGGTGCTGCTTTCTGCCTCACGTGTCACTGCTTGTTTCCATTGGAAAAATCTTTACAAATCAGGGTCTGTAAATTGAGCCTGCAACAGTTCAAAACAGATAACTGAATAATGTGTGCCACGGATTCCCTTGTAGGGAAGGAATTTACTCCCCAGCACATATTAGCTGCAGAAAGGGCTCCAGTGTCAGTGACACTATTGGCAGCTGTGTTAACAGTGAAGGAGCTGCCTTTGTACAGCAGTACAGTTATTAAATTTCTCCAGAGACCATGACTCATTAATCAAATATTCATACATCTCTGTAAATACAGGCTGAACAGAGAATACCCTCAGAGCTGAGCATCCCAGCACAAGTGCTCTTTCATGTGGCCCTGCCAGAGCCCTGAGAACATGCGGTCATGTTTTGCATTTCTAATGCCCCGTGTGCTCCGGAGCACCCCCAGCCCTAAAAACAGAACACAAGTGATCTTACTGATGGCAAGTGTTACACGGCCACAATTAAAATTGCTTCACTATGGCTTCATACCATCTTTTTAAGAGTGAGGACAGTGAATCGATTCTTCTGTTCTTTGTTTACCATCAGACAAGTAACTTTTTCCCATACGGATGCAGGAACCCAAGGCCATGCTCCTTTTAATACAAGAATTTGTATTAGCATGGAAACAACAAACCAATGGTTGCACTGGGAAGGCCAAAAAGCTTCATATATTTGCAAAGCATGGGCTTGTCCTGTTGAACAAATGCTGGATTTTGTGTTTCCTCACTGCCAGAGACATCTCACCTGCTCCACATGTGAGCACATCTCAGGTTTTCACCTTGGTCAGGCTGAGAGCACAGCCCAGAGCTGAAGCCTCTCTGAGAGCAGCTCAAGTTCTGCTCTGTGAGCCTTGGAAACAATTTCTGATTTTCCTAATCTACATCCAGGCCTCTGGGTTTGAGTGTTGCAGGTTCTGATTGACACTCCTGGTCCAGGCTCACTGTGGGCTGAAGTAGCAAAATGCCTTTAGAGAGGGTTATTTGTAAATGGGGATGAGCCCATTGCTGAATGAAGGTTTAAATTTTGTAAAATTTAAAGGTTTATCTATTTATCCATTACTTCATTTCTGTAAAATTTAAAGGTTTAAATTCTGGACTGTTGTGCTCTGCTGGACTCAAGGGAACAGGGAATGGAAGGAATTGACCTGAATTTTCAAGTCCAACTCGCAGGAAGTGTGGCCAGCACAGAATCCCAAGTGATCCTGGTGAGAGGAGGGATAAGGACAGATAAATCCTAGAAAGAGGTGAGTCTCACACGATATTCCTTCATGGTTTTTAGAGGCTGGGACATAGAATTCACCCCTGGAACCAGTCCTTAACTGCAGACTTGGAAGGGAAATTTGCATAAAATCCTTATGGCCCAGTTTAAGGATTGAGCTCCAAAAATAGTTCTTTTTTAGTTCCCTTTCTAATAAATACAGATACTCTACTTAAGCACCTCTACAGCTCCTACCACATTCATTTCAGTGCATTTTAATTTTCCTTAACAAGGCTTGACATTTACATTTTAGAAAGAAAATCCTCTCCTATATTTAATTAGGGCACTGATTGAGACAGGATGGCAATAACCTCCCACACTTGTGTGTGAGACAGAACCCCCACCTTGCTCCAGGAGCCAGAATAAGCCAAAAAAAAGCAGGTTTGGGTGTCTGCTGTGTGCCATGCAGACAGCACAGAGCTGTCATCACAAACTCCTTTCCCTCCTGTCCTCCCAGCCCTGGGCATCCAAAAGCGATCCCAGCCCCTTCCATGACCTTGTCCACTGACCCAGGAAGCTGCTGGATGTGGATAATCCCTAAAACATTGACTTCAACAACCTTCCCTGGGGGCACAGGGATTCACAGGCAGGATCAGAGTGCAGGAAAGGAGGAGATGGAGAGCAGGGATAACGCGTGAGTGCTGAGCAGAGCTCACAAAGCCCTGGCTTTAACACGCCTAAACACCCACCAGAGCTGGGTGAAAACAGCAAACATTTATTTGTGCATCTTCTTGCATAAATAAAACCCTGCTGATTTGCTTTGATGGCATTTACGAGCACATTTATTCATAAACATTAGAGTGAGCAAGTTTTTATTTGCAGGAGTGTTCATGGCAAACAAAAGCCTCGTGAATTCTGGTGTGAATAAATACCAGAGAGCTCTCACTCGAGCAGGGCTGCTGCAGTCATTAAGTAAAGCTCTTTTTACTATTCACACAGTGGATTCAGACAATTACAGCTGCCCGTGGACTGCTTACAAACAGGGAAGGGAACTGTTTATGGAGCTCAGTTCATCCAATTAGGCACCAAAAGCATCTCGTGAAGACACCAAACCTCAGGGTCAAACTGTGAGTGCCCAGGGCTGGATCCTGATGCCCTCAAATTCCTCTTTGCACCTTTTTCTCAATGCAAATAAGGTACCAGCATTTTTAAGATCCTTTTATATGATGCTGGCACGGCCTAACTAAGCTGGTGGGAGGCTTATTGTGCTGGAGGAATATCCTGCCAGAGGCTCCAAGTTAAGGGATGGTGTAAAGGAGCTGAAATGCTGCTGGATGTTGTACCTGGCTGTGCTGCAGGGCTGGGGAAATGCACCCCATAATAACCAGCTCCAAGGTGGGAAAGGGCCATGAGGTAACCTGGCCTCCTTTTGGAGGCTCCTGCTGCTCTGGCCTGCCTGGAAAAGCCCGATGACCTTGGACGAAATGGTTGTGGAAACAGAACCTGGGGAGGGCTGGGTTTCAAACCTGCTGTTTGTGTTCATTTGTGGCATTATTGACCTTTCATAACTCACTGGTGCTTGCTTTTCACTCCATCATCCCCTTTAAGAGATTGTCAATAAGGCTGGAAATAAATCAGGTCCCTGGAGCAAGCCCATTTTCCTACTGGAATCAGCAGGGAACAGGAGATCCCTTCCCTGTCTCCGTTGGGCACAACTGAACTGCTCAACTGCTTCACACTGACAAAGCTTCTGGGTTTAAAGGGGTGAAAAAGCCAAAAAAGCAGAAAAAACAAAAGGCACAAAAGACAGTAACCAATCAGGCTGGCCTCAGTCTTCCAGCTCTGCTGAAGCACAGGGGACTGGTGAGAGGGGAAAGAAATCTTTAAAGAGAGGCATCACTAAAGAAACCCTGGATGGGGCTTGGAGTGACCTGGGACAGTGGAAGGTGTCCCTGCCCATGGCAGGGGTGGCACTGGATGGGACTTAAGGTCCCTCCCAAGCCAGCCCAGTCAGGGATTCTGCTATTCTATGAAAAAAACTTACAAATTATTTGAGTATATTCCCATTTCCAGGCCTTCTGGAAGCTGGGCTGCAATTCTCCAGGCTCTGCTTCCTTCTGAGATCATTAAATAATTCCCTCTCCTAAACAACCACTCTAGAAATTCCCATTTCAGGAGTAAATACAGGGCAAACCCAACCTTCCAGTCTCACCCTGCCCAAGAGCCATCCCCGAGGGTTTGTGCCCCATGGAGTCAGAGCAGTGCCCTGGCCTTCTCCCCCAATCTCCAGCCCAAGTTGTGTTGGAAACTTGTCAGAAATCAGCAGCTGCCTTTCCTGAGGGCCTGGAGGGTGTTTTTAAAGGTTTGGCTGGAGATGGGAGAGGCTGCAGAGGAAAGGGAGGGGGTGGCTGGGGAGTTTTCCCCACAGAGGAGAGATGTTTAGGTCTCTAAACCTAAAGAGGAGAGAGAGGAGGAGAGAGAGGAGGAGAGAGAGATCCCTCACCCCACAGCCCTGAGCTCCCAGGGCAGAAGCAGCACCTCCAGCAAAGCCCTGGGTGTGATGGGGTTTGGTCACTGCCAGGCAGAGCCAAGGTTTGGAAAACAAGGCAAATATCCTTGCTGGACACAGGAGGCAGAGTCCCACATTGTCACTGAGAGGCCTGAGCTTGTGTCAAACTAATGTCAGGTATTGTGAACACAGAGAGAAAGGCTCCTTGTGAGGAGAAAAGAAATGGCGGAAAGGAGTGAGGGAGAAGGTTGTGAGGAGAAAAGAAATGGCAGATAGGAGTGGGAGAGAAGGTTGTGAGGAGAAAAGAAATGGCAGAAAGGAGTGAGGGAGAAGGTTGTGAGGAGAAAAGAAATGGCAAAAAGGAGTGAGGGAGAAGGTTGTGAGGAGAAAGAAATGGCAGAAAGGAGGGAGAAGGTTGTGAGGAGAAAGAAATGGCGGAAAGGAGTGAGGGAGAAGGTTGTGAGGAGAAAGAAATGGCGGAAAGGAGTGAGGGAAAAGGTTGTGAGGAGAAAAGAAATGGCAGAAAGAGAAGGTTGGGAGGTGGTGGAAAGCTCCAGCGTGTGCCTGGCTCATCAGGCAGGTGAGCAGTCAGTGATTTGTGGGATCACTTTCAGAGCCTCAGCCACTGCTGGGTGTGTGAGTAACTAATGCTCCTCGGGTTTGTGTTTGAAGGCAGCAGCAGCAACACTGATGACACAAATTAATTGCCTGGTTTTTAGCAGCTAATGCAGACGAGGTAAAGAGAATTACTACACGATTAACATAGTTTCCAATTAAAGTCCCCTGTAGTTACCCAAAAACATTAATTTCTAGGAACTTGGTAATTTAACTTGTGTCACTCCTGTACACAAGTGCACCAGGGCATTCTGTGGGCTTGTCTGTGCTTAAACCTTGGATAAAAATCATGACGAAAACCCCTGAAAATAGCCATGAATTTTTAAGTTATTTATGGCAGGCTTTAAAGAAAACCCTGCTGTGCTGTTCTAGCCCTGCTACTTTTCTTTCCCTCAGTTAGAAAAGGAGAAACTTTCACTATTTACTAAGTTCAAAGATGTTTCAACCACTACAATTTTTATCCAGAGAGAAGAGAAACCATTCCATCCTTCTAGGTCAGTTTGCTGTTGGAATGGCAGAACCACATTTTCCTTTTTAACATTTCTGTGCTGCATCTCCTGTAATTCCATGTGAGCATTTCCATTCCAACAATTCTGCAGCAGAGGCCTTTGGAAGAGCAGCCCCTTTCTGCAGACACAACAGGCTGAGGTGTGTCTGTGCACATGGGATTTTCTGAAGGTGCCTGAATTAGACCAATTTCAGCCCCCTGCTCTGTGACAGGAGCTGTTAATGATGCAGCAGCTGATTGCTTTGCTTTGCTTTTCTCTAATGTGAAGGCAAAAGACAACTTGGTGTCTCATTTCCTGTCCACTGTCACCCAAAGGAACCAGCCTGAGGCTTTGCCTGATCTCTGCTAAAGCTGCATCTCCTTGTGCTGCACTCACCAGGAGTCTTCTCTCTTCTAGCTCTGACATCCACAATTCTCCTCATTTTGACATCTAAATTCCATAAATACGTTGTTTACTCCCTCTTCTGGGCTATTAATGAAAAATATGAAGATCAAGTCAAACATCCTCACATACCTGTGAGCAAGAAGTTGAATCATGCCAAGTATTAGCAGGATGCAGCAGTGTAGAGGTTACTGATCGAGACAAATAATGTGTGTGGGGGGTTCTTCCTTGAAAACAAATGAACATTTTGGCTTTTTGGAATATTAATTAACACATGCAAATGCACTCTCCAGCCCTGATACAGACACAGACCCGGTCTAGTTCTGCCTGAAATCTATCCATTAGTCACTTCTTGCTCATAAAAGTAAAAGGTGCTTTAATGAACAAACACGATGCTTATTATTTGGATCAGCAACACTTGTGCCTCTGTGCCTGAGCAGCACTTAGACCAGGTAACATTTGGTTTACAACACAACAATAAAATCTGCCTTTATTGCAAATAAACAGAGTATTCACACCTTACAGTATTGGTTTAGATGCAGGATTATATTCACTCTTAGAGGATCTAACATTAATATAAGAGGCACATGCACTTCATGTTTTCACACCTCTTTTATTTCCCAAGCAGCGTTAATATGGTTTTTTAAATATTGCATTTACTTTGTTAAAACATGAAACTATTTCTGTACATTTGTTTGCAATCTGAGAACACACACCATCAAGTAATCATTTGTACAGTAACAACATGTATCAAAACAAAAAATCATCACAGCCCAGAATCTTCCACATCCACCCCCCTTTGCTTTGATTTAAAAGCTGCTCTGGCAGGAGAAGCTTTGCCATTATGGTAGTTGAAACAGGAAACAAACACTGCTCTCTTCCAATAATTGTCTCCAGCTGCTTTGATTGGTTGCAGTTAATATTAATAGTATAACCTTTAAAAATTGTGGGGAAAGGTAATACTTTATCTTCACTCCTCATATTAAGGCTCCAAAGCAAGCTTAATGAGAAACCATTAGAAAGTCATAGTGCTAAATAGTGTCTTAACTCCCAATTCAGCCCATATAATTATGGCAGCAGTGCCAGTGACTCCTGACCCACCAACCCCACCTTTCCACAGGAGCTGCTCACCACGGGGGCAGCACAACTGGTGGGGCCACACCGCTGGGACTCGTCCCCTCCCCACAGGAACAACGGGGTCCCCACACCTCTGGATGTGCATCCCTGGCAGATCCCAGCAGTGCTGGCTCAGGAGTGGCCTGGAAGGGCAGCACAGGGGCCACAGGCTGGGCTTTAGGCCAGGCTTTGCAGGCACACCTGGCTCTGAGCAGAGCTCCTCCCTTCACTACCACAACGGCACAGACACTCCTCCAGCCAGCAGTCGGCAAAAAGAATTAGTACATACATTAATAACTGACATCTGAAAGACTTTTAACATATAAAACATTATCATCTTTATGAAAATAGACCAATTTCAGCACAGGCTTGCCTTGCTGGGGGAGGAATTCGGGTACACTTCTCAGAGTTAAAAGGCAAGTGTTCTCCTGGACAGCTGCCGAAGCTCTTGTGTAAAATGTCCCTAAAGCAAGACAAACTCCTCTGCACTAAATCTCTTCAGTCTTTTCTTTTCTTCCTCGGAGAAAAGGTCATTTTCTTCATGGAGTGGACTGGAAGCAAAGTCATAGTCTCTAGAATGACCCTTGACAAAAGTAAACAGGGGATATTTCTCCTTGGATGAAGAATTCAGCATCTACGATGTAAAACACAAACCAGATAAAACATCATTTGGAAATGGAGAAATACAGAAAACCCTGATATCCACCTGATGATGAGCAAAAAGTGCACCATTTTAATTATCTCATTAAACAAAAGCATTGCACGACCTAAACATTTCCTCCTCCTATTAGATATTTACTTCCCTTTCTCAGGTAGCTGCTGATTTCCTGCCTGTCCCTGGTTTTGAGCACACAGATCACCTGTATGTGCTGTCAGCCTCAGTGCAACAAACAGAAAGATAAAAGGATAAAAGACAGAAGATAAAAACCTCTACAAAATAGTTAATGGCCAGAAGGGTCTCCGCAAGCCCAGGTGTGAATTCTGCAGCAACTGAGTATCCTGGGGAGGGATTTTTATTGTAGAATCAGCACGTGCAAGAATCAGTGTTTTTATTAGAAGTTGAAAGACATTCACCAATGTAAATGAGGCAGTCAGGAGCACGTGGCTCAAACCAGCTTGGTGACAGTCACAGGGAACCAGGGTGCCCAAAATCTTTATTTATAAATAAGAAAACTGAGCTTGGAGAAAGGAGGAGTGGGGAATGATAAAGACTGAAAACAGAGCAGCAAAACAACTTTAAGAGCAGATAAAACCCCACTGAATACTGAAAGACATTTCAGCCTTTCAGGGTGTTTTGTCCACTGATTTGTTTTACTTTTTCTTACCTGCTTGGGAAAAACCAGCCCAGTGTTACAGTGGCTGCAGAACTACATCAGGCTAGAGATACACAGTGTGCAGGACTAAAAATCACTGAGCACGATTTCAGGAGAACATTCAGTCTAAAACAGTAAAAAATCCCCAAAGAGATCTTTAAACAGTAAGAACTATTTCAAAAATGACAGTTAGGGGTTGAGGGGGTGCTTAAAAAAAAAAAATCATTCCCAGTAAAATCCTGGGGTCCCACTGCCTTGTCTGTGTTCAGCTTTACTGAAACTTCCATCTCCACAACTCTTCCCGTGCCCTGAGGGAGGTGAGGAAACCCTAAACACGGGAACTGGGCAAGGAAATGCCCAAACAAAGTCCAGGGGAACCTGGTGAAGATTCATGTAACTCTCATCATGCCACATCTCAGCAGTGACCACAGGGAATCTGAAACTCTAAACAACTTGCAAGTTTCCTCCAGACACCATTACAGTGCAAGGTAAAGGAGTTTATTGATAAAGATCAGGATTTTCAGTATTTCAGTGTTACACTGTCACTGCAACAAAAATTCATTGTGCTGAACTGAATCCACATTTAACCCTCCCTCAGCTTCAGTTCTTCTCTCATTTCTGCTACATTTGGGCCACAAACAGCCAAGTGCAGCTCTATAATAATCCCAAGGGATTATTTCTTTCCTGGCATGGCTTTGGATAGGGAAACAACTCCCAGAGGGGAGCCTGAATATGGTTTGGATGGAGTTGCACCCATAACTCCACTTGGGCCTCAGTTTTGATGCCCTAATTTATCTGTCCCTAAACATACAAGGCTCATAATGTTTATCCTCAAGTATTAAAGTTAAATCTTATCTCTCAGCTCTTATTACCCAAAAAAGCAGGCAGAACCTGGATTTTTTAGACCAGCCTCCACAGGGCACACTGGGAATACACTGAGCTTTACAGTTCAACACTATCACACTACAATTGCAAACAAAGGGAAAAATAATGGAAGAGTAGCAAAACACAAAGGATGTGAAGGAAGGATTGCAAGATCAGTTGACAGAATGTTTCCGACATTGTCCCTGTATCCAAACTTTTCTCTCTTCTCAAACTGACACTGCCTGAAATGATTTACAGAAAATAATGTCACTAACATTAAAGAGCTCCTATCTAAAATACCAGGATAACAATAATAACTCCAGTACTTGGATCAGCCAAGAGTATTTTCACAAACTGTGTTCAGGAAAAAACTGCACTTAATCCCAAACTTGAAAGAACAGAAATAGGGAAATGGGAAAAAGAAAACTTCTACTGGAACTGATTTTGTAATGAGGTTGTTTTTTTTACCATGTTATGACATTCTATGTGACAGAACAGGAAAACATAGAACAGTAACTTCACTATTTAAACTTGCCATGGATGTGCTGCTTAGGAACTTCTACTTCTTTAACTCTATTTTCTACCTCTCTGGGTAAGAATCAAAGAAACAACTTCAGCATCAATCAGTATCTACTTATTATAATCAGCATTAAGTTTAAAAAATGGCTTTTCTGGCTGTAGTACTAATACCACTTATCAGCACATTCCCAATGCTGGACAAACATGAATTCCTTGTGCTGCTGTGCTAACTGCTATGGTTGGAATATTAATATTGAGTTCCTCCTTTTCACAGAGCATTTTTTGAACCCACCAAACACAGAGCAGCTCACAGAACACACTGATGCTGCTGCATTTCACACCCTCACATACTGCAATAACTAAGGAGGAAAAAAAAAAACTTGATTGCGACTGGATCTAAATGAAACCAGAGCAGAGTTTTTGCAGGGGAAGGATGGGGTCAGACAGATTCGCTCCGTGGAGCTCAAACCAGAGCCCTGCACTTCCCAAGAGAAAAATCCCCTTGTGCTACGGAGAAATAAAGACCAATTTGGGTTTGCTCCAACATTTCCCTTCCTCCCCGATCCCTCGCGGGGCCGGGCTGCTCCCCAGCACCGCGGCGGGCCGGGGTCCCCAGCTCGGCGGGGCTGGAGGGGACATCGCCACTTCACGAGTGCCACCTCGTGGGCCCGCCCGGCCCCACGCCGGGCTCTGCCACCTCCCCGGGCTCGCCGGGCTCCGCTCGGCCTCACCCCGCCGCAATTAACACCAATTAACGCCGCTCCGCTTTTCCGACAGCCGTAAACGCACCGAGAAACGCCACCAAAACCATCAGGTCTGCTCAGAAAGGCGAGGCTGATTCTCGTCCCTTCCCCACACCCCGTCCCGGCTTGAGGGATGGATGTGGGAAGTCCAGCACCTACCTTGGTGATTTCTTCAGAAGCCTTCTCAAAGTCCTGCACCGTCCTACAGTAAAAGCCTATCGTGCAGCTGGGATCCATTTTTTTGAATGACATCTTTTTGGGAGAAGGGCAGTGGAATGACTGCGAGTTTCCCCATGAAAAGACACAGAACACACGGTTACAGTCAGGAATGAACAGATCCATGGATTTACTTTTGTCCCCACCAACAGCTTTAAAACATCCAATCCCCTGCATCACCTGAATTAAACCCCAGCACACACTTTGGAAGTGATTTCTCCCACCCCCCCAAATATTCAAGTGATTCCAGCCTTCCCCAGCCGTGTAAAACCTCCTGCTGTTCAGGCTGCATTCCCCAAACTTCCCCACACACCAGATTAGTTTGGAATCTGTCAAAGCTCTGCCGCTCCCAGCAATACTTTATGAATATTCCCAAGGCAGAGAAGGTGAATGCTCTTCTGCAAATTGAATTTGTAACAGCTTTTGCACTATCTTACTGCTTTACTACCACTGCCCGGTGCCCCTTCCCTCCCCCAGCCTCTATAAAAGAGACATAATGGAATAAACCAACCTCATGCATTTTCCTTCAGTAAATGAAATGGGTTCAAAAACCCACAAAACACACAAAAGCAAAACCATATTACAATGAGCCACAAGTAGGGAAAAACCAAACACGCTCTGCTTTACAAATGGGTTTTTCTTAACGTGAAATCTCTTTCCCTGACAGATGCTGCCCTGCCAGTGCTGTGAGCTGATACGTTCAGCAGCCCTGCTGGAAGAGAAAACAAACACAAAACCCCCTTCCCCACGCTCCTCACTCAGTCTATGAGAGCAAAAATAAGTATATCCCATCTACCCTGAATCTGGGGTTATTTATTACAGGAACTGCAGTTGTGGTGAAGCTCTTTGTGCAATAACTGCAATTATTTCCTCACTTGTTCTCAGAGGGAGCCAGTCCCCTCTACTCTGCCTCTAACACCCATCATCCTCCCTCTATTAAATCTCCTTTTTTTTTTTGCCAATCACAAAAATCAACCCACAGAAGACAGCACTGGTTCCCAAATCCGAGTGTAACCACCCCTGCAGCAGTTTTACATAATAAAATATATTGTTCTTTCCTGGTGATTACAAACCCGAGAGGTATTTCTGTAAAACCTCTGCTAAAAAAATACCCACCAAGATGATCAGGGCTATTTCTGCAAGATTGATTTCAGTCACTGCTTTTTCTCCTCGCTGTTCCAATTTTATAAACAGCAATTGTATTTTTCATGTTAATTCCTGAGTCATTAAATGCATAAAGAATCAAACCCTGCCCTCCACATCCCATTCCAGCTGCAGCCCTGGAGTTGTGCAGGAGGTTTAACGCTGCACAAATCACTGCACAACAAAGAGAAGTGGGGAGGATTTTTTTTTTTCCCATTCCTCCAAACAAATGGATGCTGGAAGCCAATACAGAGTAGATTGATTTCCAACTTATTCTGGACAATTTGTCAATTTTGAAAATACTCCCTACAGATAAATCTAACAAGCAACTATCCACACTAAGAAAGCAATTTCTGTTTACTTTTGACATTTCTGGACAAAGATATAATACTATTAAATGCACCAAGCATTAAATTGCAATCTATTTTCCGTCTGCAGGAAAGCATCAGGATGCGATCAAGCCAAGCTGGCACCTCGCATACCTTCCAAATACAGCTGAAAACCCTGGTATTATTTGGAAATTCAGATTAATGCCAGTCTGCAGCACAATTCTGAGGCTGAGTCACAGGAACAGAACCCAAAAAGATGTGTTTTTGTAGCTTGGTCACTGCCTCACAGCAGGACCTTAAGGAATTCACTTCAGCCCTGCTGCTTTGTGCTCTTCCCACCTTTTGTCTGGTTTTTCCCAAACTGTAAAATCTTCAGAGGCACTGGGGCAAAACACAGTAATGAGGACGAAGGGGAAGGATCTGGGTAATCCTGGCAAACTCACCAGCTCTTCCTCCCAACATCACAACAGGTCAAACCTAAAGGATCTCTAAACACAACCAAACTTCCCTGCTGGGATATTTCCTGACCCATTTTGCTGCTGTGTTCTTTGGTTTCATTCAGACCCTTCCCATTTCCTAGAGAATCTTCCACTTCTATACTATGTAACACTAATTCAAGCATTCTGTCAAGCATAAATAACGAAAAATACAAAGTGTTTGCTTTAAGGACTTGGCAGCAGCCCTTTGTGGGTCTTTTGAGAGTTTGTATTTATATATGAATATAAATATATACTGAACACTATTTGATGGGATTTTGCTCCAGCTCTGGAGCAGCTGCTGCTGTCCTGGCTGTGGATGCACCCTCAGGCTGTTCCTGCTGAACCAAGAGCTGCTGGAAGTTCACCTGAAGTTGGGCACAGGACCAGGGGGAGTTTGTGGCCCTGAGGATGTGACTGTGACTGCTGAGGCCACTGAGCACTTCCTTACAGCTGATGATGCTCTCCCAGGGTAGCTGGAAATTGAGTTTTCTAACCAGCTCCTTTAGCTCCACCTATTCTCCTTTAGCTCCATCTATTTCCAGGCTCCTACTATTGAATACCACAGGAATTCTCCCTGATGTTGATTGCAATTTGAATTAAAAAAATAATAATAAAAAAAAGACCAAAAAGACAAACTTATCAACCCCAAACCCAAACAGGTTTAAGATCTACAAAAAAATATAATCTGTTTTCTTTGATGGGAAATTACTTAAATGAAGTGATCATCTATTTTGGAGATTTTATGAGCATTAAAAAGAAAACTGATGAAGATTAATGAAGTAAAAATTAAACCTCCATATTGAGATTTAACCTCTGGTCATTTTTGTTGATTATAGGCCTATAAAGAAGGGCAGGACATTGATAAATAACATGTAACTGTAAAACCATAAAGCTGCAGCTAGCTAGAACAGCTCTAAATAATTAGTGTTTGATTCATATGGGAAGAAAACAGTGCCAGCTCTATATCCATAGTACCTCAAGAGGGAAATCCTTTATGCTGACATCTACAAAAGATTGGCAGTAATGAGGATCCATGTAAATCAAACTGTCATCTGCAAGGACAAAACAGAAGACAAGTAATTCAAAAAACACCTTATTATTACACTGCTTACAATCCAATTTCTATGCAGAACAGCTGGAAAAAAAAAGCCAGTGAGTAACTGCTTGCCAGGCTGATACTCATTGACTGAAGCATAGGTTTTTGCAGGACAGATTAACTTTTGCATAATCAAATATGCTTGTATAAGCAGAATTTTTATAAAGTGATGAAACTGTCATTTAATTTTTGGTGATAAAATTACTTTTACAAACACACAATTATATTCCGGAGTTTGCATATGAAAAATGTATCGCCCTGCTTCATCCTGACAGCAAGAATATACTGCTTGTCATTTAGGCATCAACTAACACCACTTAAAGCAGGAGAGAGTAAATACCTAAACAAGAACTGCCAGGCAAGAACAGCAAACGCTCCTCAAGTTTGGTGAAACAGATAAATTATGCCTTGTTTATGCAACAAGGGAAATTAAATGTACATTTTACAGAATCCAATTACTCCGTGGGGTAAATGACAAATGGCTGGACGTGGGGAGATGTGATGAATTAATAAGGTATTCATTTTACTATTTTAATCACGCCATTTCCCACTGCTTCAATATTAACTTCCTAACTCTGAGAGAACAAAAATATTGAGGAGACATAACACAGTCAAACACTAACCTTGGAATCCAGCAAAGTAATAGGACTGCTTGGGTTTGCCNCAATAATGCCAACACAGTACTCCAGGCTTAAAATTCCCTAAAACAACAACAGGGAATCATTAAGATTAACCACAGTATTAAACTTAATTAAAATATTTGCTCTTTTAGGGAAATGGTTTTGATTTCTTTTTTTAAAGACTGACTCCATGACTTCCTGGGGTTTGACCAAAGTGAAGCCACAGCAGCAGATATTCCAGAGAGAAAGTCCTCCCTTCCCATGAGATACCCACAGACATTTCTGGGGAGGAGACAAAATATCCTGTCACACTTTGAGCACCGATTCCTTAGTCCCAATATCCCAAAGCATTGAGATTTACACCTTTCACACACATTTACACTCTGTGCCCCCAGGGAATTTCTCTTCTTTTTGCACTCAGGTGGACAAACCTGGCCAGAGCATCAACTTTGACATCCTGGGGACAAATGCCACCTGAAGTTTAGAGTAATTACAAGGTCCAGCTCCAAAGCCAGCTGCCCCACATGCAGGGAGGAGAAAGAAACACACAACAGGAGGGCAGAGGAACCAGAACCATCTGAAGGCAGAACTTTTGGGGACATTACTAAGTGTAAGTAGGGAACTTTTCTTTCAATAGGAAGATTGATATTGTCAGACTACCAATACCAAGGCTTCTCAATTTAAAATCTTCCCTGCTTTAAGTCACTTAAAAACCTCCCCTGAGATGCTAGAGAGTCAAATCCAGCATGGTTTATACAGGTTAAGGAAGTGATGCTTTTTTAAAATACAAATGAGAAGGTTTCCTTAGAAAACTTATTTAAAATATAAACGAAAAGGTCTCCTTAGCAAATGCTCACAGGACATTCAGGCAGATCAGAGGCAAAGGCTCCAAGAGCCAAGGAGGGCAGAACAGAGAGGGAGCAAAGCTGCTCAGAGTAATGGATAACTGTTTAATCTATGGCAAGCTTCTTGTAAAAGTGAATTATAAAAAATTTATCGATTTTCACCCATAAATATAAAACCCTTTGTAGAAATTACCTCTTGTGCTACATTCTAAAAATCTGCATTTTTAACTTAAAGCCAGACTCCGAGGAATGTGGTCACTTGTTGGGAAGAGTCAAGGCAGGCCCTGCAGTGCCTGACTGAGGCAAATGAGAGCCCTCTTATCACAGGCTGCAGAGGGCAGGAACAGCCCTGGCAAGGCAGCAGCAGGAATCACTCCGTGGGACCAGCTGAAAACTAAAACTTTCCCAAACCAACTGGCTGAAAACATAAGGAAAATAATCAGGGAAGAACAACAATTTAAGTTCGTAACTTAAAAGCCTTGACCAGTCTGTCTTCTCATGCCAGTAGAAATCAAAATGTTTTCCTGAAACGTTACAGCAAAGAGACAGGCACAAAATAAACCATGTTACAGACTCTCAGCTTTTGTTCATGCTGCTGCACTGGGGTAATTAAAAATGAACCCCAAATTTAAAGACAGATAAAGAGGAGCATGGAAAATGAAATAAAAGCAGCAGGGCTAAGAGAACAAGCCCTGCCCTAAGAGGAGCAGAGGCAGGATTACAGCACATCCTCAGGTGTCTGCAGAGCCTCTGCTGAAAAACACAGCACAGACCTTCCCCCTCTGCCTCCTCCTGGAGTTTTCCTTTTCTCCACCTCATTTTTACTGTGGTAACTGCTTGCTACTCCTGCGCCCCCATCCTCAGAAACATTCATCCAGACAGTGAAAAAGCAATTAAAGTAGTGAATAAAAATATCAAATAATTCTATGGGAACAAAGAGACAAAAGGAAATGGGAAGAACAGACAGGCAACAACTTTACACCATTTGCACCATTTTCTTACTTAAGGAAGAAAGAAACAGAGTAAGGAATGGAGTGTATTTATATTTTAAAATGCTGCCTGATCCTTAGTTACATATGCTATTAGAGCCCTGCTAGATTAAATTGCCATTTGTAATTTGAGGCACTGCATTAATGTCTTTGCAGGTGGCTGCTGGAGGAGCAGGACAGTTATCTCTGCTTTACCAAGGGACATCATGTGCTCTGCAATTATGTCTGATCTTGTAATAGGGAAATTTCAAATCTGTAAAGTCAAACTTTACAACCTCCAACTGTAAAATCCCCACCACACGTTTAACGGGGAGAATTACCCTCGTGAAGTGGCTTTTCATATCCCCTTGTGCTGCTCTTTGAGCAATGATTGAACTCTCATTTCATACCTTTACAAACTCCAGGTAGTCTGTGTTTGTTCTCTCTCCACCAAGTCTCACAGGAACCAAAATAATTACAGCTTTTGTGCCTCCTTTCCCAGAATCCACAACTGAGCACTGCCTGTCAATAACATCCGAGCTGTAGACTGAGACACACAGAAACATTCACATTTCAAACAAAACCTCCAACGTGGCATCACAGCGTGACAAACTGAAACTGCAGCCCTCCCAAACCTCCTGAAAAACAAGGCAGGTGACTCAGAACCAGTGCTGGGCCTCCTCATTCCCAGCAACAGTTTGTGGAATGGGAATTGCTGAGTTGCAATGCCAAGGAAATGCAGGAGGGGTAGGTGAGGAGAAAGCCAATAAATATTTATTGCTGCATATAAACTTCTGAGAGGAATAATTAAAACTTGAAAGCTTCCAACTAACAGAAACATCTACATGTAAAAGGGAAAGAGGCAATAATTGATTTGCTGATTTGGAATTCCACTATGAAATACCAAACAAGCAATGAACAATCTGCACGTATCAAGATTCCCTTTGTCCACATAATCTCAATTTTGTGGATCCATTTCATAGGGATTTTTCTTTCCTTTAAAGCTCCATTGTTAAGTGCTAACTGAAAAGCATAAAAAGCATCTAAAATGTTTGCAAAAAATCTACAAAAATCACAGTTACCTGTACAATCCTGAGCAACATAGACTGTAACTCCTTGCAGCTCAGGGTCTCTGGCTTCTTCAACAGCTTTTCTAAGTACAAACACAGATTACCATTCATTTACAAAAATTAACAATAAAAAAGCCAAATTATTTTGTTTTTTTTAGAAAGAGGTTGATTTTAACTGTTTGTGATAGGAGTTTCTTGTTTGTTTGGGTTTTTACAGGGGTTATTTTGTTTAATTCAAGACACCTTCCCTTCCTGAGAAATCCAGGTGGTGGGGTGGGATTTTTGATTTGTTTTTAAACGGTGGATACCAAGATCCAGCCTGTACCTTCCAGGGATATCTTGGCACCACGTTTTTCCCAAGCCAAGGTGACAATGTCTGCCTATTTAGAAGAAACACCAAACCCACAAGAAAAGGCCCCAAATCCCACAGTAACTTAGAATGAAATTTATATTCACTACTTTATTTCTTTCTGTTTATAACCATTTTCTGTCATGTGTATTACTGATAATGGTGAAGTTTGCTGACAAAAATCCTATTTTCAACTCATTAGATCTCTTTATTTGACCTCACTTCATGTAACAAGCCACAAATTAGCACCTGGAAACAAAAAGTTTCACTGAAACTTTCAAAAAGGTAATTACAATATTAGACTGTCCTCAAAAGCCCAAGAGTAACAGACCCAAAAAGTAAAAAGAAAATACATGTTGAGAGTCAGAGCCATGATCATCCACCAGGGACCACATTTGTAAAGAAAGGGAACTGTTCAAAATAGAGGATTTACCTCTGAGTTCAAACACACACCTGCATTAAATGCTCACTATCCCTTTATTCCCCACTAGATTTTGAGGAATGGTTTCATGCAGCCACTGCCAGGTTATGAGGGAGCTGTACATTGTCAGTGCTGCTGGCAGAGAGAAAGATCCAGGAAAGGAAACTCTGCAGGGCTGGAAATCACTCCTGGGATTGTGGTGAGTGTAACTCTGCACCAAACCCCCTCTGCTCCCATTAGGGAGACAAAAAATTTCATAGATTAATTGATTAAAGCAAGCAAAAAAAATCCGACTGCTTCCACCATGAGAAAAAAGTAGAATAAAACACATTAAAAATGCTAAACTCCTGCAGCCCTGTTTGCATCTGCATGGGGGCACACCTGCTTATTAATCTGCACTTCAGATTAACACAACACTTGCACTAAATATCAAATTCTTCTATTTATATATATAAAAAATATATATATGCATGAACTTTGCCTTCTGCTGCTTAAACTATTTATCAGTGATTCGGTTTATAGGTAAACCAGAATCCACTAAAAAAATAAACATGTAAGACTACAAAAAAAGCCCCAAAACATTCAAAGAATTGGATCTCAAGGTTCACAGAATGGAGAAATTTGACTTTCGACTTTTTTTTTTAACCACGCTGAATGTCACAGACCCTTTACTTTTACTGGGATATAATTATAATATTAATAGTCCCATACATTTACAGTTTCACAAGAATTTGATGTGTGCAAAGAAATGCTGAAAACATCAATTTTAGCTCTGACATTTCATTACACTATCAGTACATTACAGCCCCCAGGTTACAGTATAAAAAAAAAAAAATCTCTAATGTTATGCATGTTCCAAGGTTGAAAGAGTGGTTAGTTTTTAGAACATTTCATTAAATGCAGCTCTGCTTAAATAGGTTTGGGAGAGATATTTGGGATTCTACAAGAAAACAGGAATGTTGTGTTTTTTCCTGAAAAAAAGATTGACAAAATCTCAGCATTCAGTTCCTGCACCCATTTCCCCTCCTGCCTGTGAAAAAGCCCTGGAATTGCTGCTGCTATGGGTGTTTTACAAAGCCAATAATGAACAGTTTGCTGCTCAGTTAGGCTGAAGCAATCTCAGGACGCTCAGAAATGTTTCTGTGTGATGTGACCAAGGAAAGGAGCAGAGGGCTGAAGGTGTTTTACCTCAGAATGTGTGCCACCACGGCGGGCCCGTACCAATCCCCCGCCACCTTCCCCGATTTCTTCCCGTACTCGACCAGGCGGTGCAGCCCAAAGGCTGCCAGCGGGGAGTCACCGAACCAGGAGATGATTTTCCTGTGATAAACCTCATTCCTCATCTCGGTGACATCCCAGTCCCTCCTGGCTGGGCGGCGCCGGGGTCGGGGCAGGATCTTGGGGTCCCTCTCGGCCGTGAGCGACGCCTCGAAGGAGGCCGTGAGTTTCCTCACGGTGCTGCTGGTCCAGGACTCCGAGTCTGAGCTGTCCATGTCCAGAGCTTCTGGCCACACCCAGGCTGCAGCAGCAAAAGGGAAAATTCATTTTAACCCATATTAATGTTCATTTTATGGCACGATAAGCAAAGCGCTTCCCTCTGTCCCTCGCGCTCCTTAAAGCCATGATGTGGATTTTACACGTGAACAAACAATTCTAGAAGGGCAGGATTTGCTTTGATTTCCTGGTGACCATCCCAGTCAGCTGAAGAAACAAGATACACCTGATTAGAGGTTAAAACTCTCCTACATAATAAATACATGAACATTACTTCAACACTATCCGAAAACCTTTTATCTGTGTCAAATGAAAAGTTTCAAAAGCTCTTAATTCTTCTTATTTTTCAGTTATTAAAAAACCAGGCAGAGCTGAGGAATTATTGATGTAAAAGCAAACAGTTCCTCCTGGCAAAATGGCAAAGGAGATCAGCAGAAAATCAGGCAGGATTTTTTTATTCACTAAATTCATTAATTCTTTTAGATTACGAGGCAAACTTGCTTAAATATCCTTCAGCACAGTATCTTCAGTCTGCTTTTCCAGCTGAAGGTTTCCCTATGGATGATGCATCCCCCACAGCATTCCTCCTCCAGAATGGGGTTCAGCAGGCCCAGGGAAGATGCCTGGAATTCTCACAATTCCAGTGAGTGCTCCCAATACAGACCCAGCTCAGTGTAACACCCTCACAGGCCTTGCTGTCCTCTCAGCTTCACACTCCAGTCAGTGTCTCGAGCACGAGCATTTCAAAGTAAAACTTCACATTTAAAATCAAAACCGATTCACAACCACATTCAGCGATATCTGGAACATTCCACACGGCAGTGGAAGTGTAAATATCTCAGCCAGAAACTTCAGGCAAGTTTTGCTTCCTAACAGAAACACCACCATTAAACGAGAATGAAAACATCTCTGGGAAAAGAGCAAACAGCCATGAAAAACTTCCTGTAAACACCTGAATATGTTTCCAAAGTTGCCCAGACCTCATAAAAAGCTTTTCAAAAGATAATTCACCAGCTGTCAGAAGACCAAGTGAGGAGCAAAGTGGCCCAGAAAGACCATCCCTACTCCATCTTGCTGTGGATTTGGATTGCCACAGGAACAAGAGCACTCTGGAATCACCCCATCACCTTCCAAATTAGGATGCAAGGGGGATTTGCAAGGAATTCTTTGGAACCATGGATTTTAAAGATAGAAACCTGAAGCTTTTTTGTTTGGGGTTACTTCCAAATGAGCCATTACACACTCCTGCTCACAGGGAGTCTTCTGGGCAAGTCTTGAATTTCTTTTAAATGTATGTATAAGAAAAGTGATATTTAAGGGATTTGTGTTCTCAGCAGAAGTATTTACACACCTTTTGCTATGTGCAGTCAGTTGAAAGGGATAAAGAACATTTTATGAGTTAAATATCTACAGCCAAAGGCACATTCACTGAGCCAGTCCCACAGCAGAGTCCTGACTCTCCAGAACAGAGACTCTGTGGTGCAGCTGGGCTGGGGCCTTGCTCCCAGCTGACATCAGAGCTGCACAGCAAGGGCAAAGTGTCATCAAAACGGGCTTTCAGAAGGATCTTCTGCTGAAGTGTCCCTGAGAGCCCACAGATGGCTGAGGAAACAATGCCCTGTGTTCCCTCCAGCCCCCCGGGTGGCTTCAGGCCCGTGCCTTGGCTCATTCTGAAGCAAGCAATGGATGATTGTTATGGAAGGGACTGGGAATGGGATGGAAAGAAAAGGTGTTTAACTCTGACAACCTCAAATACCTCTCTGCAGGACATGGCTCAGCCTGGAAGAATGAGGAGGACATGGACACTCAGCCTGGGACAGCAGAAAGTGTCCCACAGCTCCTAAAGCTTCAGCTGGCTGTCACTGAGGGAGGACTTTGAGACAGGCAAAGGTAAGGAAAAAAGGGAAGTTCCTCTCTAAGTACAAGGGGGGAAGGGAAGGAATGACACAGTGAACTTCTCCACACAGAGAATGATGTATTGGAGTTAGATTAGAATCCTTTTAGGAACTCAATATATTAACAGCAGAAGAAATTCAATAACGGACAACTTTAGACCTGATAAAAGAACATCACTTCTGCCATAGCCCACAGCTATGGGCTGGGGAACTCACTTCTACATCTGGAGCTCCAGAAACAATCACACTTCCAGAGAACTGAGCATGTGCAAGGGTCAGAATACTCAGGTAGGAGGATCCCACTTTTGTGATGTTTGAACTCCCACTTGGATATTGGGAACTCCCCTGGAGTTTGCTTTGGCACACCTTGGTTCTCAGAAACGGAAGGGCAGGACAGCTCAACCTCTGGTGCAATGGGACAATTCCAACAGGAACGAGGAGCCCACAGCCAAAACCAGCTGGCCCTTCAGACTGGGGATTAAAAAAGGGCCATTTTGGTCTCTTCAGAATCTTTGCTCATGCAAACACAGAGATTCCCTCTCCTAACTCACCTCTCCCAAGGAAATGAAGCATCAGCCCCTGAGCCAGCAGCATCTGCCCCGTTCTGAGCGTGCAGCCCCAGCCACAGTCTGTGGTCAGAGCAGAGCCCTGGATCTGAGGGAATTCCTCTCTGTAGGTCAGCCAGATCCTGGAGATGAAATCTCTGCGGAATTCCTCGACGTTCCCCGAAATCTCGGTGTTGAGTTTATCAAAATTGGACCCATCTGTAGAGAGCTCCCCAGATTCTGCAAGGCAAAGCACAGCTTAAGCTCTGATTTGTTAAGGCACTTCTGTTATTAGAAAGCAAATATCAAATTTAGTAGAAAAACGGTTTTACAAAAAATTCACAATTGCCTCCAATACAAGGAAGGAAAATTGGAAGGCAAACAGAACAGAAATGTGCCAAATTTAAAAAAAAAAAACAGAAAAAAATCAAAAGAACAATACAGACACCACTGTGCCAGTGGAATCACTGACCTGCAAAAATAAGTGCTTAATTCACCCAACTGTGAATGGTCAAATAAAGAGAGAGACTTAAAAATCTGCACACTGGAAAGTGATAACAAAGGTGTTGGTGTAGTGACCCTGACCAGGAATTGTCACTGCTCCCATCAGGAGTTTTTAGAAAGAAAATCTCCAGTTGATGGTAAATGAAGTGCAAATTACAACACAAATTTTTACAGAAAGCACGAGGTTTTGGTGTAAAATCTGAATAAAGCAGGTTAGGATGGGTTGCACGAGAGGTGAACATTTAAATGAGTATTTTCTAAGCTTTTCACATTTACATTTTGGATTTGGTAATTGTTAATGCCAGTCTTTCTAGAAGATTAAAAATATCTCAGTCCTGCTGAGGAATGAGTGAAGTGCTCTGTACTCACCCTCAGTTTTGAAGTGGTAACATTTTCCCAGCAGGAAGACTGGAGAGTTCCTACTGAAGTAAGTTTTTGTTTTCAACACCCAACCTAGAACAGATGCAAAACAAATACAAATTTGTGACTGAACTTTCCAAAAGGAAATGCTAACAGCATCTGGTTAAGCCAAAGGTAACCCTCGAAAGGAGAATAAAAAAAAAAGCATTGAAATTGGGTTTTGATCTCAAAAAATCCCATATAAGGTACAATGGTTACTATTCCCTTTCAACCATGTGACAACCTTAAAGAAAGCAGAAAAAAAATTTATCATCTTGTCAGATATCTCCAAAACTCAGATATGATTGATAAAGTTTATCAGAAATCTGGTGGTAAATCTGAGCAACCTCAGTCCTAAAGAGAAAGCACAAAGATCAAGGACAGATTACTAAAGGGCACACTTGAAAATCTGGTTGCTCATAAACAAATCACTGATGTTCAGCTGTGGAAAAAATGTCACTCCAGGGTAGATTCTTCAGTGGAGTTTGTATCTCACACACCATCCTATTTTTTTTTCCCAAAAAAGTGCATTTATAAACAAACAAACAAAAAAATCGTTGTGCAGATGATTCTATATTACCCCTGTTTAAAAGCCTATGCAAATCTAGAGTCATTTACAGAATATATAAACTGTTTCCAAAAAAAGCCATTTAAAATGAGATGATGCAAGATTTATTTGAAAAAATGAAAAGCTAAGGAAGGTTTTTAGTGGGGCTAATCTATAACATCAAAGAAAAAACTGTTTCAAGGGCCATTTTTAGTATTAATTAGTTATGATTCCATTCATGTCAACAAGAAACACTCCATTCCTTTTAATGAGGACAGATCTCACCACACTCTGCTCCACTTACTGTATTTCATGTTGTGCCATGCAGACATAAACTTTGATTTGATCTTTTCTACTTCATCTGTCCCCGTGGCCTCCATATTCAGATTCTAGAGGAAAAGCCATCGCTGTCTTGTGAGGCTTTCAGTTCTGCTGCTGCAAAAACCAAAATATAAACACTCAGCATCCCCCACTCAGGCACTTAAACCCAACATGGCCAGAAACAGCAATAAACTCACAGAACCCTCCACCACCAGGCGCTGAGAAGCAATCCCGTGTCCCATGAATAAGTAATCAAATAATTTAATTCCAAATATACACCAATAAAAGCACTACACAAAGCTAAATAAAAGATAATGTTCTCCAGCAGCTCTGCCTTGTACCACGAACTGCTCCAGAGCACAAAACCTGTGCTGGCAAACAAGCACAATCATTTTGTGAGGTGGAGAGCTGTGGTGCAGCTCACTAAGTAGGAAAGATGCTGTTCTGTTCTGCTGAAGAGAGGCTGTTCTGTTGAAGAGAAAACAAAAAAGCACTTTTTTAGGTGTTAAAATCCACCACGGGGCAGGTTAATTTTGTAAACGCTCTTGATAAATTTTCCAAGGACATGCATCTTTATTGGCTCTTTCTGTGCTGCAAGATAAGGCAGATTTCAGCTTAAAAGCAACCTAAAGTGGCAATAATTGGTAATAAACAAATAAATAGGTAATTGGTAATGCCTTTATTCCTGTTCCTAAGAAATCTGGGAAAATGGGACAGAACTCCCTCCACAGTCCAGCTGCCCCATTTGTAACAGAGGTTTGCTATTAATTAACAGAACTTCCCTCACCATTGTATTCTGTCAATGGATCACCTCGAAATACTTGACACGGGAAGTTTTCTTGATGGCATTTGGTGGCCCAAACCCTTGCACAGAGGGCTGAAAAATCAAGAGCCCCTGCTTCAACAGCAGCTCTTGTGGGACATCGAAAGTTCACCGACAGTGGCACATCACTGCAACCTCCACAGAGTTTTTATCCCAGTTCTGACAGCACCAGCTGATAACATGAGCAACACTGAACTTCCTCATTTAATTAATAAACCTGGGCCAGGAGAAAACCTCCTTTCTTTAAAAGGAGTGTCTAGAAGTGTATTTACCTTTCCCTGTGCTATTCTCCACGGGACAGGGATCAAAAGCAGGCCAAAGACTTAACTGTGTCACTTCTCTCCCCTGGGAACGTGTTTTAAGCAAACCCAGTCACTGAGAGTGTAATTAAGGAGAGGGTGAAGGTGTCAGGGTGACAGCACCACCTGAGCCTGAGGGTACTCACACAGATCCATTTTTGGGATCTATTTGCTGCCCAAACCACCCCAAACACATTTTCCCACTATTCCCTCCTATTACTTCATAAAAATCTGCTTTTTGACAGAATAAGCAGCAATGCCAGCTCACAAACGTGATGTTTTTCTAGTGAAAATAACAAGTCTCTCCATCCTTGCTATGATTAGCCTTGTGTTAAGCTGGGGAAGGAAGAAAAGGAGAATATCAAGCTGAGTTTTAACGTCCTGCCTTTTCCCCCCTCTTTTTTCTTTAGGAAAAAAAAGGAAAGCCTGACTGTGTCACCAGCTCTAGACAGCAAAGCTGATAAGATGAACTTCTTCAGGAGATGTGTTTGGTCCTGTCTTCCCTCACATGATCCATCAGCAACAACCACTTATACAGACACCACTGATTGCCTTAAAAACCAATTCCTAGAAAAGCTTCCTCTGGCTAAAACTAGAAATGAAACAAACTCTACAGTCCCGAAAGGGCCTGAAGACAAAATTATGTTAATGAGAAAGAAGCTCATTTTCTTTTAAAAGACAATGGCCACCACGGCACATTTATCTTTCCTCTCGGTACATTTCTTCTCTGACATTATGCTAAAGATGCAAAAAAGGCTTCCAAGAATGCTAACACAAACCAGGTATATTTTTTTTCATGGGGAAAACACAGGTTGCTCCCATCAATGCAAGAAAGCATCAGTAAGAGTTCCACCGAGATTAATGGAACAGCACCACGAGAAGGTCCCAGGGAATACAGATTGAAGCCCAATGGGCTTTAGTATCAAATTATCAAATCCAAACGTAATGGTTTTATCCCGAAGTTGCCTCATTTATGAAGTTCTTTAGATGCGCATCAGGAGGATGATGTTCCCTCAAGGATCAGCAGGACACGGCTGGAACTGGAACCCCAATTCCTGCCCACCCCCGAGGGGGATCAATGCCGGGAAGCGGCTCTGACGGAAAAACACCCCCAAACCCCCCAAACAACAGCACTCGTTTCCATAAAACAGCAGAAAAACAACGCAAGCTGCCGGTGAGACCGCAGCGGGAAGGATGAATGAAGCCTCAATGGGATAATTATAAGATGTATTATCTCTTATTAATTAAGACTTAGGTCTTCATTCTTACCTTGAAGGAGCCCGGAGCGGCAGCGGCGACACTCAGCTAAACCCACACGGAAGAACGAGGGCGAGCGGTGCCCGGAGGTCATTTTTTAAGAGCTGCAAACATATACGAGAACAATTAGAAAAGATACTTTGAAGCCGGCTCGGAAAGAAAACCAGATTATTCCTTAGTTCTGCAGCAAGGACGGAGCGCTTCGCCCAGCAGGACTCGCAGCCGATCAGGAGCCCACACGCACCGCGGGAAGGGGATCGGCGGCTCCGGACCCCACGGGACACGGCCGCGCCCGAGCCACCACCGCGGAGAACCCGTCCTGCCGCCCCTGCCCGCCGCTCACCCCTCACGGAGCCGCCTCCGCCATGCCCGGGGCCACCCGGGCAGCGCGCGGCCTCCCGGCGCTGCTCCGGCCGCGGCGCAGCGGCGCGAGAACTACAACTCCCGGCGGGCGCCGCGGCGGGGGCGCGGCGGGACGGGCAGTGGGCGCTCGCGGGGCGCGCTGGGAGGTGTAGTCCGGCGGGAGCAGGGCTGGGAGGCAGGCGGGAGGAAGCGGACGGAGGAAGAGGAGGGAAGGAGGGAGGAAGAGGATGGAGGGAGGCGGCGGGGCCGGGCTGCGCCTGGAAGCGGAATCCCGGGAAGGGGAGCGGGAGCAGAAATTCCAACCCCTTCACGGGCTCTGCGCCTGTCCTTTAACAGCGTTTCTCTTTTTGCTTGGGGTTTTTTGGTTTTTTTTTCTGGTTGGTTTTTTTTGTTTGGTAGTGGGTTTGGTTTTTTTTTTTTTAATTTGGTGGTTTTCTTTGGGTTTTTTTGTGCGTGTGGGGTTTTTTTTTGGTGTGTGGTTTCTTTCTTTTGGTTTAGGTAGGTTTTTTTGTTGTTCAGGTGGGGGTTTTCTTCTTTTTTTCCTTTTTTGTGGGTTTTTTTTTTTGTCTTCATTTGTTTTTGGTGTTTTTAAATTCCGTGTCTTTTGATTCCTCCCCAGCAAAGTGCCTCCCATATCTCCAAACTCCCTGAGGGATTTCGATTCCCAGCCGAAATACTCAGCTGAGTGTGCTCCGATTCAGTTCTCTCCTTTATTTCCTCACTAAAAGTCCCATCAAGACCACTGCATCTCCTCCCAATCTCCCGAGGGGTTTTTTAGGGTTTTTAACAAGTGTTGTGTAAAGTAGGTTCTTCATTAATCTGTTTGTCTTAAGCTGCTTAAAAATACTCATTGGCTGTATCTGGAGCTGAGGGCTTAACAAAAAAAAAAAGTGCAGGATTTGTGGAGGATTGAGTTGAATTTCTCAACTGTCTGGAACTGGCATTAGTGCTCAACATTCTAAGAAGGGTGATATTCCTGCTTTTCCTGGTACTCACCAGCCCAATTTTGGGCTCATGAAACAAAGTCATGTGAGGTTTTTTTTTTCCATTTTGTGATTTTACTGCCTTCTGCTGGTCGGAGATGATCAGGCTGAGCTTAATTTCTCACAATCAGCACATGATCTAAAATTTAGCTGCAGTGCAAGTGCCAACAATGGATGCTTTGTGTATTTCTTGGTGTTGGTTTTTTTTCTGCAGGCTCATGGATATATTTCACATAGGAGGTTGATCAGTAAAGAGGATTGTAGGTTTTAATATGCAGACTACATCTTGTTCCAAAAGCCTGCTGTTGGCTTGAAGTGGGGATGTAGCAGATCACCTTTCTAATCCTGCCTTTCACCTCCCTGCTTGCCCTTTGCTCCCAAGATAAAGAAAAAAAGGTTTAAAAACAAAAACCCTGTTGCTGTTTGCATAAACTCACGAAACTGTGGCCCCCGTGACAGTGCAGGAGGAAAGAGGCCTCCAGAATTTCACGATCTGTTTTAGGAATTATAGTTGTTTAAAGTTTTATCTTTGCTTTTATTCCCCGAGACAGAGATGGATGTGCTTGTCTGTCTGTGGAGGGGCTGGAAGGTGGAGAGCTGAGGAGCTGACAGGGCTTGGATCTGCCTAAATGTTGTACAAAGGATTATCCAGTTGATCAAAGGAAATGGCTGTTCCCCTTCCTGCACCTTCCTGCTCTCAAATTTAATCACCCTGCCCTGAACTGATAGGCCACACAAGGTGCCACCTGGATATACACTGTAAATGCCCTGGGCAGGCAGGTTATGAGGGGGAAGATATTTATTTTCTGCCCTTTTTTTCCCCCCCCCACACAAAACAAAGCTTTGATTGCCAAATAATCACTCGGGCAACCATAAATAATTGTCTGTAAAAGAGAGAGTTTTCTTCACATCCACCAATTCCTGTTTGTGTAAGAAAGGTGTGCAGAGGGAGTGGGAGAGAACTGAATTCAACAAATGTCACAGAGTTCACACTTCCAACATTTTAATGGCGTAAAACCATCTCTGAGCTCCATTTGAATGTCATAAGGAGATTTTAAAAATTTGTGTTCCTGGAAAATATCATTTGTCTCGTTTTTTTTAATAGGTAAACAAGGTGGGTAACACCGAGTGGCAATGGCAAGGTTAAAAGTTGGAGGAGATACTCTGATTTATGGAGATACACAACATTTATCCTCCAAACACTGCAGAATGGTAAGAGAACACTGGGCAGTGAGGAATGAGCCTTCTGCTCCTGTTCCTGCCACTGTTCCATCATCAGTAATCTGCAATATATTTAGAAAAGCTCATTAAACATTTGGCCAAATGTGCTTTCCCAAACATTGTTGTCTGAAGAGAAGCAGACCTTGGGTCAAGTAGCTGGAGAGAAGGGAATTTTTCCTCGTTTATTTTTAGTTTCATTTCCTAGGGAAGTAAACCATCTGTGATCTGTTTCCCCCTGGAAAGTTTTGAAACTGCTCTGCCGTTCAAGTTTGCAGAGCCTCAGAGATGTTAAACAACTCCATTTTTTTGTGGGAGACCCTGGAGCAGGAAAAGGGGAAAACATGGGAATTCAGACTGTGAATTTGTGCATCCTTCCAAGCAGCAGCGAGGGTGAAAGGGGCAGCAGGAGCTGGGTTGCCCTGATGTGATTTTCTCCCCCAAATTAGCCAGAAAACTTGTGCTTGTACCACTCAGTCCCTCCAAATCCAGATTTCCTTTCCCTGTCCCAGGATTAGGGCAAGGAAGAGGAGGCTTCAATAGGAAGAGTCTGTGCCCAGGCTACCCTCAATGTAACATCTTAGTTATGCGAGAGGAAATAAAACACATTAATGCCATTTACAGAGTGTTGAACTGGAAAAGGCTGAGAGCTTTGCTCAGGGTAGAAACATAAACTACAAAAATGATTAACATGACCAGGAATTAATGGAAGGTCATTTGGGAAGTTTGAGTCACTCTCTGGGGAGATTTAATTTCTTGAACCCACCTTTTGAGGTGATGAAATCTTAAAATAAACGTGCCAGGAGACAGCAAAGCAGAAGTGAAGCTGCCAACAAATATCACCGTGTGAAGAAGGCTCTGGAAAGGCTGGTACAGTTCTGTGGGTCCATAAAGGAAATAACAGGGATGATGTGAGGGATGTAGAGAAGGCTGCAGGAATTTGGAGACTCCTCACTCCTTAAATCTCCTGGTTTCTCACGAATCCAGCAGAGTTTGGGTGCTGGGCAGGCTGAGAACGGGAGCACATTCGCTGTCCGGAGGAGCTGGTGTTTGTGCAGTCTGTGTGACACACGTGTCGCCCTTTACATTCAAACATTCGCAAAGAGAGGCCGGGATTTGGCCCTTCCCGAGCGCTCCTCGTTCCCCGCAGCTGCCAGGAGGTGGCTCTGTGCATTTGCAGTCCCTGTTTACTACTTTGTTTGTGGAATTACGCTGGGCGCGTTTCCCGTGGAAAATGTTTTCCCTGAGGAAGTTTAGGTCAGAAGAACAAGGAAACCCTGGGCTCGGTAAATAATCTGCTAACAGGCAAGGCAAGCATCGCTTCACTTTTGTCCAAATGTTTCCTGGCTGCGATCCAAAGGGATTTTTCCTCTGCAGGACCTAATCTTATAAGATTATTTCTGTCAGGCTCGAGGAGTTACATCTGTGCTGGTAGGGTGCACTTACCAAATTTGATTATAGCCCAGTAAAAGTCATTCTCAATTATAAAAAAATCGTTTTGGTCACATGTTTTAAAGGATGCGGGTGGTTCATGGACAGGTTCCCTGGTGAATTGATTAAAATGCTTCTTCATTCTCCTCCTTTCAGTGTGAGAGTGGAAGAGATTCCTGTGTCCAGGCCATGGACTCCTTTTTGGAGGCAGTGATGTTTCCCAAAGCCTGATGTGTTCTTCTGTTGGAATCCAGTGTGGAACAAGCCAGGTTCCTTCTTTGCTTCCTAAAACATGGTGAAGAATTACAGTGTGTTAAAGAAGAGTAACTATGCAGTATCCTCACAGTGCTGGTAAAGTTACAGGTTTTGAATTGGTTACTAGGAATATGTAACCTCTACTCAAACGTTTATTTAAATTAACTTGGGCTGTCTGGAGGTGTTAATTGCATGTACACAGCCCCTCCACTCTTGATTTGTCTTCACCCTCACTCTGAGATACCAGACACCCTTGAGGACAAGACACGGGCACAAAAAACTGCAAAATAAACAGTGTAACACTTCAAGTACATCAGGAACCACATACAATTTCCCCCTATTTTAAAAGAAAATGGTTCCATTTTCTTCTGCAGGAAAACTTGCCACACAACAGTTGTTTCTGAATCAGAGTGATCTGCTAGTTCCTAAAGATTTTTTTTTTTTTTTTGCAGACTGTAATTCCATGTAACAGGTTTCTCTGGTGATCTTTGCAAAGCTTGAGTTTGTTTCTTCAGACGAAGCATTTCCTTCAGTTAATTCACTTCCAGGATGACAAAACAGGCAGAAGGATTGTGACTCTGCCTGGGAGAGGCAACACTCACCTTAGTACCCAAAATAACACCCTGACACCACCTCATCAGCCCCCTCAAGTTGTTACCATGAAGTTTTCTATTTGGCATTATTTGATTTATAATGGTCAAAGTGCAATTTTTTTTCTCTCTTATTTCTTCACTTTTTCCTTGACTTCTCTTGGCTAATGCTTCATGCACTGCAAAATTTAGGGTCAATCTATAGAAGCTCTTGGGGTTTTTTGGCAAAGTCATGTGTACATTTCTACCAATGTTAGTGATCTCTTACTATTTGAACTCACAGACTTGGTAGACTTTTGCTGGTCACTATTTGAAAAGTAATGAGGGATCTGTATTTTTCTGAAATTCACTGGGTGTTGACTATTAATTGAGGGATTTTGCTCATATTTCACCCAACTATATGGAAAAAACTTATTTCTCTGCAAAGCAATGCCCTCCTATTGTGAAAACATAATATATATGTATATATCTGTGTGTATATATA
>VZDJ01001247.1:23811939-23910801 GCA_008694505.1 Cyanoderma ruficeps | reverse complement strand
TATATATGTATATACACACACAAATATATATCTGTATTTGATGGAGGTCCATTTTATATCCAGATGGGATGGCTGGAGCTCCTCTGGCCCAGCTCTCAGCTACAGAAAAAGTCAAGGAAAAGCAAAGGTGACAACAAAACTGAGCAAGTAGTGCCCAAAACCCAACCAAGGTCCTTTCGCTGTGGTAATAACTGGCAGGAGGGGAAAATGAAACCTAAAACCCCAAAGGTCCCCAGTGGACCTTGGATACTCCGTGCTCTGTGTCAGGGCTGCTGGGGCTGGGCTGCTCTTTGCACCCTCTGGCAGCAGCAAGAGTTTCCCTCTCAGAACTGCAGGATTCCCAGTTTTGGTTTCAGAGTTTGGGTTAGGCAGGGATATTTTGCTCTCCTGCAGTCCAGACCGGTGCCATTTTGGGAAGAAAAAAGGGGGGAAGAGGAAGCATTGCTGGTGGTTCCAGATGCTTTGGTCTGTTCTTGTGAGCACACGCACTCAGATATGAGAATTTGGTCATGGAATTCCAGACTGGTTTGGTTGGAAGGCATCTCAAAGCTCATCCAGTTCCACCCTCTGCCATGGGCAGGGACACCTTCCAGTATCCCAGGGTGCTCCAAGCCCTGTCCAGCCTGGCTTTGAACATGTTCAGAGATGGGGCAGCCACAATTTCCATGGATACAAGGAGATAAATCTCTTATCCCATCCACACTGTGGGAAGGCCTTCTCTGGTGTGCAATTCCACACGCAGGCAGCAACTCCAGAGCAAAAGTCTTTTGTCTTGGCAGACATTTGTGGGATATTTCCTCCCCTCCCCCTTGGAGAAGAACATCCCTTTCTCAGTGCCTACAATGGGTCTTTGCTTCCCAGGATCTCTGTCTGTGTGTGACCCATGACAGCACCTTTGTATGGTGGATTCTCTTGGTGGCTGCACTAAATCCACTGGGATCACTCACACACGGAGATATTTGCAGATTTTGGGGCGCTGCCTGTGTAAACACACACAAAGAGCAAAGCAGAGGAATTACACACAGCTGGAAATCAGCAGCTCCTGCGAGGGGAGGGATTGATGTCCTCAGTGTGAGGGGAGGGTTTGGTGTCCTCCGTGTGCGGGAAACGTTCACACCACGCAAACAGATGGAGGGGGAGGAATTAATACTCCTGCTTCTGGACACTTCCTGGGTGACTATTAATAGTTCCCTGGTTTGGATTAATGCACAGCATATGTTGGGTAACAGGGACTTGGAGTTATCTGCTAGATCATGTTGTGGGCTCGGTCTTTTTTCACAAAACAGTAATTTTTTTTTAAAAGACTCCTCACCTTCTATCTCCTTTCCCCATTAGAATAACCCCAAACCATGACGTGGTTGGAGACACTGGTAGTGATGGCATGGTTGGAATCTTCCAGCCATCTTCTGAATCATCATTAGGGACAATTTTTAGCCTTTTGGAAGGAAAAGATGGGATGATATGGGGCAGGATTGACTGGGAGCCCACTTTTATCTGGCCAAGGGTCCTGGCCATGCCCTGCAGACCCATGACATCCAGCAAAGCTGCACTGGGGGGTGGTTTAGGTTGGACATCAGGACGAATTTCTTCATGGAAAGGGTGATTAGACATTGGAAGGGGCTGCCCAGGGAGGTTTGGAGTCTCCCACCCCTGGAGGTGTCCAGGGAAGGACTGGAGGTGGCACTCAGTGCTCTGAGCAGGTGACAAGGTGGGGATGGGATACAGCTTGGACTCAATGCTCCTGGAGGGCTTTTCCAACCTCAGGGATCCTGGGATTCTGATACTCCCAAGGGTTGGCCCGGACTGAGGGCCGGGGAGCGATGCTGAGGAGCCTTTTCCCCAAACCACCGGCGGATCCCCATCAGTGCCGAGAACAACGCTCCGCTTTCACACGGGAATAAAGCGGCACCGCACGGGGACGGGAACGCGATCGGGGTGGGAGCCCGAGGCCGGTGGGGTCACGACCCTGGAGATGGGGACAGGGATGGGGACAGGGGCAGGGACGAGGACAGGGCATGGTGATAGGGGCAGGGACGAGGACAGGGCATGGCGATAGGGGCAGGGATGAGGACACAAGCAGGGACGAGGACATTAGCAGGGATGGGACGGGGACAGGGACGGGCACAGGAGCGGGCGGCCGCGGTCACTCCCCGCCACCAGCCCCGCCGTATATCTGCGAGGAGCGGCCCCCTCACGGGAAGGGGGAGGAGGCGGCGGGCGCGGCCAGCGCCGGGGGTGGGAGCTGCGCCGCTCAAGTGCGCGGCTCGGCGGAGCATTACGGCGGCCGAGCGCTGGCCGGGGCCGGCAGCGCGGAGCCCGCAGCGCGGCCATGGCCGAGCGCCGCGCCTTCGCCCAGAAGATCAGCAGGTACCGGGGGCGGCGGCGGCGGCTCCGCGCGTGGGGGACGGGCGGGCCCGGCCGCGGGGGCTCCGCCGCTGCCGCGCCCCGGGGGCGAGCGGGCCCGGCGCGGCCCGCGGGCGTCCGCGCCCTGCCGGCCTCCGGGGGCGCCGGGCAGGGTCCGCCCCGGCTTGGCCGCGGGGCTGCGGCCGCCCCCGCCCGCCGACAAAGGGCCGGGAGCGGGCGCGGCGGGCGCCGAGCGCGGGGCCGCTCCCCCGGGAGAGCTTCCTCGGCGGAGCAGGGGAGGGAGGGAGAAAGAGGAGGAAAAGAGCCGTGGAATTCCGCTCCCGCGAACAAAGGCCGGCCGGGCGCTTTGTGCAGCCCCTCTCGCCGCACAATGGGCGGCTCGGCGCTTTCCTGCCGGAGCCGGCCCTGCCCCGGCCGCCTCCCGGCGCTGCCCCGGCCCCGCACCTGGGAGGGGAGCGCCGACCTCCCTGTGGCTGGAAAATGGAGAGAGAGCTCAGCTCCCTTGCAGCGCTTCCCTGCCTTTTGTGTGTGAGCAGGGCTGCTTCGCCGTGCCACCGCTCCTTGGACGCGCGGAGCGACGTGAGGCTCGCGGTGCTGGGCATCCTTGGGTTTCCCAAAGTTTGGTTATTTTTTAAGGAGGAGCATTTATAGAAATTTACCTGCCAGCAGCAGGTTTCTGCGGATTTGCATTCCGAGTTAGGCATGTGGTTCCAGGTGGGAGCAGTTTTTCTGTTTGCAGGTCTGAGCAGGTAGCCTTTGGTGACCTCTCCTACCTGTAACCAGCCGCGGAGTGAAAGCAAGGACCATCAGTTCTGCCAGAGCTGTTCAGGAAACTGAGAGTAGCAAAAGGAGTCTCGTTTTCCTGCCATTGAGTGAGAAGCTGTAGGTACAAATAGTTGCAGTTAGAGAAGCTGTGATGGAGAAGGGTCATGGACAAAGAAAAAGGAGATCAAAGGAAAAGGCTGGGTAGGAGGTAGAGGAGTGACATGAGTCCCACCCCACTCATGATCTGGAAACAGGTGGAAACATTGCTCTTCTCTTCAGGTTCTCTGCACGTTTCGATGTGCACCAGCCAGGGGTTAATGTGACAGGTCAAGGAATGGGGAGAGATGGATTTGCTGCCAGACTGTTTTTCCTGCTTCTTGATTGTAGTCATAGAAATGGTCACATGAGAGACAAGCCCTGGAAGTCAGAGTTGTGCAGCTCTGGCAGGAAGTTAAATAAGATGGCCCTGGGGTGACCACTGTGGTGCTCAGCGTTCCTGCCTGGTGGCCTGGCTTGGAGCACAGCTGTGCCACCTCTGTGCACCTTTTGGGCTAACCTGATCCACTCTGGGTGTCTCCCAGTGTGTTTGTGTCCTTAGACAATTTGGGTTCACCTGTGCCTGTAGAATGACCCAGGTGCTCTGCAGTGAGGTCTGGGCTGTTGCGTCTCCAACTTCCTTTTGCACTTGTGAGATTGTTGTGTTTTCTGTGGGGTTTCCCGTGTTGTATTGTCGCATTCTGAGAAATCCCTGATTCCTGGTTCGTGGCCTGCACATCCAGTGCACGTGAAGGCAAAAACTTGTGGGCAGAGTGTTGTACCTGTGGATGCCCAGGCTGGGCTGTTGCCCTTCTCCTGCTGGCACAGAACATGCTGTTGGGAATGTTGCTGGTTCAGAGGGTGAGAGATTGGAGCCAGCAGTGCAAGGAAGTCCCAGAGCTGTGCTGGTGGCTGCTGGAAGCCCTCCCCAGTTCCATTGTTTCAAGAAGAATAGATTCCCTCACATTTTCACACTCTGCCCTCCGGTTTGGCTGACTCATCGAGGTAGACGCAGCATTTGTCTTATTCACAGGAAATAGCCACGCTGCTCTTGCTTTGCCTGTGTGCTTCGCATGGATGTCGTTCACATCCACCAACACAAATTCCTTTAGACCAGCCGAAAGTTTCTAAACTGGTTGTTACAGTAGAGGTAGAAAAACAAACGTGGGATGGGCTGAGCTGTTTCTTGGAAAGCCCAGGGATGTGTCCCACAGCTCAGATATACCTGCTGGGCTTTCTTCAGCCACCGTGGTGCCCCTCAAGGGCATGATCAGAATGTCAGTGCCATGCCCTGCCTGGTCATTGCATCCAGATCTTTAAATATTGGGCAGAGTTTATCAGTAATTGTTCCGGCAGTTTTAAATATCTTTTTAGGACTATATTACAAGGTGTCTTCATAATTAGGTCCTGCTTCCTTTTTGTGGGATGGGTTTAAATTAGAATTTGGCCATCACAGGTACTTATTAATTCTTCTTTACTCCTGAGAAGAAGAAACTCCTGAGGTAAATTTAGTATAGCGGCTTAATAATCCCTAAGATCTTGTCTGAAATTGCTGATTTTTATTGGAAATATATTGGTAGGGATTTTTTTATTAAGCTGTGGTGGATCACATCCTTTTGCAGCATCCTGATGCTTCTGTAGCAGCACTGAGGCTGTTGATCCCATCTCAGTGTGAGAGCAGAGGAACTTCAGTGCCACCTGTATGTGGTGCACATTCCCAGCTGTGTTATCCCAGGACGTTTTTTGGATATGGGGCTGCTTGGCAAAGAAACAGGATGTGGAAACCCCACCACGAAAAGGGTCAGTTTTGAGTCCCTGGATGGATGTCCCAGCACTCCAGCGTTGCCTGGCACAGAGGAAAAGGTGTGCAGGCTTTTTAGGGTTCAAAAAGAGAAGAAGAAAAGCTCCCCCTTTAAACCTGACACAGCAAAAACATTACAGGGATAAACTCGTGTGGGTTTTCGTGTGAGCCCCTGACTCAGTGCCTTGTCAGTGCTCTTGGACCCTCCTGAGGCTGGGTTATCTGGGGAAATCAGAGCTGCTCCTTGGGTCACACCATCACCGTGGATGTCTTTGCTTGGAAAGAGTTTGGATCATCCTTTCCTGCTGCCACAGTGGGAGAGGATCCTTGTGACTGGGAACATCACACCTGCCCTCTGTTTGACAGTCGTGTCAGCCTCACACAAACCCCACAGTGGGATTTTTACAACTGCTCCTTGTTTTGCTGAGAATTTTCCTGTGCCCAGCTGTCAGTGGAGTCCAGAGAAAAGAGTTTTTGCCTTGTGGCTTCAGCCCCTTCCCAGGTGCTTCCATGTGAACAGGAACCCCATGAGGTGCTGCTGTCTGGGGCTGATCCTGCTCTCAGACATTCAGTGACTGGGAAATTCCCCATCATCCAGGGCTCTCATGCTGCATGGGATTCCTGGAGTAATCACAGCTTGTCTTTATGGATTTAAATTGAGGGGAAAATACTTGGGTTCACTACTTTCAGAGCATCATATTTCTGCTGCAGCTCCCTTTACGCTGATGGGGTGCTGTAAAGGGGGACTTGGGAAGGCTAAATTTGCATTTATGTTCATTTGGAGCCCTTTTACACTCCCTGAATGGTGTGCCAGGGGAGCTGACAGCCTCCTTTGCCCAGCCCCAGGGTAAAGAGGGATGGTGTGAAAGCTGCACCCACTGAAACCAAAGCAGAGCTGTCACTGGCTCCCAGGAGTGCCAGATTGGGCCAGAAACGTGGTCACAGCAGAATGTTCATCACAGTTTATTCTCTTCCCACATCCAGATGCCATTTGCATTGTCAAAACACTGTCACTGATAACTGAGAGGATTTTTGACAGGAATTTCAGAGCATCCCTTTCCCGTTCTCCCCAGAATTCCCATTGCCTGTCCCCGTTCAGCCTCTGTGGATGTCTCGTGTGGGAGTCAGCAACACTTGGGAAGCTCAAGAAAATCCCTGGCTGCTTAAAGCGAGGGAGAAGGCAGGGACAAAACTTCATCTCCAGGGCTCTGCTACACAGCTGCTTCTCTGGCCAAGGCTTCCTTCTTTGGTTGGGTGTTTTTGTCTCGAGGTGTGGCTTTGCTGTCCTGCAGGATCCAGTCCTGTGGTGATTTCCACTGTCAGGTGTCCTGGGAGCTCATTCCCTCCTCTGCAGCCCAGGGGTGACGTTTCAGCCTCAATAATCAAATGTGATCAGGAGAGCACCACAGGCAGCGTTGTGTGATGTTTTCTCTTCTAATCAATGGTGAGGAAAAAGGGAACATGTTGTTGCTCGTCTGTGTTAATTTAAGAACCCACACGCAGCCCGCAGCGGTCAGGATCAGGCTGGGCATTTCCTCAGCTGTAAATCAGACCCATTTCACTCCGAGGGGAAGCAGTTCACTCAGAAGGAAACAGGAGTTTAGGAGGAAGGCTGGGTGGCTCCAGGCCAGAGCTCTCCCTGCATCCCTGGAGGAGGTTCCCTCATGCAGCAGAGCTTCCCTGGGTGGTGACTCACACCTGGATGGGGCTGCACAGCCCAGCTGGGGCACTGGGGACACAGGGCCAGGTCCTCTCCCTGCAGAGGTGACACCCAGCCAGTGCCACTGGGCTTGGGGAATTCACATCCCAGCACGGTGAGGCAGGAGGGTGGATGGTGCCTCCAGCCCGTGCTGGCTGAACAGAGGGGTGACGCTTTCACACGAAGAAGTAAATGATGTGTAAATGCAGTTTTCTCTCTCTGAGGCAGAAGAAGCAGCTTTGCTGGGGCTGCAGCTGCCTCGCTGTGCCAGGCTGCCTCGCTGGGGGTGCAGTCCCTGCACGTGACACCCGGCGTGAGGAACAGGCAGGGGCAGCAGCTCTGGCAGCAGCAGGATGGGGAGAGCCAATTTGCCACCTCCTTTCCCAGTGGAAAAGGGAAACTTCCTCACATCACCCCCGGCTGTCCCTGACCCCACCTTTGCTGGGAAACAGGAGAGTTCCTGACCTTGCTCGACATCACCAGGCAGATCTTGGGGGGGTCTTTTTTTTTTTTTTTNGAGGGCAAAAAGAAGAACTGATATTTCCAGTTCGCTGCTTAAGCAAAAAAAAAAAAAAAGAAAAAAGGAACAGTTTTTGGGTTTGACCAGGCAGGACACGTAGAAACAGAAATGATTTTTGTGTGTAGTAAAGAACCCTGGGAGTGCAAACAAATGGTTTCATTTTGTTATTTGCAGCTCGGAGTACTTTGAGAATGACCAGTTTTGTTTTGCTTTAGGAGCCAGTTCCAAGGGGAATTTTTTCCCTCTTCTTTGTGTTGTTTTTTGTTTTTGGTTTTTTTCTTTTTCTGTGTGAACCACATGCACACACAATAATTAACCAGTAAAGAAGGTCAGAAAGGAAGTGACTGAGGAAGATGTACTTTAAACATAGACATTCATGAGGCTTTGGGCTGTAATTAACTGGAATGTTTGTCTGAGGTTCCCAGGTTATGCGTTGAATATTAGATGAGTTATTAAAGAGGCAGTTTTTTATTTGTCCTTTTAATTATCAAAGCTTTAGTGGCTCTTCAGCTCTACCAAATGAATTTTTTTTTTTTTTACATTTGAAGAGTATTTATTTCTCTTTTCTCGATGGGGTTTGGTGTAACACCAGCATTGCTTCAGGTTAGAAATAGTGCTCAGGGTTAGAGTGTAACATGAACTGCTGGTCATGAACAGTTTGTCATGGGCAAACAGCCTTTGGGAATGGAGGAGGAAGAAAAGGCAAGTGTGTTCATAGAGTGATGAAATGGTTTGGGTTGGAAGGGACCTTAAAGCTCATCCTGTGGTCAGGGGCACCTTCCACTGGACCAGGTGTTATTTGTTTTAGGGAAACTGGGAACCTCTGGGAGGAAACAGTGAGGAAGCAGCCCTAGAAGAAGTCAGCTGAGGTATTTTCTCAGTGTGGAAATACTCATTTGGTTCTCCAAAGGTTCTGCTCCTTCTCTGCAGTGAGTGATCAGGATGAAGATTCCCAACTGGCACAACTCTAGAGAAGCCATTGGGTGATCAAGGGAACCCAAAGGATGGAAGGGGACACCTGGCAGGTAGAAAGGAGTGGGAGAGGGCTCTCGAACCTGGTCATGCTGCCACAACCCCAGAGGGGTATAGATTGCCCATAAATCCATCTGGAGATGGGGATCCATTAGGAGATGGTGTGTAAGTGTCAGGGGCACGATGCTTTCTGGTAGGGAAACAGTGTCCAAACCCTCTGTGGTGCACTGATACAGAAAGGAGTCCACCTGAGCTGTGGGTTGGACTGCAGCCTTGGGATGAATAGCAGTAGCTCCTGCAGCCTCCACTCAGGAATTATGAGGTTTAGACAGTGTCCATTTCCTTCACGTGGGAAGAGTTTTGTGGGTGCTCGTGAAAGCTGGAGAGGCAGGAGTGCTTCAGACTTGAGAGTGATGCTGGTTTCTTGCTGAAACCCATTGTGGCTCAGTTCTGACTTGCTGTGGACGTGCTTTGGGGGAATTTTCAAAATCCAGTGAGGTTATTAATGAGGCAGCAGCACAGCTGGTCAGTGCAATATCTTTCTTGACCAGATATTAGCTGGTCAGTGCCACCCTTCTGTGGCACCACATTCCTTCCCCTGTTGGGCCACGGAGGTGCCTCAGGTTCCTGAGGATCCGCAGATTCAGGAGGAGCCAAGCACAGCTGTGCTTCCACAGCTGAGGACAGGTTCCCTCCTCTGGCTGTGCTTTCCATCTGGAAACAATGCCTCTGGAAAATGGGGCAGGGTTTTTTGTTTTTCCTGTGTGGTGGTGGGCTCTGATTTCTCCCACCAGGGCTCTCTGTGCCTCATCAGGAGTGACACAAAACACACCTAGAGAGAGCCTGGTTTAAAGCAGAGCCTGTCTGCATCCTGGGGACAAACTTTTCCATCCTCAGCCACAGCTCCATGGTGTGTTTTCCGTGCCAAGCAGCCGTTTTAATCCATTCTTACAAAGTTTCCCTACGAAGTTCCCTCCAAAAGCCAGCAGCACGTGTGGTTTGCTCTCACGTGTGTCTGTGTGTGCACACGTGGTGGGAGCAGGGAGATGGCTTTTCCTGGATGTTCCCTGTCCCCAGCAGGACAGAAGCCACCCTGCAGAAGTGAAAACATCAGCTCCCGTGGATAAAGGCAAACTTGAAGGATAATACTTCTTGCAGCCAGAATACATAAAACTTTATATTTTTTTTCCCTGCTGCAGTCTGCTTTTTAAAGAAGACAAATTAATGCTTCCTCTAGCTGATCTTACATCCATCCTCTGGCCTGAGGAAACATTTGCTCTCCGTGGTGGCCTCAATTGTCCCAGCAGTTCCCTCTTAGAGTTCCCTCCTCTATTCCTGCCCACCAGCAATCCCAAAGCCAGGAGCCCACCCTGATGTCCAGGTTTAGCTCAGGACAGGTTTAACCATCTCCTTGGCAGAGTTTTAGCTGCTCGTTTGCTGTGCTGGTAAACAGCACAGTCCCTCTGGTGAGATCAGGAGTCTCTCAGCCATGAGGATGCTCAAAGGTCACTGATACAGCAGAAAAAACAAATCACCCCTGTCCCTGCAGCCTCTTCGTCTGCATTTTGGGCTGGTTAGTGTCTCCTTGGAGCCGGGGATTTGCTCTGGGAGCCAGAGCTGCCAGCAGTGCAGTGCTGTGGTGAATGGCACTTGGGGTGGGTTTGTCACGGATAAATTGGGTGTTGACTCCTGGAAAGGAACATTTGTGCTGGTGAGGTCCCCTCAGCCAGGGGTACTCAGCAGCTTTTCAGCTGCACAGCTTTTTTTTTGTGGAAGGAATCTGGGTTTCGGTTTGCTTTTGGAACAAAACCATTTCCACCCGTTTCAGAGGCTTGGCTATCCCTGCTGAGAGTGGCTGCAGCTTCCTGCTGGGATCCAGGATGGAGAGCTGGGGATGGCTGTGGTGGGGCTGGACCTGGGGCTTTTTTGTTTAGACAGCCTCTGGCCATCAGCATTTCCCTCTCTGTTGTGCTCTTCCTTCCCCCTCCGGGTGGCTTTCCCCACCTGCTGTGTTTTGGCCTTACCAGGGACAATGTGGCTCTTCAGCCAAAATGGAAATCCATGGAGGGTCACAGCTTTCACCATCCAGGCATGGAAGGGCTGCTCTGTGCTTTCCTGGTGAGAAAATGACCCAGTGGTGGAGTTTCTCTCTGGCAGAGACACACAAGGCTCTGTGCCAGTGTTTCCTCCTCTGCTTGTCACCTTTACCTTCCCTACATGGGAAGGGAAACACCTTTTTGTTCTGACCCAGTCGTTTGTTTCCTGGTCCTTTGTCTGCCTGTGATTGCAAACCCCAAAAATAGGCAGGGGGATGAAAATGCAGAGTACAGGAGCAGCTGTGTGACCAGGAACTGCTGAAGGGTGAGAAGAGAACTCTGGAGAAGAGCTTTCCTTGTGGAAGAGCCTGCTGGGAACAAGTTAATTTGTGCTCGGGGTCACGTGCATTTTATTGCCACAGATGTGCACAGAAGAGCAGCTCACAAAAGGGGAAAAAAACCCCGAAATTAATTGCTGTTAAAAATCTGTATCTGCAGCCTTGTGAGAGCTTTGTGATTCCTGGGAATTCATCCTGCAGGGTCTGCTCCCAGCAGGCCGTGACAGCCTCCCTGCAGTGAGCAGAGCCGGGTCTCATTCCAGCAGCACAGGGAGGTGTGTGTGCCCCGTGTCCCTGTCAGAGGTAACCCTGTCCCCCTGTCGTTGCAGGACCGTGGCAGCCGAGGTGAGGAAGCAGATCTCGGGGCAGTATGGAGGCTCCCCACAGCTCCTCAAGAACCTCAACATTGGAGGCAGCGTCTCTCATCACACCTCTGTAAGTGCCTGGGGCAGGGAGGGCTCGGGCTGCTGCCCGGGGTCGTTTCACCATCTGCGAGGAAACTGCAGTGCTGGCAGGTTGTTGTTGTTGTTGTAAGAGGCTCTGATGACACCAAGGACAATATTCCATGCAAAACCCACTGATTTTGGGGATTTCTATGCTCTGGGAAGAAACTGCAGTGCTGACAGGTTGTTGTTGTAAGAGGCTCTGCTAACACCAAGGACAATATTCCATGCAAAACCCACTGATTTTGGGGATTTCTGTGTTCTGGGAGGAAACTGCAGTGCTGACAGATTGTTGTTGTAAGAGACTCTGATAACTCCAAGGACAAAATTCCATGCAAACCCCACTGATTTTGGGGATTTCTGTGTTGCAGAGCAGTTGGTGTGGCTGGGAATCTGCGTTTCTGCGGGATCTTTGTAGGACAAGACCTACAATATCTTTCTTGACCAGATATTAGTTGTTTTATCCCCAAACAGCCTGGATTGGGCATGAAATTCCATGTGTGTGTGTGGTTCTCTGCGTGGAGAGCTCTTTGCAAGCTCCTGCACTTCAGGTTGCTGTTTTCCTGTCCTTGTCACTCTGGAGAGCAGGACCACAGCAGCTCATCTACTCTTCTGAATTTTAAATATTATTGTACAAGCTGTGTGTGGCTATTCCTCAGGGATGTATATTTACTTAGAAGTTTACAGCCCGCTTTGAAGAGCTGTATTGTCACAGTCACCCTTTCTGAAGTCAGACTTCCTTGCATGGCCTACCAGTAACCTTCCAGATTTATTGTGATAAACATTTCAAGAGTGCAGCAAGCTTTTTCGGGCTGGAAATGTTTGATTTTGGGTCTCACTTGAGGTCACAACCATTGCTTTTGCTGCAGTCAACTCGGAAAACAAATATTAGAGCATCTTGTTTTCTTCAGAGAGGGGTGGTTAGGTCAGGCAGGGCTGGAAGTGTGCCCTGGATTTGATAGTCTCTGCAAGTGCTCTGGGTTTACAAGAGTTCTTCTCTTTGGAGTGTGGTGCTGTAGTGTTTCCTCAGTTCCTGGGATTGTGGGAGTAAGTTCATGGGAATTCCCTCTGCTTCATGTCCAGTGTGACCTGTTAAAGCTTCCTCCTGTGGAGCACAAAGGTGTCCTTGGAGCTGGGTGTCACCTCAGAAGGGATCTCCAGGCTGACCTCACCTCAGAGCAGTGACTTCACTGCAGGCACAAACCTCATCTCCGAGGAGATCTGGCTGTGCCAGAGGCACTGGGGATGGAGGAGGGCTGGAATTCCTGTCATTCCCCGGAGCACAGGGAGAGCAGGAGGCTGATGTGTCAGTGTGGTGGGGACTGAGCAGGGAGGAGGGTTAATGAGAGAAGGGTTAATGAGAGAAGGGTTAATGAGAGCTGCTGCCCAGGCTGATGCCTTATCTCGGTGGCTCTGCTGGGCTGTGCAGTGATAATGCAAAGCCCTGACTTGGCAGTTCTGGATGGTCTTTTGCATAATCCAGCATTAGGATAGGGAGGGTCCCCTGCTATTAGCTGGTGTGTGGAGTCATTGACTCCACTTCCCTGCAGCACTGACGGCTGAGGAATGCACTCCCATTGGATATCCATCCCAGGAGCTGCTGTGCCTCCCTTGTCTCGCCTGTGCTTTCATCTTGGAAGGAGTTGGCTGAACTGCCTTTCTGCTCTCATGAAGAGAGATGTCTTCTGTCACCCTCTCCAGGCTGCTCCTCACCCAGCCGTGTTTTTGATCAGTTTTTCCTTGTATCACCTCCTTTCACTCTGAATTGTCTCTTCCACTTTTTCCTCCTATTCCTGAGTTTTTTTTCCATTCTGCCACCAACCAAGTGTTCATGCTGAAAGCATCAGTCCCGTTGATCTTCACATGTAATTTTTGATACAGGATCAGACTTGTTGCTCATGGTATTACCAGTAGCTCTCATTATCCCGTTGCCCTGGTGTTTGCTAGTAAATATATGCAAGAATCTATAAAAATGCTGGAAAAGGTCATGCTGGCTCTGAGCTTTTCCTATCAAACTGCATCATGTGATGGCTGCTGTGATAAGCTCCCAGTTTGTCACATTAAATTGGGTGCTGAGCAGAGATGCTCTGCAGAAGCCTGATTAACACGGGGCGATGGCTTGTAGGAGATAGTCTGTAGGAAAAGTCTATTTAGTTAAGTCATGAGTCTGTATCCTGAGGCTGCATAATACGACAGAGGTTTGCTTGTCTGAATTTTGGGTTAATTTCTCTCCCCGAGGCATCTGTCAGGATCTGCTGTGCCTGCCTGGCCTGGTTTGATAATCAGCATTATGCAGAGGGAAGGCATCGCTGTGTGAAGCTGTGTTTGCTCTGGAAGAGTTCAGTTCTGTGTAGCCACGCTGGTTTAAAAGCCTAAAGTAGGGCACGTAGTGTGGGAGTGAGTAGGAAATTCTTGCTAAAATGTTGTGTGGTTGAGTTTCAGTATCTCCACAGTGACAGCTGGTTGGGACTGGGGGGCTCCAGCCTGCCAGAGTTCAAGAGTTGTTTGGCCAATGCTCTCAGGCACGGGGTGGGGTTGTTGGGGTTGTCCTGTGCAGAACCAGGAGCTGGACTGGATGATCCCTGCAGGTCCCTTCCAGCTCAGGACATTCCATGATTCTGTGACTCCAGTGATTGTGCAGATGTGGTCTCTCATGCCCATCCTGCTCGCTGTGGTGAGAATTGTGCTCCAGAAAAGGTCAGCACTGATTCTCTCTGATGGTTGCCAACAGCAGCTGCTTGTGGTGGTTTGTCTGAGAGTCTTCTCAGTCCAATGGAGATATTTTTGTGGAGAAATGGGAGTTTTTGTGAATGAAGAGCCTGCAGCACTGTGCTTGCTTGGGCCTTTTGTTTCTTGTCAGCTGAGGCCAGTGCAGGATGTTCCCCACTCCACAGACTTGCCCGTGGTTGAACCTGGGATAAATGCAAAAACCTGCCAGCTGAATTTTAGCAAGTCTCTTCCCTTTTGCCTCACAGGCAGCAGACAAAATGCTGCCAGAACTGTTTCTAATTTGGTATCTGGTAGAGCTGGGGAGAAGACACTGCTTTCAAATGAGTTTATTATTGTCAGCCTCCATCCTTCTGCCGCTTTAGGAGCAGCTGATTTTAATGGCACATTGCTCAAACCCCAGACACAGGTCCAAGGCCCTCAGAGGCTTTTCCTGTGTAACCCAATGTGCCAGGCTGGGGCTGCTGGCAGGATGCAGTCCCTGCAGCTCTGAGCTTTTTTATTTTTGCAACCCACAACAGAAGGCACTGACAGTTTGTTATCGGGAAACAGGAGCTGTGAGCTCTCAGAGTTCCATGAAGGAGGGTTTATTTTTTTAAAATTTTTTTAAAAGTTATTTTTGCAAGCCTCCCCAAGCCCAATGATGACTGGAGTGTGCATTTACACCTTGCTGGGAGTGCTCTGGGTTGAAATCCATGGGCTGTGCTCACCTTGGGGGCCTCCAGAGGTTCAGCATTCTCTGCTGGGAGCTGGTGCTTCTCACCCCCAGCCCCACGGGGTGAAAGCAGAGGGCCTGCACTTCCTCTGGGAGAATTCCCCAGCATCTTGCAGGATGGGGAATTTGCTGTGTTTGTTTGATGAACCAGACTGTTTACTATGGGCCGTTGTAATCCCTTGTGACTAACCACTTTCTTTTCTTCCCAAGTTTGTTTTTTCTGTGGAGCAGCTCCTCGTGCTCAGTTAACTCTGCTGAAAGTAGACAAAGACTTTTAAAGTCTTGGACTTCTTTTTCACTTTTGAGTGCCAAGGATAATACTTGGAATGTTTTTTGGTTGTTGTCCAAACCTTGATTTTTTTTTTTTCCCCACAAGAAAAAGTTAATTTTTGAAAGTCTTTTCAGGTCTCTTTTTTTTTCCTATTTCTTTACATCTTTAGAGGTGTATCTTAATGGTTGGACATAGCACTTTGTGCAATGGTCTGGTTGACAAAGCTGATGTTCAAAGTTTGGGCATGGATGATCTCGGAGGATTTTGCCAACCTTAACGATTCTGTGATTTAATTAGAAGAGCAGCTTTTTACTAAACTTGGAAATAAGCAGAGTGAACGTACATTTAGTTGTTTCATAGAAAAATCACAGCTTTTTTAAAGGGGTTGTGGGTGCTATTTCCTGCCTGTTGATGTATGTTACAGCAGAGAGGATTGTTAGTATGTAAAGGAAAACTGTTACAGGAGATACTAATTAGTCTGGGAATAAAGGGGTCTGGATTCTTGGATGTGATTTGATCTGACCATGTCTGCTCTCAGCGCTTCATTTTCTCCTGCAAAATGAAGGTGCTGACATTTCCATATCTTTGTAAAGCACTGCTGGCTTTATGGGCATTATCTGGGCTAATTGAGGCTTTGTCTTGGATTTATTGGATGTCAGACTTCGGCCGTGTATTCAAAGATAGCATCTAATTATTCAGAAAGAGAATATAGGTTCCTTTGTATGTTTCCATTGTTTGTTTTAACGTAATTTAAGAGAAGAAGAAGAAGAAGAAGAAGAAGAAGAAGAAAAGATGATTTGTGCAAATGAATGGGAAGCACAGCAGAGGAAAACACGACAGCATCCTGTGTGACACTGAAAAGGGCGTTTTGGAGTGTTCAGAGCCAAGCAATTTTATCAGCAGAAATTGAAAAGCCAAGTCTTTATGCTGTCTCAGGGCTGATGAGGGCTGAATGGTGCCTCCCATTATTTGTGTTTCCTGGAGGTTTTTGCCCTGCCTGGCTGAATGGTCTGTCCTCATCAGGCAGGGGAGGATGGGAGAGGTGTCCACATCCTCTGCCCTGCCTCTCCTCCCCTTGGGGCCTGCTCCCAGCCCACTCTGCTCTGGTGCAGGCACTTTCTGCAGGACATTAAAGCTGCTCCCATTCTGTGGCTAAAGGCAGCAGTGAGCCCTGTGGCCAAGGTCAGGAGTGTTTTATCTGGTCAGGTGAGTCTGGTGTCCACTGGAAATTGCTGAGTCTGTGCAATAACTTCAACACTTCATGTGTTAGCAGGGGTAAATACTCCTAATTAAATGATATTGTAGCAAGTAATTGTTAATAAACAACAACAACAACAAAATTGGTTAATAAACAGGCTGGGAATGTTCACCTGGAAAGGAGAAAGCTCTGGGGAGAGCTCAGAACCACTTCCAGTGCTGAAAGGGGCTCCAGGAGAGCTGGAGAGAGACTGGGGACAACATGGAGGGACAGGACACAGGGAATGGATCCCACTGCCAGAGGTTGGATGTTAGGAGGATTTCTTTGCTCAGAGGGTGAAGAGGCCCTGGCCCAGCTGCCCTGAGGCTGCCCCATCCCTGGGGGTGTCCCAGGCACTGAGCAGCCTGGGCAGCTCTGTGTGACACCAGTGTCCCCTGGGTCATCCAGCCATGCAGGGGATAAATTGTCCCCTGGCAACTGAGAGGTGCCTGTGCCAGGTGTTTCCCACTCAGGAGAGCAAGTCTGTGGTTGGCAGGGCTCAGGCCACCAGGGCTCAGGGCACCAGGGTCTGCTTGGAGGGGTCAGCCTCTACTGACCTGATGTAACATTCCTGCCAGAAGTGGGGAAACTGTGATTTTTCTGCAGTCTCTGTTCAATCTCTCTGGCTTTTTCATTTCTTTGTTGCTGTCTCAGTTTCTGCTTTCAGTTTTGTCACAATTTATCAGAGGGAAACTCTTGGAGATGAGTCTCAGCACTTGCATTTTCTATATCAAAGTCTTTGTGTTCTCCAAATACTCTTGGTGAAATTACACAATCCTTAGTCATCATCAAAGATCTTGTCTTCTTACCCGTCCTTGGAGGCATAACTCGTGTCTTTCTAGGGTTGGTAAGAAATTGCTTTAGTATTCCCAGATAACTAATTAATCTCTGATTAATATTAATATTTCTATACCCAAATGGCTTCCTACATTAGCAACCAGTTATCACAGCAAATAACCTGGCAGTATTTGTACATAAAGCATCTCACTGGTTTTGGGACTAGCTGTTACTCGTAGGATCCTTCTTTAGTGTATTTGTAATTATTTCACAGGATCCCAGACTGCTTTGGGTTGGAAGGACCTTGAAGCTCATCCTGTTCCACCCCTTGCCAGGGCCAGGGGCATCTTCCACTGTCCCAGGTTGCTCCAAACCCTGTCCAACCTGGCCTTGGACATTTCCAGGGATGGGGAATCCATTTCCTTTCATTAGAACCTTTTTCTAACTCAAGCGTTGTGACAGAATTTGACTCACACTGCAGATCTCACAGAATCCAGATCTTCAAACTGAATGTTTTCAGATTTCAAAAAAAATGGAGGCTTCAGACACGGAGAATGCTTACAGCCATTTTGGGGGCACGTTTGCAGTTTGGAAATAGCTGTTCTCTGTGGTGGTGACATCTCACAGAACATCCCACAAAAGAAGGGATAAGAGCAGAGCAGGAGATAGGGAACTGCATTCCAGAGGCAGTGGGGAGACAATGACTGCCCTCCTGCCTGGGGAGGTGTCATCCTTGGGGAGGCTCAGGAGCTGCCTGTGGTTGATGGAAAGCAGAGATTGGCCTGGAATCTCCTCGGTTCATTTGAATATTTCCATGTGTTACAAATGCAGCCAAAAAAAAGATGAAATGCAGGAGTTCTCTTCTGGGCTCACCAGGCATCAGGAGTATGGGTTTTCTGAAATGCAGGGATGGCAGCAGACAAATATGTGAGGCTTTGAATTTGGATTATTTTTGGAGTGCTTAGTTGAAAGAAAATGTCATTTTTGCAAGTAAAACATGTTTTTTCATTACTTGACTGTTGTCAGTGGTTAACAGTACGCTGCTCATGTTTCAAAACCTCTTAGAGCGACTTGCCTGTAGTTCACACGTAAAAATAGATCCAATGCCTGTGTTTAGCAAGCTCATTTAAACTGTTACCTTCTTTAACCTGCCTGCAAATTATAACTTATTTTTTTTTTAGCATAATACATTCTCAGATTTATTCTGAGTCCCTGCAGTACATCAGATTTGACTCCTGTTCCCTGAGATACCAGTGTAAGGGTGACAGGATTTTGCCACAGCAAGCACAGGCCATCTGCATTCCTGACTGCTCAGCAAGGGAAGTGCCTCTTTGCCCTGGAGACCCAGAGATAGCTGAGAGAAGGCTGGAGCTCAGCTTTGGAATGATAATCTGCTGCTTCTGTCCTTCCAAGATTTTGCCCAGGGAAGGCAGTGGGTGGGAAGTTGGTATTAATTTAGAATTTGGAGCTTTGGCACAATCTGTTGCAGTTTTAGCACATTATAAATCGCTTAATATTTAAGGAGGTTTTGAAGTTAAGATGGAACTTTGTCCTGATTTCAAAATTGGCAAGAAATATCACCCTGATTTTGAAGAAGTGCTTTAGCTGCCAAGTAAAAATAGCAGTCAGGATCCTCCCTGTGATGAGGAGCTCTCTGCAAGGTTAATTTTTCAAGGTCCCTTATCAGATCCTTACAGGGTGTTTTACTCCCACACAGGAGGCAGGAGATACAACCTTCCACACTTTGCCATTGTCATTGTTACAGAGCCCTCGATTGTACTGTGATCCTCACAGGGGTTGGGCCTCTGCCCTTGGGAATTGTGCATCTTATTTGAGCTGAATGGAAAATTGGGCTTGGATTGGGCCAGAGCAGCTTGGATTCAAATCCTTGTTGTGCCAGATGCATCCTGCCAAGCTGTCGTGTCATAACCTCTCAGTGCTGTGGGGGCTCCCTGTGAGATTGGACATCCTGGGAGGGCAGAGGTGAGGGAGGGAGAAGGAAATGGGAGAGAATGTTGTTTTCCATGGCTGTGCTGTCATACACAAGCTGGAAAAGTCTGCAGAATCACAGCAGGGATTTGAGTGTGGCACTTCCAGGGTGTCCCACGAGACTCCTCGTGGTGCTCAGGACAGCTCGTGTGAGTTGGGCAAACATCCCCCGTGCCCAGCAGTTTGTTTGGGGAAGGGATGGGCTAAAGTCCTCCAGGGGATGCCTGTGGACATCAGGGCACTGTGCTCCGGTCAGTCTCTGTGAGATGGAGATCATCATTGTCTCTTTTCCTGCCCTGGTGGTTACTGAGTTGCTGTGCAGTGCCCAGGAGAGCAAATCTTGAGTCTTGAGGTACCTGCACAGGTGCAGGTCCTGTACAGGCCTGACCTCTGCGTTGTACTTTTTGTTTCCTTTGCAGTGTGGTGCCCTGGGTGTAGCTTTCCCTGCACAGTTATCCCTTTGTTCCCTTTGCTATCCCTTTGGGATGCTTGGCTAAGGTTTGTGTTCCCCTCCATGGAGTGATGCCACATCCCCTCCCTGAGGCTTCTGCAGATTTGTGCAGGTGCTTTTGTAAGTGATGATGACGATCCAGGTAGGTGCTCAAAAGGAGGAAATAAATAGGAGAGAGACATGTGCACTAAAACTCCACGAAAATACAATGTTTGCTGTCTGGAGAAGGGCAAAGTCGATAGGGAACGCAGTTTTATTTTCCAGCTTTTAAGGGGATGTAACAGTGAAGAATAACACAACCTTAAAGAAGAAAGCTTGAGTGTCCCCACTGCAGGAGAGCTGTAAACCTTTGAAATAGGGGTTTGTCCTGCACGTGCTGAGAGCCAGAACTGCAGCAGCACAGGTGCACCTCTGGAAACTGCCTGTAAATGGGTTAGAGAGGGCGAATCAAGCAGGCTGCTCTCTGAATTAACTGATTGAGGATGTCTGTGGTCAGGTTAAGGACGTGCAGAATTGTCATTTCCAAGTGAGGGGGTTGATTGGAGTCCTGTTTGGTTTCTTCTGTACTTTCAGTTTATCAGTAGTGTGATAAACACAGTGTTTATGCTGGCAGGGAGCAGGTTATGCCCCTCTTACTCATCCTGAGCTGCCCTTTCTCCCCACATTGTCCTCCTGTAGATTTTAACAGCACCAGAACAGTGCTTGCCACGAGTGAGGTGGCAGTGCCTGACCCTGGGATAAAGACTGAGCGAAAGCCGTGTTAGGTAATTGTCCAAAATTTCCTCTGTAATTACAGCCTGCTTAAAATCAAAGGGTGTTTTTTAAAATACTCTTTGCAATTCTGGGAGCAGCTCTCCTTTGCATATTTTTAGCATGTATTTGCTATTAATTTACATTATTCTATGGTCCTGGTGGGGAAGATGGTCAGGGCTCTTGCAGACTTTGGTTTCTGGAGGGTCTTAATAAACTCAACAGAAATGGCCCCCCTGGCAAGGATTTCTTGTACTAACACCCCAGTATTCCCTATTAGGTTTATCAGGGGAGACCACACTGAAGCCTTTCAATACTTAAAGGGAGCTTAGAAAAAACAAGGAGAGTGTTTTTTTTCACAGGCAGACAGTGACAGGGAGAATGGTTTCAAACTAAAAGAGGAGATATTCAGATTAGATGTTCAGGAATTCCTCCCTGTGAGGCTGCTGAGGCCCTGGCACAGGGTGCCCAGAGAAGCTGTGGCTGCCCCTGGATCCCTGGAAGTGTCCAAGGCCAGGTTGGATGGGGCTTGGAGCACCCTGGGATGGTGGAAGGTGTCAGGGTTGAAAGAGGATGACCTTTAAGGTCCTTTCTTGCTCTGGGATCCTGTGATTAGCCAGTTGATAGGTGGCCTGCATGTTTGCAAACGCTTGTCTGGAATTGTCCTTCTGCCTTTGGAAGTCCAGTGAAGAAGAACTGGCTGTGTGTTGTGAAGGAGACACCTGCTGTTGCTTCCCTGGAGCTGCCAGGGGGAATGGAGAAGGCTTTTCCTGGGAGCAGGATGAGGATTGCACTGAAGGTGGCTGTGTCTGCAGCCTGCCAGCCAGCAGGGCTGTGGGAGAGCTCAGCTTTATCCTCCTCAGCTGCTGCCCCTTCCTGCTGCAGCAGATTTCAAACCTTTCCCCACGCAGCTGAGGGAGTTCTCTGAGGGTTGAGGTCAGCTGTACCACAGTGTCACACCCCTGCAGGCCAGGACAGCCAGCTGTTGGATGCCTCTTGTTTTTCCTGGTGCCACAGGAGGTCAGCTGGGCTGGAGGTGAGATAGCAAAGCAGGTTCTGCTCCTCCAGCAGCAGTGAGGTTGATTGGGATGATGAGGTTGAGTAACCTGGTGTTTATCTGAGCTTGTCCAGCTCCTCCGGTGGGCACGTTTCGCCTGATGGGTCTGTGTTGCAATTTCATGTGGCTGGTGCTTTGCCCAAGTAACACAGGAACAGCCCTTGGTGTTTTGTGTGTCATTGTCCCCATCCTTTGGAGCAATGCTGGAATGTGAATCAGGAGAGGGAAAATAAAGGTTAAACCATTGGCAACAAGAGCCTTGAGAGGAGCTGTCATGGTTCTGTTCACACGTGGGGACATCTTTTAGGTCCATATTCCTTTTGGTGCATTTATTCATCCTTCTTTCCTCTCCTCCTTCTTTTTCATCACTTCTTCCCCCACAAATATCTGAAGCCTAAAATAACGTGCTTGCCTTTTATCTGCCAATAGTCTGACACCGAGTAGTTCCTCTCCATACCCATGAATTTATGTTTGGCCTGTTTACTCAGGTGCTAGACAGTATTTCTGGCTGCACAGATGGTGAGTCTAACACAGGCCTCTGGGTTTGACTTCTGTGTTTGTTTACATCTTCATGGTACGAGAGTTACCCGAACAGACAAACTGGAAAATTGTGAAGTGCAACCTTGGGCTTAATCCTGAAATGTGTGAAGGGCTTGGAAAACCCCTGGAGAGCCCCTGAGCATTTCCTGCCTTCCTGGATTGGGTGATTTTTATTTGGCATGGCCACTTCATTCATCTCCTGTCCAAAACATCACAATGCTGCTGTTGGACAAGGGGAAATTCGAGATGGGAAGTGCCAGGGATGAGGGGACGTGGCGTGTTTTGGGCTGCGACAGCCTCACGCCCTTGGTCCTGCCTGTCCCCGTGAGCTCTGCGTTAATACAGAGGTTTTTCCTCCTCTTTTTTTGTATTTCAGTTTATCAGGATGAGTGGAGTGGAAAGGTTGGCAGGGATGAGGGATAGGCTCCTGTGTGTTAGAGGATCACAGGTAAATGAGTTTGTGCAGATTAAAAGACAACACTTGCACGGGCAGCTCGCTTTTGGAAAATACCTCAGCTTTGGAGCTGCCAGGTCGGAAAGAGGAATAAAAAGTAAGTTTTAAAATTTTAGGGCTTAAAAATAGGGTAAGCTAGCCAGCTTTAAGTCATCCTGTGAGGCTTCCTTACCCCACTGTGCTTACAGTGTCTGGCAAGGAGCAGCATCACTGCATGGATGGGGCTCTGCACTGGCCATGGGAGGATGTGAGGGGGTTCTTTTCCCAGCCCCTCGGGACATCTCCTGCTTCTGGAGCTTTTTGCCCGGTGATTTTGTGACTTTTATCTTCATTTGTAAGGAGTCTCTGTTGCTGGGTGGTTTCCCCTGTTTGGTTCTGAGGTTTGTCAGTGGAAGGGGTGACTGGACACAGAGCAGCAGAGTTTGCAGCGCTTGGAAGCAAACAGGCACTTGTAGCAATTCCTTAGAGAAAAAGCTGTCACCCCTCAGTGACATTTGTCAGGGATCTGGTGCCAAATGGAGCTGGTCTGCCTGTCTGTAAAGGGCAGGGGGAGGTGGTGACATCTCAGCTGTGGTGTGGGAAGGAGCAGTGACAAGTTCTGCTCGTGGTGAGCGTTGCAGCGATGAAAACAGTGAAAAGTGTCTGGTTTGTGTTTCCAAAGGTTCTCCAAAATCACGTACTTTGAGCCTGTTTCGAGAGTTCATCATTAGAAGGGTGGGGGGAAGGTTATGGGGTTAAAGAGATGATCATTAGCTTCTCGTGAGAGGTGTCCCTGCCCATGGCAGAGGTTTGGAACGAGTTGATCTTTAAGATCCCTTCCAGCACTTCTATGATTCTTCTGATATTTCTTTACACAGAAATTAATTTGCTTATTTTACCTAAACTGCAGAATCAAATACTATGTTTCTAGCCACTACATATTTTTTTGGTGACTCAAAATCTTATCTGGCAAAAAGTCATCTGGTCCAGCTCCCCTGACTTCCTTGGAGTCACGCTGGTTTCCTGCTGAAGGATTTGCCTTCTAAGAAAACTGCAGTATTCATTAAAGTTGGTTGTGATAGGGAGATTCTTTCAGTACCCTCTGTGTTAGCCGAGTCTTTTTCCTTGAACAAAAAGCTGATTCATTTCAGAACTCGTTGGCAATAGTTTCAAAACTGGAATTTGGGATTTGTGTAGCAATGTTTTCGAGAAGCACATTTAAAACTGAAGTACTGAGTGTTCTTTTTAAAGTCATCTCCAACACAAGCTAAAGGATAGTTCCTTGTCCCACAGAAATTATCTGGATGACAGGAAAGGGGAAGTTAGTAGAGAAAACTGCTGAATTTGGATGTGTTTTTGTGACTCTTGTTAAAACACTCAGCCTTACTGGCACATGCCAGGGAATTCTAGGAAATCTGTCAGTTGCTGTAGAGACAGCTTCCTCAAAACTTGTTTTCAGTGTTTCATTTTCTTAATGTCTATGTTCATGTATAGCCTCATAACATAATGAGCTCATATCGGAATATTTATATGTATTTATATAATGGAATATGTAAAAACGCAAGTTATGCAATGTGAGCATGTATCCAGTTTATGCAAATTTTCTGCTAATGTATCTAAAAAAAGCTCAGGATGGTGAGATCAGCACTGCCAGTGAGATCTACTGTTTTCCTGCACGTTTTCAGTCATTCCTTGTGCTTCAGGTAAAGGCTTTGTGCCCAGTAAAGATGATTTTTAAGCACCCATTTTATGGAGGGCAGTGTCCCTTCCTGGCATGGGCAGAGTCATTGTGGCACTAAAGGCTCTAATGTCAGGGAGAAGAGGTGGTTAAACTTGCACCTGTGGTGGGTGAACATTGTGTTTTGTGCTCCTCAGAGAGGTGGTTTAATTCAAAATAATGTTAGTCCTCCGAGCTGTGTGGCTGCCTGAGTTCCTGGTAAATCAGGCCTTGCTCTGGGTTCTGGCTGGGGGCCGTGCCTGAGGGAGGAAGGGTTCCTGCATCTTGGATCAGCATCAAGGTTCCCTTTGTGATCAGAGCCTGGTAAAAACAAATCCGGGCTCAGATACGTGGGAAATGAAGTGCTACGTTTCCTTTTGTTGTATTTCTTGAAACTGGATGTAACCTTTTCTGGCTCTCGTTGTGTTTTTTATGTGGCGATGGGTACGCACCAGAGAAATGCGCAGAGGAACATCAGATAAAAGATAAGACGTGAGAAACAGCTCTGTGATGTGTGTTAGCTGAGGTTAACACCGCTGGGGTTAATCACCTGATGTTGCATCAAACCCCTCACCGAGGCAGAGGAACTGGTTTAAAAAAGGGAGCAGAAAAACGCGCGTGTGCCTTTCCTTTGTTCGCTCGCCTCGCTTTAAGGCCCCGTGTGGTGGTTTGTGTGTTCCCAGGTGCCTCTCACAGAAACTGTGGATCCTGTGGACGTGGAGGAATATCTCGTCACCCACCCTCTGGCCGTGGAGTCGGGGCCCCTGCGGGACCTGCTGGAGTTTCCCCCCGATGACATCGAGGTGGTTTACACCCCCCGCGAGTGCCGGACGCTCGTGTCGGCCGTGCCCGAGGAGAGGTAGGACAGCAGAGGACCTGAAACAGAGACTGGACAGGGCTGGAGAATAAAGTAGAGATTTATTGAAAGGCCTCTAGGATACACCTCAGGCAGGATAAGAGCCTGGCCAGAGCTACACCCAAGGTGGGACCCCAAATGGTCACTGAGTGGACCCAAAATAGTCACAAAATGGCTGACCGGTCATGAGGTCTCACTCTTTTATAAGTTTTGGTCCATTTGCATGTTGGGGTTTATTTGTCCAGTTCCAGCTCCAGGCTGTGAGGTCCCATCCTTCTTGTTCCTCCCTCCAGCCCATCCTTGTTTGTGCTTTTGGGCTGAAAGTTGTCCTTGGTGTGGGGCAGGAGAAGGATTTGTTTTGTGTCCCTGCTGTGTGCAGAGCTGAGTGACACTGACTGTGAGCTCAGAGCTGCACCCCTGGGCAGCACAGGATCTGAAATACATGGGAGCTCAAACTTAAGGCATCAGTGATGCTCCAGGGGTTTAAATGTGTGTTTAAGAAATTGTCATCGTCTCTGTGATTGTTGTTCTTTTAACAGCGAGATGGACCCTCACGTGAGGGATTGTGTCAGGAGTTACACCGAGGACTGGGCCATCGTGAACAGAAAGTGAGTTCCCCTGTGGTATTTGTCACCTTAAGTTTGTCACCTTTAAGTATTTAAACTTTGGTCAAGCGCTATAAGGAGCACTTGACCAAATATTGTCCTGGCTGCTGATTCCATGTGCTCTGGCTTTTAGTTGCCCAGTTCAGCTGAACTGATGCTTTGTGTTTGGAAAATTGGATCTCGGACGCCAAAACCCCTTGGGGCATTTTGGAAAATCTAGGCCATTTCAGTCCACAGTTGCTCCTTTACCATGGTAGAGCAGTTAGAGAATGTGGACAAGTAAAATTACTTTCAGCATTTGTTTCTTTTTCCTTTGTTCCATCTGGTTTTAGTTCTTTTCAGAGAAAGGGTGCATGAATTTTGCAGTGATGTACAATTTACTTGCAGTCACAACCGTATGACAGACAAGGTGCCCTCTGCAGCTTCCACTGGTTCCCTGAGAGACTTGGGGAAAGTACATCATTCAAACAAATAATTGCTAATATTTGAACCATCACAACATTTACCTAATGAGTTAACAGTTCAGAGGATGGGCATGCATTGGTTATTCCATGCAAATTAGCAGGAAGGGGTCTGAGAGGCTTTAGCTGGAGCACAGGCTCTCTCGGATGATTGGAAGTCTGATGACTTCAAGAGCTGCTGTCAAGGAGTGAGTGATCCATGTGATGTGCATCACCTACAAATGGCTTGGCTGCAGCTCCAGCTCTGCCCTTGTGGCAGTTGCCACAATTGGCTGCTTTGATGTTGTCCTGGGAGCCACTTCAGGGGATGCTCAGGATATGCTTGGCGCTGCTAACGTGACCTAATAAAAAAGCGTTTTGTAATCTCGTACCAAAAAAAACCCAAACCAACCCACCCAGAAAGGAACCTGAGAGGGAGGGGGATGTTTTATTAACTCCCAGCCTTGGCAGCAGAGTCTTGGTTCCACCACAGACCTGGACAGTGTGACCCACTCTTGGTTTCTCAGTGACTTCCACTGGTACCTGGAACTCCTGGCCGTGATTCCTGCTCTGATGAGGTTTATTTGGTGGGGTTTTGTCCTCTGAGAGTCATGGCACTTTCTGCTTGCATGGGATCATGGCAGTGCACTGGGCAGAAATTGAAGAGTTACTGCTGGAGCAGGGGAAGAACCCAAAAGCTCAGCTGGGAAGGACTGAATTGTTTTTCAAGTAGGGATGCCAACAATTTCCTTTTAATCCATCCCATTGGATGGTTCAAGTCCTCTGGCTAGCTCCTGGGAAGAACTGCTGAATTGACTTGTGACATTCCATCCTTTTCTTCCCCACTCCAGGGGAAATAATCTTTATGTCCGTCTCTGCCTCCAGTTTTTTGTAACCAAAATGTTTTTGAGGCAGGGAAATCCACCCATTCAGGAATTCCTTTAATGATATTGGAAAAGGTGAATAAGTTCACTGAGCTGAAAAAACCCACTAGCATATTCTGATTTCAAGCTTATGGCGTAATTTCAGTGTGCTAGACTGAGGAAGTCAGGTGTGAATTAGAGATAAATTTATTATTGTTGGTGGAGCTGTGATGGAAATGTCCAGGTGAGGATTTTACAGATACTGTTGTTCAGCTCTCAGGAATTACAGCAGAGTAAGAAAAATGCATTCCTCCTTTTTTCTCTTCCCTTCCTTTACTCACTGCTAGCCTACCCGTGGTTTTCCCCATGTGTGGATCATCCCTGTGTGGTAAATTCAGTACCAGGGCATGGTAAGAACAATTAATTCTAGATGGGATCCCAGGAGCTGACTTGGAGTGAGTATTGCAGGGGAAACCCTGGCTCTACCCATGGGTGTGTAAATACAGACGTGGTGCCATTTGGCACCCAAAAATTTGTTAGTCAAAGAGATCTGCTCCTGTCAGCACAGCAAGAAAACTGTTCACTTGTAGGAGCTCTTACACTCTGGAAAGCTCTGAGGGACCCACTTTCCTTACAAAGATGCTACGTGAAGACACTTGTTTCAGTCAGGGTTGGAAAATTGTTCTCCAGAGGTGCTCAGGATTTTCCTGAGTTGCTGGTTTGGTTTTCCAGTTAATCATTTTATCTGCTCCAAGGCAGTTCCTGCTCCAGCAGAACCACTGGCCTTCAAGCCCTGGTGTTCCCGGCCTGTTTTTAGCCTGGCATCACAATGGCACATTTTACAACGACTTTAATTGGTCCTTGATAATCCTCCTTTTGACATCACCCAGAGTGGCTTTATAGATGAACAGAGTCACATTGTAGTGTTGGAATAGTGGCTGTTGGATGATGCCCCAGCTCCAGTGGAGCTGACTGGAAATGGTGTTTGCAGAGAGCAGCTCCTGCCCCGGGAGCACCCACGCTGATAATGCTGGCTTTGTTCTGGGCTGCTGCTTCTGGGGTCGGGGTCAAAAGGGCTGCTAAGAACGTGTTTGAAATCCTCTCTTTGCAGATACCACAAGCTGGGAACTGGGTTCAATCCCAACACCTTGGACAAGCAGAAGGAGAGACAAAAAGGGCTCCCCAAACAGGTCTTCGAGTCCGACGAAGCTCCGGATGGCAACAGCTACCAGGATGAACAAGTAATGTGCCTTTAAAACCTCGCTACATAAAACCTAATTTATAGTCCTGCTTTAAAAGTGCAGTCCTTTTCCCATTACAAGTTGCTTTTAATTTGTTGGCTCTCAGGATGACCTTAAGCGACGCTCAATGTCGATCGATGACACTCCCCGGGGCAGCTGGGCCTGCAGCATCTTCGACCTGAAGAACTCCCTGCCCGATGCCCTTCTCCCAAACCTGCTGGACAGAACCCCCAACGAGGAGATTGACCACCACAACGAGGACCAGAGGAAGTCCAGCAGGCATAAGGAGCTTTTTGCACTACACCCAGCACCAGATGAGGTATTTTTATATGTGAGTGGGACTAAAAAAAGTGAAGGGTGTAGGGAATGTGGAAGGTGTCAGTCTGTCACGGATTTAAAGGATTTAAGATCACCTGTGTTTAACATGCATGAGATCTGAAGCTGTTTTGTGTTTTTTCAGCATGTTGTCTTGCCCATAGATACTACTTTATGAAGACTGGGTTTCCCTTCTGGTTATGCAATCCCCAGAAACATTAAAGGGATTTAATTTGGCATATTTATAGCTGCTGATGAATGCACCATGCTGGGAAGCCTCGGATCAAATTGGTGCCGTGTCTCAGAAGAAAAAAGTGATAGATGTGTTTACCTCCTGATTCTGCTGGTGGTTTGTACAGGGGTTGTGTCTCTGATTCCAGGAGGAGCCCATAGAGAGACTCAGTGTCCCTGAAGTACCCAAAGAACACTTTGGCCAAAGACTCCTGGTGAAGTGTTTGTCCCTCAAGTAAGTACCTCTCCAGCAGACAGCTGCACTTCAGAAATTCTCAATTGAAATCTGCTGCTGTATCTATGCACATCTGAAATAACTCCACTGCCTTGTTTATTGCCCTGGAAGGGTCGTTGCATTGTTTGGTCATAAGCTTTGAGGTTAATTTTATAAAGGTTGAGTTATGCATTTGTACCTTCGAGACTTCCTGCAGAGTGATGAGACAGGAAATATCCTCCTCCCTTGGCTTTTCTCCCTGTTGGTTTCCAGCTCTGCCTGTTCCATGTCACTGGCATGTGACATCAGGCTTCACCACGCTCCTCCAGGGCTCTGGGGTTGGCCACTCACTGGTGTTCACCTCCCTCATGAGGAAATTTGAGATTAAGTTTGAAGATTAAAAATGCTCGAGCCTTAAAAACAGGAAGACAAACCAAAGATTTGCCAAAGTTTAGGCTCAACAACCTTGACTGTGTCCCTTTAAGAGTGAAGACTTTATATACTTAGTAAGCATTAACTGGAGGAATAGAAACCTGTTAAACAAGTTTAATGAAGTGGAGCTCCTGAATATAGGGTTACCTGCAGCTGGTTCATTGCCTATAACTCTTCTCTAATAACACAAGGTAAAATTTTACTGTTATTCCCTTGGAGAAATAAAGTACAAAACTGATTTTCCACACTGCTGTATTCATCTTCTGTGTCCTCAGTTAGGTCAACCCTTCTTATTAGAGAGCTCCAGTTGCTGCTCATAACTGAGATATATGTGTGGGACATTTCTCCTGCTCGTAGAGTACTCCAGGACCTAATATAGCCGTAGAGATGAACTGATTTTGCAGCCTTTTATGAACTGGAACAACATAATATGCAGTAGCAGTGCAGCTTTCCCTCCAAAGGAGGGTGTCTTTAGCATAAATAAGTTAGATGCTGGAAATCAATGTTTTCTGCTCTTTAAGCATCTCTTGCTGACTGCCAGTTTGTAGCTAATCTGGCCAGCTGCATGTTTGCTTGTGTACCTGAGAATCTCTGAGCCTGTGCTCGGGGATGTAATCCGAGATTGTGTCGTCAAAACAAGGACATTTTCCCCAAGGAGAAGGCTCAGATGACCCGAGCAGGGTCGTTTCCAGGTTAATCTCAGCTTTGTTGCAAAACTGGAGAAAACACCTGTTTGGTGGTGTGTCTCAGCTTCCAGGCTGAGGCTGAGAGCTCTCTGCAAGAGCGGGATGTGCAGGGGATCCTGACGTGGATGGGGCATGAATTTTGTGGGGAGGCTGTGCAGACGAGAATGGCATTTTAGCCCCTGCTCCCTGTGGTGCAGGACAGGATTTGAATGTTTGTAAATTCCTTTAACTCCCCAGGTGTTCTAACAATAAGTTCAACTCCAGTTTGGTGGGTCAGTGTTCCCGTTGGGAGTGTTGGAATTTGCATAAATGCTGGACAACTGTCACCGTGCAAAGGTGGCACCTTTCTGAGGGAGTTTTTGGTGTGTTCTGACAACAGTTAACTGTTGAAAATTGCCAAAATAGGTGTCCCTGAGTGTCCAGAGGCAGGAGCTCTCTGGCCAGTGATGCCGAGAGGAGCAGCTGGCCATTTAGCCTGGGCAGCACAGGAAATTGGCTTCTCCAGGGAATCGGGGGAGCTGGGTGCTCCAGTTATCCCAATTAACAGTTCCTCTCTCTTGGAAGAAGTTTTTGGGCTGCTTTGCTTGGCTTTCAGTGGGTCCAAATGGTTTTTAGAAGGTCCAGGGTGCTCTGACATGGTCCTGGTGGGAGGGAGCAGGACAGGAGCGGGGTGGAAATTGGGAAACAAGATCCCTTTGGAGCAGGAGAAACCCTTGGGTTGGCTCAGCTGTTCCTCACAGCTCAGTCCCCGTCACCCAGGGAGGATTTGGGGACAGGGTCGGTTATTCCTTCTGACAAAATGCAAATCAACTGATTCTGTGTTTCCTTCTTTCAAGATTTGAAATAGAAATTGAGCCCATTTTTGCGAGCTTGGCTTTGTATGATGTTAAAGAAAAGAAGAAGGTAGGTTTTTAATTACTCGAGTGTGACATTTCCGCTGAAATTTAAGAACAGAAATGGAGGAATTAATTCTGGTGGCAGAGCTTTAAGGGGACAGTGACATAGAGATTAGAAGAATGATGAAGGCATTTGATGAACCATCTTGTGTGTTCTTGGTAGAGCAGTTGAGGTATAACCAATTTCCTAAAAATATCTGTGAGTGCCTGAAATCAGGAAAATATATATCCCAATTTTGGCTTTCAAAAGTCTCTTCCCCAGAGAGAACTTATGCAACTGAAACCTTTTATTTAGATTAGGTTTTTATGACTTTTTTAATCATTTTTTGGTGATTCAGCATGGCATGGGTCCAAGCAGCACTTCAGTAATGCACAAGAAAGTCACGCATGCTGAAATTGCTAAAGTCAAAACAAAACTGAGGAGTCTTCTCGAGATCTAAGTTATAGGAAATGCAAAATACATTTATTCGCCTATTTATGTTCTGTATTTAATATTTAAAGAGTCTCTTAGTTTTCCTTGTTCAAGATATTAGCAGTAGTGGAGAGAAAAATGTTAAAAATATGCATTTTGACATTTATCTCTTTAAGACTTGAATTTAATGCATTGAGATTTAAGTTATGTAGATGAGAGTATGTAGAATATTATGTGAACTTTGTTTAATATTTAAATCACATTTCATAAGCCAATTTTATCATCTCATTACTCCTTTTCTTTTATTTTGGCTCTAATGTAGTAAGTTCTTTAGTGACCTCTGGTGTTGGTAACCTGCTCACATCTTTTTTGGCTCTGAAGCTTTGCAGTCAAGGATTTGGTGTTGCAGGGTAGAAAGCTCAGTGTCTGTCTTCCAAGGGGTTTCCCTTTTTCCCTTTTTCCCTTTTTCCCTTTTTCCCTTTTTCCCTTTTTCCCTTTTTCCCTTTTTCCCTTTTTCCCTTTTTCCCTTTTTCCCTTTTTCCCTTTTTCCCTTTTTCCCTTTTTCCCTTTTTCCCTTTTTCCCTTTTTCCCTTTTTNCCCCTTTTCCCCTTTCCTTCCCCTTTTCCCGTGACAAAACTACACACCTTAGAGGAGCTGGAGGAAATTTTATGGGTAGTTTGTGGTGTTTCCTCCATTTTCTGTCTCACTGTCCTGCCTTGATTTCTTAATCAAAAAGGATTTTTTTTTCTTTTCATACATGGTTTGAAACGAGGCATTTTTAAACACGTATTTTAAAACAGTTTGAAATAGTTCATGAAGAATTTACAAAAAAAAAAATTTAAAAAAAATATATAAAACTAATGATTAAAGCTACTCAATTTCTTCCTTAGATTTCAGAGAATTTCTACTTTGATTTAAACTCTGAGCAAATGAAGGGAATGCTTCGGCCTCATGTCCCCCCTGCTGCTATTTCCACCCTGGCCAGATCTGCCATCTTTTCTATCACCTACCCATCCCAAGATGTCTTTTTAGTAATAAAGGTAAGAAATGCCAGGGGAATCGAAATTATTGTGGTCTCTTGGTTTTTAATGTGAAGTGAAATAAAAATTCTGCTCTCAGAGGTGTAAACAGAGCTGCTTTATTTCAAGTGTTCTCACTTAAGTTCCTTTGTAACAATCGGTTCAGTGCGCTGAAACTGGAAAGAGCACAAAGGTTTTCTTGATGATGTAAATAATTTTTCTGGGGCTTGACCTTGGTTTTCGTATAAAACAATGTGCTGGCTCCTTAAAATGACAGATAAGTCAGTGATTTAAAAATATCTATTGATCTGAATCTCTTTTCAAAAAGGATACACGCCCCTCAGCCAGATTTTCAGACGTGTTTAAGGCCTGAAATTGCTAAGAGAGTATGATCCATAACTGAAATAAAATGCAACGTTGGTCACTCCTGGGATAAAGTACACAAAAATAAAAGTTATTCTCTGTCCTCTCCTTTGACTCAATGAGTGCACAATTGTTGCTCGTTCAGATGGGTGTTTGAATCAACATTTTTGGGTGGGCTCTGGATAAAAATCATCCTGTGGTGAAAAGGGGAGTTCAGGTCATATTTTCAGTTCACAGGCAGCATGAAAGTTCTGCAGGAAATGATTCTTACACAAGGACTCACCAGGCTTCAGCTCTTGTGAAAGAATTTTTTGCTTCTTTGTGCTTGTTCAATTTATTAATCCTTGCTGGATCCATGTCCTTATAATGGTTCCTTTTCCCTTCTCAGCTGGAAAAAGTTTTACAGCAGGGAGATATTGGGGAGTGTGCAGAGCCTTATATGATTTTTAAAGAATCTGATGCAGCAAAGGTAAGAATCTTCTTGTTTTTTTGATAAAAAAAATTAAACATATTTTCTTTTACCTTGGACAGTTGATGCTGTTCCTGTCTTTAAAAAGATCTGTGTTTAATTAATAATCTAATCTCATTCTAAAGGCCAAAAAAGAGCCAAAGCCCTTTGAGTCTTGGTGCCTTATTGGGGTGGAGTAGTTAAAGGTCAGCAGTTTTTGTGGCTGTCAGGGGAGGTTTGTGGTTCCCATCAAACTCAGTCATCTGTGATTCCCTGTCCCAAAAGATCAGCTGGGTCAAGGGAAGGCAGCCTTTGATGGGAATTTGCAGTAAAAAGTTCAACTTTTGCACTGCTTTTGCAGCTTTAACCCCATCACTTCTGCCTGATTCTGAAAGAACCTCAAAAATGGTTCCTAATTTCCTGTGCAGTTGGGTTGAGCCAGGTGCAGATCAAAGGGGAGTAATGAGGGCAAAGCAGAGGTTCCAGCCCTTCTTGTGATCCCAGCCTCTCCATTTGGCTTTCTCAAAAGCTTGGATGATTTGTGAATTTTAATCAACCTCTTAATAAAAGATTTCCTCCCTAAAACCCTAAAAATTGCTCTTTAATATGAAAAGCTATGGAAAAATCCACATTTATTCCCTTTTTTCCTTGACAAAATGAGTGTGGTGCTACTTATTTGAGGAATGTTTTGAGATTCCCACTCAACTCCAGATGTTCTGAGCAACTGCTGCATAAAAATCACATCCAGAAAGGCCCTTTCAGACTTCACAGGGGAAAATTCAGATTTTCTTGAAGGAGCAGCGGGCAGATGAGCTCGCTGGGGTTTGACAGGCTGTTCAGGAGGGTTAAGAACATAAAAGACTGTTCTGACTGTCCTCTGGTGGCCTCTTTTGAGAAGCAGAAGTTGCATTTTCCCAGCACTTGGTGATCCTCCTCTGGAAGGTGCTACCGAAACTCACAATCATTGGGAGTTAGAAAAGACACCATCATTCCTCACTGATTTTTTTAAACGAACCATTGCTCCTGTTCCTCTCCTTTTTAACCTCTTGGGCTGAATATTTTCCTCACAGAACAAGGAAAAGTTGGAAAAACTGAAAGGCCAGGCAGAGCAGTTTTGCCAAAGACTCGGGAAGTACCGGATGCCTTTTGCCTGGACAGCCATTCACCTCATGAACATTGTGAGCAGTGCTGGCAGCTTGGAAAGAGATTCCACAGAAGTTGAAGTTGGCACAGGAGGTAGGTACAGGACTTGGCACCTGCAGGGGAGCGAGTTTGGGCAAATCCAGAGGTTTTGATTCATATCCTGTAGCTGCTGTTGCTCCTTTCATCGCTTTCCTCCCCCTGCCCTGATGGTCTGGGGTCATGGTTGAACTAAACCAGAGAAGTCCACGATAACAAATGGATTTATCTTTCAAGGATTTTACAAGCAAACCATCTGTTATATTATTTAAAACCAGGCTGGTGAGACTGAGGGAGCATTACAGTCTGATGAACATTTTCCAAAGGAGTGGATTAATCTTGGTGAGCTGCATAGCTCATCCGAAACTGCTCTTCAGCATCCCCAAAACTGCCAACTTCATCATCTTTCAGAGCGAGGGAAATACATAAATCTCAGCACGATAAAGACTTTTATAACAGCAGGAAGGCGCTGGGGTGAGGTGACTGGGAGGGGAGCAGGAGTCTGCTATGCTCCACAGCCTCCCGATGCCTCCAGAGCGGGATTGCCTGAGCGTAACCACCTCTCCTGTCACCTCATGGCATCGTTCCCCTCTCCACCTGTGGAAACAGCCCTGCTTGGAACAAAAGTAGGCTGTTGGGCTGTAGTTTTTTTTTCTGCTTTGTTTTCTAATTCCTTTTCTTCTCGCCGTGGTATTTTGCAGAACGCAAAGGGTCGTGGTCGGAGCGGCGGAATTCCAGCATCGTCGGGAGGCGTTCCTTGGAGAGGACCACGAGTGGGGACGAGGCTTGCAACCTGAGCAGCTTCAGGCCAGCCACCCTGACGGTGACCAACTTCTTCAAACAGGTATGGCAGGAAGATGTCCCACTCAGGAGATGTTTCTTGGGCAGAAGGGTTGGATTGTGTGAGGGCACCGAGGGATTAATTCGTGACGCGTTCGATTTCTGTTCCCCAGTGGCAGGGAATCCTCGAGCAGCAGTCAGGAGGTTTGTTATGTTGGGTGTTAATTATCATGGAGTCACAGACTGCTTTGGGTGGGAAGGGAGCTTAAAGCCCATCCAGTGCCACCCCTGCCACAGGCAGGGACACTTTCCTGGGCAAAGTGTCCCTTCCACACCGAGCTGTGGGGACAGAAGAGGGACCAGCTTGGCCCCACAGACCCCAAGCAGAGGAGCAGTCCCTGTGCCCTGCAGCAAAGAAATCTGCCTTTGCTGCTGAGACTTTTGTTTCTTCTAAGAAGGTTAAATTCTGCTGAGAGTTGCTGCACTGACACTGTCCAGGCTGCTGATGGGGCAGGTTCTGGCTGAGAATCATCTCAAGAGGAGATGTTTTTTCTTTGGATGGATCCTGGAATGGTTTGGGCTGGAAGGGGCCCTAAAGCCCATCCAGTTCCATTCCCCTGCCATGGGCAGGGACACCTTCCACTATCCCGGGTTGTTCCAACCTGGCTTTGGACACTTCAGGGATCCAGGGGCAGCCACAGCTTCTCTGGGAATTCTATTCCAGGGGCTCCCAGGGAACAATTTCTCCCTGACATCCAATCCAAACCAACTCTCCTACAGTTATATTTTACATAATATTATATAATTATACCAGTATTAATTCTGGTAGTAGTGAATCCAATTCCTCAGCGTGGTTTAAGGTTGGCATCGGTTCCCTGGACACATCCAGGGATCCCTGAGGAGAACAAAGCATTCTGCTTCTGATGCTGCTTTGCTGAGGGGCAGCTCCTCTTAGCCAGAGCTTGGGATTTTCCTAAGGAGTGGAAAGCATGATTAAAGGGAGCAAATTTCTCAGTTAGGCTTAGCAAAAGTAATGAGCTGAAAATTTTCTAAGATTTGCTTAATGTCGCATCTATTAAAGTGAAACTGGTCACTAAGTTAGTAATGATTTACAAAAGCATGTATTTATTGACTTTGTTGAGGGTGTTTTTACTTTGAAGCAGCTCATTTTATTTAATTTGTCCTTTAAAAAAAGCCAAACATTAATTTAAGGTTTTAAATTTCAGATTCTTTATTATTTTCCTTTTCTCTTGTTAAGGAAGATTAGTTGAACACTACTCAGTGTTTTTCTCCTTCCATTTGCTGCTTCTTTTTTTTTAATGTTGTGATTTCTTACCTTTAAAATCAGGTATCTTCTGCTTTTGGCTGGCAGAGTCCCATTTTTGTGTAATATTTCCAAAATTAGCAAAACTCTGAGCTATTAGAATGGACACCAGGAAGACTGACAACAGGCTCCTTGTACTTCCTACTTTTCCTGAAAAATAAGGTTGTTCTGGGCTCATCCCAAAGGAAAGGCAGAGGAGGAGGAATGAGGATCACCTCCTGAATGACAGATACTTTTTCAAACTATTACACTTACTAAAAAAATGGGTATTTTTTGGGCAACCTTTTAGCAGCCATTTCCAGTTTGGAAAAAGATAATATTGATGGGGAGAGAAAAGGCTTTCAATTAAAAGTTCCCGCAGCTGTCAGGATGATTAATAAGGGATGAAGGAAAGGGAAAGGATGGAGAAATGAAGTGTAATTACCACGTTAACGTTAACACCTTGTTCAGGGAAGGGGAGAGTTTGATGTCAGAGGGGATGAGAGGGTTTGTTCCCTCCCTGGCAGCCCCGGAGGGTTGTTTGGGTAACCAAATCTTGCACCCTGAGCAGGAGGGGGATCGCCTGAGCGATGAGGACCTCTACAAGTTCCTGGCTGACATGAGACGTCCCTCGTCGGTGCTGCGCAGGCTCAGACCCATCACAGGTACCCAGCCAGCCCTTTTGGGCTCCAGGGTTCAGGGTTTGCTTAGCTCCTCACCCAGGCACCCCAAAGAAACCCTTGAGAATAATCCCTGGACAACAGGAGCACTGTTCTGGGGCAGGTTTGTCACTGGCACACTGAGGGTGGTGTCTGTGAGGAGGAAATGCAAACTCCAAAGCCCCAAACCCAGGAACCTCTGTTTCCCACTTCATCCCAAAGCCCCAAACCCAGGAACCTCTGTTTCCCACTTTATCCCAAAGCCCCAAACCCAGGAACCTCTGTTTCCCTTCTCCATCCCAAAGCCCCAAATGCAGGAACCTCTTTTTCCCCTCTTTATCCCAAAGCCCCAAACCCAAGAACCTCTGTTTCCCACTTTATCCCAAAGCCCCAAACCCAGGAACCTCTGTTTCCCTTCTCTATCCCAAAGGAGATCTCTCTCCTGGCTCCCACTCCTGGTTGATAGGAACAGGCTCCACCTCTGTTTGAGAAAGGGGAATCGAAACCCTGACACACCTCTAGTGAAGCTGGTCCCTGACCTGTGCTATTCCTGACAATATTTACTTAACCTGCTCATAAAACCCTCTAGGGACAGCAATCCTGCCTCTTCCTTGGATCATCTCCCCAGCTCTCAGCTGGCCTTGCAGCCTTTAGGCTCAACCTAAATCAGGTTGGGTTTTAAGGAAACTTTGCAAAATTATCTTGCTTAATTAATCTGAATCTGGTCTGCCATGGCCTGGAGCAGTGACCACAACCTTCCAAGCACTTGAGTGTTGTGATCAGTTCACCCAATTCACCTCTGTTTTGTAGCCTGACCAATCTCAGGGTTTTTCAACCTTTCCTCTGATGGAGTTTTGTTTGTAACAATAGCTGGGCCTCACAGGAGCATTATCTGGAGTGCATTTCCCCAGTTTTCCTATGAAAAAAGTATTTATGCCATGTTAAGATGCATATTTTCTGTTGGTTCTTATTATCTGGTCCCCCAGTTGCCTTAGATATCAGTTGGATCTGCTGATAGTTGTTAACAAATCCACTTTGGCTGTAATTTTTCGTTTGCTGATTTATTAAATCCATATATAGGATGTCAATAAGATCTTAACCTGAAGAAACAAAGCCCAATTACGCTTTTAAAAGATGAATTTCTATTTATTAATTAATAAAAATCCCTTTCTTCTTGCAGCTCAGTTGAAGATAGACATCTCTCCAGCTCCAGAGAACCCCCACTATTGCCTAACCCCAGAGCTGCTGCAAGTCAAGCTTTACCCAGACAGCAGAGTCAGACCTACCAGAGAAATCCTGGAGTTCCCTGCCAGGGATGTCTACGTCCCAAACACCACATACAGGTCAGAGTTTGGAAATCCGTGGCCCTTTCCAGGCCCTGAGACTGGCAAGTGTAGAAATCCCTCCCTTATCGACAGAGTTGTTGCAAAATGTGGTTTATGGGCAGAGATGCAGTGCCAGAGGCCCGGGGAGGGTTCAGGCTGACACAGCAGAAAAGGCTCAGCTGGGGAGGGACAAACAGGTTTGCATCAAACTTGGCTGTGAATGAGGACACGGGAGAGGTTTCTCCATTTCCCAGAATTGGGGGTGGAATTCGGTTACAATCTTTTCAGTTTTGTGTAGGGTCTTTCCTTTGCTAAAGTCGCCATTCTCCTCCTGGTTTTATTAATTTATGTCACTTTCAGTGACTTTTTTTTCTTTAAAGTGAGGGATTGAAATAGTGAGAGTGCATAGTCCCTTTGTTCATATTTCCATTTTGGTTTCCAAGCAATTTCTTTCTTTACAATACTTGACAAAAAACCTTCAGAAGCCATGAAAAATAGGAATTTTTTTCTAAATATCTTGGGAAACAATAGCCTTTCTGTAACAAAACCCAGGCTGGGACCAGCTTTCTTCTCATTATGTACCATTATTAATTTAAAGCTTTTTCACAGTGTCTTTGAAGACATTACATGGCTGAGTGGAATTGTCTTCATCAGCTGAGTAATTTCACCAATTTAGCAAATTTATTTAAATTTAGATACAAACCAGGTTTTTATAAATCAAAGCTTACAAGAAAGATTTAGTCAAGTTCCATATCCCGTACTTTGAAAAGTCTCAGCCTTTTATTTATTTGTCTATTTATTTATTGGACAGGTAATTTAACATTACAGTAAACCAGTACAAATAAGTGACACTGCATGATCTCATCTCTGTTGCAAACCCACGAGAAGTAAAAGGATTTTTTTTTTTTTTTGCAGCATTTCTGTGATTAACACATTCTGTTCACAGAGTTTCGCTCTGACAAATTACCACCAAAACCATTTCCTGCGTGATTGCAAGTGCTGAGATAAAAAACTCCACGCTGTACAAGGGTTGGGGGAGATAAACAAGTCAATATGACTCAGGACTGGGGGGCTTTGTCAGTCAGCACTTCCAAGGCTGTCACTCAGGGTTCTGCAGCTGAAGTTCAGCACGTGAGTTGGACCAGCCCTGTCCCGTGGGTTGTGCCTACTGGGTTTGTGGGTTGGCACCCTTGACCCCGCTGGGGCAGCTGTTCCCGAAGTGAAAGGCAGGTTGTTGTGTGCTCACTTGGTTGTTTATTTAATTCATCAGCTGGTTGGACTGAAAGGTCACAAAGGCTTGGCTCTGATTCGTTTTCAGGTGGGGAGAGCAGATCTCTTCCTCCTTTCGGTGGGTTTGAGGTTTGGCTCCTCACCTCGAGCGAGCAGCCCCAGTTGTGCAGTTGCTCTGCAGGGTGTGGGATCCAGAGGGGCAGGACTGCTCTGACCCCTGTGTGTGCACACAGTGCTCCAGAGGGGATGGATTGGCCTCAGCTACACTCCTAAAAAATTGTCTGGAAATACCCAGTGCACTAAAACGAGGAATTACCCATCTTTCATTCACTCCTGAAACATTCCACAACAAAAAACATGAACCAAACATTCAATTAATGACTTCAAGATACAAAATTTGGGGGTTTTTTCGCCCTAAATGTTTTCAGTAGGGTTTTGCCAGCCCTTTGTTCCCAGAAAACACTTTTTGTTTTCTATACTACACAACCCAGAGAGGAATGCACAGCCTGAAAACCCATTTCCCCCCACAGTATTATCCAGTATGTGACAGATTGGCTCCTAGGCATTAGAATTTCATCCTGAGGAGGGAAAAGCTCCACAAAAAGTTGCAGCACATTGACATTGGGGCTTGAGGGGAGGAGGATGCTCACCAAACATTTTGTTCAGATGCCTCAGGTTTATGTTTTGGAGAAATTCCATGCAGGGCATGGATTGGGACATGGCATCTGTTGGCAAACACAGCATCAAGTCCTTCGGTGTGGTAAAGTTCAGTGTGTTTGTTCTGAGTTAAAATGCGGCAGGTCGAGCACTCAGTCAAAGCTTTTTAAGTCTGTTGGGTGGATCATTATTTTGGTTGACTTGAGCAGGTAGTATCTTCCTTTCTTTGGCTTCCAGTACAAACCTTTTCCTCTCTCCAGCCTTCCCCTGGACCTTGGTGTGACGTATTTCCCGTTCAGGTTGGTTTCCTCGCACTCGCTGTGCCACCAGCCTCCTGAGGAGCAAAGTGGGAATGTCAGCCACTGCCTGTGCTCTGTGGCAGAGCAAACAGCTCCTCTTTACAACATAAATCTGCTTTAGACCCTAAATTCCAGCTGAATTGGCCTTCACCCAGGATTCCCAAATGACTGAATTGGGGAAATCCTCTGAAGTCGCTGAGTGCAACCATTCCCCAGCACTGCCAAGGCCGCCACTGCCCCATGTCCCCAAGGGCCACATCCACAGGGCATTTAAATCCCTCTAGAGAGGGAGACTCCACCACCCTGGGCAGTTGTGCCAGGGCTGGACAACCCTTTCCATGAAAAAAATTTCCCTCTAATCAACTTGAGTCTCCTGTAGTGTAACTTGAGGCTCCTCCCTCTCCTCCTGTCCCTGTTCCCTGGGAGCAGAGCCCGACTCCCCCCGGCTGTCCCCTCCTGTCAGGGAGTTGTTCAGAGCCACAAGGTCCCTCCTGAGCCTCCTTTTCTCCAGGATGAGCCCCTTTCCCAGCTCCTTCAGCTGCTCCAGACTCTTCCCCAGCCCCATGCCCTTCTCTGGCCAAGCTCCAGCCCCTCAATGTCCTTGTCCTGAGGGACCCTTCCCTGGACAGGAGATGACCCTCTTGGAATTCTTTCAGGCATCCACAATTTTCAGGGATGCCTAGGATGATGTACAAAGTGTTTGTTGCATGAAACAGGTGGCTGAAGGACAATTTTGTATCATGTGATTGAATCATTTATTTGCTTTTTCAGTTGTTTGCTTTCTGCTATAAACTGGCAAACAAAAGCTTTAGAAAATCAGAGAATTAAGAACCCTTTAACCAAATTATCTCCAAGGGAAAATGACCTCAGCCTTGCATCTCTTGCTCTTTTGAGAGTGATTATATTGTGTATATTTGACAAGCAGCTCAGATCTGCCTTTGAATGGAAACTCACTCACTATTAACTTTTGGGTTGTAGCCTCAATGGAGTTAGAAGTCAGTTTGTCTCTGGGTATTTTGCAAAAAGGGGTCAAACAATCCAACCTGGGGCTGCCACACCAGACCAGGCATCAGAGGAGGGACAGCCCTTGGCTTCAGAGTCAGAGTTTGGAATCTCATCCTCGGGGGTATTTCAACCTGTGCTACCCATTCTGTTTCTGGTGTGGGTCGTTTCCACAGGAGGGCAGGATTAATGGGATTTTGGGAAGAAATTCTTCCCCATGAGGGTGGTGAGAGGCTGGCACAGGTTGTCTGGAGAGACTTGTGGATTCCCCATCCCTGGAAGTGTCCCAAGGCCAGGCTGGATGGGGCAGGGCTGAAACAGGATGAGCTTGAAGCTGCATTCCAACCCAAGCCTTTCCATGATGAGGTGACCATGGAGCAGAGCAGTTCCCTGCTCACTCTGGGACCAGACCTAGGTGGTTCTCAACCCAACCCATTCCATGACCATGGAGCAGAGGAGTTCCATACTGACTTTGGGACCAGACCTAGATGTTCTCAGCCCACTCCATTCCATGATGAGGTGACCATGGAGCAGAGCAGTTCCTATGCTCACTCTGGGACCAGACTTAGGTGGTTCTCAGCCCACCCTATTCCACGACCATGGAGCAGAGCATTTCCTGCTCCCTGTGGGCCCATACCTGGGTGGTTCTCAGCCCAGCCCATTCCATGACCGTGGAGCAGAGCAGTTCCTGCTCCCTGTGGGACCATACCTGGGTGGTTCTCAGCCCACCCCATTCCACGACCATGGAGCAGAGCAGTTCCTGCTCCCTGTGGGCCCATACCTGGCTGTTCCTTGGGGCAGTTGGCGTGGCTGGCCGTGTCCGCGGCGCGGTCGGCGGTGGAGAAGCGCAGCTCCGCGTGCTCCGGGAGCGCGTTGGGAATGCTCCCGGCCGTCCTGGCCAGCTGCAGGGTGAAGTTGGTGCTGGGGCCCCCCAGGCTGAAGCTGTACTCGATGTGCCTCCTGTTCCCCCGCCAGTCCTGCAGCTCGATCCGCAGGAGGTAATTCCCCTGCTTGGTGATGGAGTAGATCTTATTCAGGCCCAGCCAGAATTCCTCTGCAAAGTTGGAGGGAAGAGATGCTGATTTTAGGGATAACCTGCGGGTATTGCGTGTGAAAATACAGTATTTAAAAGGCTTTATTAATTGCTTTAATTAAATCAGTGATTTGAGTCTTGGGGACTGTTGATCTTTGCAGAGGTCTGCCGCTACATTCTTTTTGTTTACCTCTGCTTAATTGCACACTGATGATCAATAAAAACAGGAGTTCTAAATGAACTGGAGCTTCCCCCTTTAAGTTTCCTACCTCGTGTGAAACTCTGAGAGGGAGCTGGAGACATTTAAAAGGTGTGTAATTGGAAGTGTGTGACAAATGAAGCGAGTGACATACATAAAACCTAATGGCAATTGTTGCATTTTGGGAGGAAAGAGCTGCAGAACCAAACTGGGGTTTCAACACCCTCAAATACAAAGGGAATTTTTCTTTTGCTGGAATTTCTGATCATTAGTTTAATTGGTTTCATATATTATATTCATTAAGTAGCTTATTATCAGCACAGGTAATTGCCATATGTAGAAAGCGGGGCTGAATGTGAGTGCCATGCACACAGCTGGCATTTAAAGCCATAGAAGACAGGATGGTAGAAGGAAATACTAATTTCCAGGTTAGGAGCTGTAAGCTGGTTTATTTTATCCCCTCAGAAGATGCAGCAGAGCACTAAGACGTAGCTGAGAGCAGTGAGATTCTCTGCAAAACCCAACACTGGCAACATTTGGCTGCATCTTGGTGCAGTATTTGGGAAGTGGGAGACCAATCAAAGGGCCACTAAAGCATCCAGCAGGGTCAGATAAACTTCACAAGTGAAAGCCTGCCCCGGCTGTGAGCTCCTGTCCCAAAACTGAGGGAAACGTTGAGATACAGCAGCTCTTTATTATAAAAGTTGTGGAACTAAGTCAATATTGCTGCTCACCTTGGTGAGGTTTAGATCTGTGCTATGCTTAGAATATTTCCTAAACAAGAGGCCACTCATCTCGTGTGAGAAAAACAATTCTGGGTGAGGAAGCTGTTGGGCAGCGCTTGGTGCTGCAAATTCTTTGGAGTTGATGATTAACAGGGGAACGTGGGTGTTTCCTCACCCTATCCAGCCATGGAGGGGATTGGCCACTCTGGAGAAGCCTGAGGTGTTTGCTCAGGGGAGCACACACAGAGCCTTGGGCTCTCCTGAGGCTGGAAAAACTGATGTGGTTTTAAGGATAACAGGATGGCAGGAAGGTTCGGAGAAAGTAGTGACAGCAACTTGATGAGGTTTTGCCTTTGTGTATATTTGAAAGGCTTTGGGAGGAGCTTTTGTAAGTAGTGAAATCTTGATAAAATAGTGTTTAAAGCATTCTGGCCTTGATTCAGTTTCCAAATACACATTTGAAGGGATGTCATTGGGAATTTCATGAGTTACATATTCTAGTAAGCACTTTCTGGTATTTGCAATAAATCAGTCAGCTGTTATTTGCAGGTTTAGTCTGCTTTCCTTTCCATGAGAAGATTCAGCTTCTCAAATCAACTGATACCAAGAGGCACAAGAAAAAGGGATATTTACCATTGAGGTCACCAAAACCATTTGCATAGGCATCCCAAGTTTGGTTGAAATCCAGTGATCCATCCACTCTCTTCTGGATTACAGTCCAGGATGTGCCTGTGAAAAGGGGAAATAAGTCACAGCCTGGCCTTGGCCTCATTACCTGTCCCTGAGTGTGCTCTGGGGCGCTCCTATTTTGGGGTAGAATGAGTTAATTAAAGTCTTCATGAAGGGAATTCAAATGGGCCCAACTGGAGAGGACCCAGGGCTGTTGGAGTGTCCTCAGCCATGCTCAGGGTGACTCCCCTCACAGTGTTACTCTTTTGGGCTGCCTTAACTGGGTTTCATTGTTTATGAGGGCTGAGGGACTGAGAAATTGATAAAGAAGAGATATGAAAAGCCCCAGAGATTGACTCAGAGGGTCACACTCTCTGCTGACAGTGCCTGGCTGCTGGCACAGCTCCAGGGCAGGGATGAGGTGCTGGGGCCACACTGCAGCCCCAGGGGGGTCTTCTCCTGAGCCCAGGTCATGACACCCTCACTTCAGCAGCTCCACCAAATGTAAGCAAAGGAGCTTTTTGCCGAGGGCAGCCCTGTGAGTTCTGTTTGCACATCCAGACACGTGAGGGGGCCCCGCGTGTTCCCTGGCTCTCTGAGGGCAGTGGGGAGGGGACGTGGGACAGGCACAGAGCAGCTCTGGGGGATGCAGAGAAACCAGGGAGTGAGGGAACTGGCCAAGCCGTGGGTGATCTTGGTGGCCAAAGGAACAAACTTGGGCTCCTTAGGAAGGTGGGGCTCGGGTAGGTGACGTGACAATTGTGTTCCTGGCTGCTGGGCCACCCAAACATGGCACAGCAATCCTGTCCCAGGACTCACTTCTCTGGGTTAGTTTGGCACAGCTCAGTGTAAAGCAAGACCCGTTACTAAACAAAATTTTACTTCTGTAAAAGCAAATTGTTTGCTGTTTGCTTTTCTTTGGGAAATGCATTCATGGCTACCCTGTAATGGCTTTTATAATGACCATTTTCATTACCTACAGCTAAAGGGGCTTGGCATATGGATATCCTTAATTTATGTCACATGGTTGAATGTCCTTTCCTCAGTATAAACCAGAGGGGAGTAAAGAATGACAGCAGTGATAAGGAGATTTCAGGATATGGGAAACCTGAGTTCTGAGCAGACAGGCCACTAAGAGAAGTCAAGAGGATACATAAATCATAAGTTTTCGTGTGCTTTGGGAGGAGGCAAAGTTGTTTGGCTTAGTAGAAGATATTTCTGTGAAAATTAGACTGTTGGTGGCACAGGTCTTACCGAATTTCATTTCACAGTAGACATTGAAAGCTTCTGAGCCATTGGGCTGAATGGTGTAGACCCCACTGTCCTGCACCCCGGTGTGGAAGAGAGCAGTGCAGTCAGCAGCAGCACCTGGGGAAGCAAACAGCCTGTTAGAAATCCTGCTTGGGGTGTGCTGAGCTGAGGGCTAAAGGATAAAAACGGGAATGATCATACTGGTAATTTTATTTTACAGCAAATGCCATGGAATGGGCAGGCTGCTTTGGGCATAATGGTGCAGCTGCCAAGGTGTACACAGGTTGGACTGCCTGTGTGGTTTAAGTTAGGCAGGGTTTCAGTTTGGAGGATTTTGGAAAGTTTCTAAGGCCTAAGACTAGGCTCTGGCAAATAGGCTTTCCTACACCTTGTCAAGTTCCCAATAAATACCATGCCCACTGCTACACTTCAGCAGGGCCTTTCAACTTCAAAGAAAGGGTTTCTAAATCTTATCATTAGCCAGTGTGAGGTAAATGAGTTCTCTGTGCAGGCTCCACAAGATAGAGGTGGGTAAAAGCATGGTCACAGCATGTTTACAAGAGGGAAATGGATCCTGTTCCTGCATTTTTGGACATTGTTCCTGCGTGTCACCCCAGAGACAAGTACAGCTGGAGTGGGGCTAAATAGATAATGATACTTCTTCCAAAGAAGGAAATCTAGTTCCTTCCCACAGCCCAGTGTATAACATAAAAATCTCCTTTTAGTCTTTGACTCCTAAGAACCGATCCAAGGCTGTCCCAGAGGATCTGGGAATGCAGCATGTGCTGCAGCCTTGTCTGAGATGGGTCTCACCATGAGCTCTGTACGTCCCAGCCGTGGGCTTGTGCACAGCAGAGGGGATGGTCTCCGGCTCCGGGTGATCCCCCATGAAGGAATTCTCCAGCAGTTCCTGGAACTCGATGTGGTTTAGCTGGAAGAGCCATAATTAACACTGTTAATTTCCTAAGGCTCTGGAATGATGAGATTTGTAGATCAAGACAATGTCACACAGAGAATAATTTTTCTTGCATGTGTAATCTTGTAGAATACCCAGTTTACCACAGAAAAATAACTTCAACTCTACGCTGGAGGATTTTAGGTGTGGAAATGCCAGCTGTGCCATTGCTCTGGCAGGGTGGGATTCGTGAGGGGAGGACATGGCCCCTTCTCATGTGGTGCACCTTAATGGGCAAACAGATTTAATTCATTTCCTCATGTAACATCACTTAGACAAATAATACCAACAGCTGAGGAAGACAGAACCCACAATTCCTTAGGCTGAAATGTGTTTTCCTCTCAGAATGAATTAAACCTGAGCATCTTGGTCGTGGTGTATAACAGTGATACGTGTTGGACTTCCACTCTGGGAGTGGATTTTGGAAATTAAGAAACGGGTAGAAAGCAATGAGACTTCTAAACCAATGGAAGAAAAAGAATGTGATAGATAATAAGAGAAAAAACCCCCCCAAATTAACAGTCAGAGAATGCAGCAGCCTGGATTGTTGAGAGACAAGATCTCAAAGCTGTTGTTGTTGCTCCTGCCNTTGTTGTCATTGCTCCTCCCTGGCAGCACTGCAGCCTCTCCCCAAAACAGGAACCTCAAAATGGTCCCCACCTTCCTCTCCACCCCAAACTGAACAAGAGGTGTCTGACCCCAGGGGCTGGACCCTCAGCTCCCTCAGTGTCAGGAGAGATGGAGGAGAGGTGGAAGGAGAGGCAGGGCTGGTTCCTGTACCTTGTCCTCCAGCTCCATGATCTGGTTGTGCTGCCTGTCCAACTGCACGTGCTGGTCCTCCACGATTTTGACGAGCTGCTTGATGTCATTGTCCTGCTGCTCCACGAAAGCCTGAGGACAGGGAGGGACGGATGGAGGAGGGTTAGAAGCAGAAGAAGACCTCCAACAGTGGTGCTGCCTCTGTAACTCTTGTCCTGGGGCCGGTTTTGAGAGGCAGAAACCATTGAGCATTGCCCTTCCTTTTCCAGAGAATTCTAGAATATCCTTAGCTGGAAGTGACCCACCAGGATCATCAAAGTGCAGCTCCAAAGGTTTGCCTGCTGTGCCTCTAAATTGAACAATTTCTTTGCTTCTGGAGCGAGCACCCCTCTTTTTGAGACAAACTACTGGCAGCTTTGTAGGCTGTTTTTTCAATTGCTCTTTTCCTTGCATTTTCACATCCAGAACAATTATGTTCTGTGGAATCAGCCCTTGATTCAAACTAAATATATGGCACTGATCAAAAAAGGGAAAAATTCCCAGCATTTAGGGAATCAGCTTGGGATTTGAGGGATCAGGATTCATCTTTTTGCTTTGACACAAACATCCAGTATTTTCCCATACAAATTGCTTGGCCTTTTCATACTTCTGCCGAATACAGTTAATATTTCCTTTTCTGTAGAAAACCTTATACCTACCTAACTACTTGCATGATTTCTGTATTAATTTTATTAACACTTGTAAGGTTCTTTGCTTCTGGAGGTCCTAGAGGTGCTATAAATGCCCCTCTCTAAAGGTTTAAGATCCTTGTTTCTGCACTGAGCAGGCACTTCCCACTGCATTGATTTGGGATGAGCTGGTGATGCACCAACCTCGGGAATCTCGTAATTTTTCCGATTGCAAAACTTTTTTATCATTGTGATGACAAAATTTCTTAAAACAAATTTTCAAATAAATACTGGAAATAATACAGAGCTTTATAATTTCACAGTTTTTCACTGATTTCGCTGGGGAATTTTGCTGCAAAATTAACACTGTGTCAGAATAAGAGAGTGATTTTTTAAAAGGTTATTACAGTGATTTCTTTCTTAGAATGCAGACTAGTACTCCACAGGAGGAGCAAGGGGAAGCATGAAGCTTCTATTACATAATTACTGCTGATGGCATTGCAGTGTATTTTGGCTCAGTGTGTCAGGGCCTTTCACAAGTCACTTACTTTGAGTGAAGAAATTTCTTCTGTCTCTTGCACCGAAGGCTGGATAACGGCCAGTTTGGTGACCTTGTCCTCCAGTCCCCACACTTGCTCCTGCAGCTGGATTTTGTTTTGGATGAGGTCTTCAATCTTCAGGTTCATCTCCTGAGAGAGGTTCTTTATCTCCTCGTTGTTGATTTGCAGCCTGGCCGTGGTTTGCCGGAGCTGTTCTTCTTCCTCCTTGATTTCGCTGGTTTGCAGGGAGAGCTCGTAAAAAGACTTGTCAAAAATGTAGAGTTTCTGAGAGATGTCGTTCATCTGCCCCTTGGTCTTGTGGACGAAGTCTTTGAGGCCGTGGCCGAGCTGGAGGAGTCCGTTGGCCAGGATTCGGACGTCGTCCAGCATCGCAAACCTCGATTTCGTTTCGGGAGATTCGGCGGAACCAACGGAGAAAAAACCCTTGTCAGCTCCAGCTGGGAGAGCCAGGGGGGCCAGGACTAGTAGAACTGGGATGATCTTCATGTTTCCTTCTCCTGGTTCTCTTTGCTCAGGATGCAGAGACTTTTCCCAGTGACAGCTCGTGCTCTGCGGCTCTTGTGGGTCTCGGGACTTGATCTATTTATACCCCTCTTCATTTTAGGAGAGGCAGAGCAGTGGGTTGATCATTAAACTGTGCGTGTTTGAACGAGTGTAACCCCTGCTGAATGTAGGTTGATACCTGGGAAGATAAAACTGAGAGGTTGGCACGTCGCTGATTAAACTGGGTCTGAACTTTTCCATCTGCCAGGCCTTGCGGTGTAAAATGTTATTGATGACGCGGTGTTTTTCACACAGCTCTTTTTAATAGATTAATTTTGGGTCATAATCTCGGTAAGGGCTTCAATTGCTCCTTGTTTGTGTTGTTTGGTTCCCTTTATTGCTTCAGGAGTGTGAAAGGATTTTACCATGTTTAAGAGCACTGGGTGTTCGGGTTGTGAAGCTCCTTGATGAGCTGTGGAAGGGCAAAATATTCCCAGATGATTCACACGACTTGATTTTCATCTCGGGCCGTTTTCTGATGTAACTCATTGTGCTGCAGTGGATTTACTTGTCATCGAGCCCAGATTAAGTGAGAAAGAGGGAATTAGGTCCAGAGATTGCCTGGATGTGATTCTACTGTGTTAAGGTTTGTGCAGTAATTTACACCATAGAAAACTTATTTTTTAAGAGCTGCTTTCCAGAGGTGGGTGAGATAAATAATACCTCGCTTGCATTTCTCACCTTACCATTCCTTTTTGCTGTTTAAGATTCACACTGCATAAAGAAAGGCTGCAAGTGCTCTGAAATAAAATGCACAGTTCTGCAGTGGGTCTCTGCATGGAAACATGGGGGTTTTTTGGGTAGTATTGCAGTGGGAAAGAAAGGTATTTCTCTTCCTGGACTCATTCATAGCAATCCAAGAAGTCAAAATCAAGCATTGCACAATGTACTTTGGAGAGTTTTCAGGTTTTTATTGAATTCTTGTGTGTTTAGGAATTCTTCCCCTGGACTTTTTGTTGTGTTGTTCGTGTACATATGCACGTATGTTATGAAGCATCCGTAAAAAAAAGTTTAAAAAATTAATTTTTAGCCTCATATATAGAACTATTTGTGTGCTATGGGCTTGGTAATATGCAGGTAACCTTCCCATTCACAATTAAATACTGTGGAAGTCTTTTAGATCTCGGATTAATTGCTGGGGAATATTTTATGCCAGTATGATTGAGATCAGTTACTGGAGTACCTGAAGTAAGGAAAAATGGCAGAAGCAGGGAGAAGGTCAGGCCCAGCTCTGGGCAGAGTAGGGATTCCTTCAAAAAACAATTCTGAATTTTTTCTCTGGCATCTGACACTGGGATTTTGGGCTGCAGAACTTGAAGAGCTGGTTGTAAAATTAAAAAAAAAAGTAAACCAGAACAAATGTATAGACATTCTTCAATCCACAGCATTTAAATGGGTTTGGTTTTATGTGGTTTCAGGTGAACCATTTTCTTTTTTAACTATGTCACGCAAGAAATCTTTCTGGTTTATTTTGAATTCTTCCTAACCCCACTACCCCCTCAAAAATCTTTCTTCTTGGCTTAGTCTTTAGAAAAATATGGGGAGTTTCTCAAGAAATAGCAAAGACCAAGCAGCTGGAGATCAGATATTCTACCAGGTTTCCACAACTTGTGGCTTATGTGCTGCTGGTGCTGCTCAAGGCACAACACTGCCTATGGAAAAGGTTTGTTTTCCAAAGGGAAAAGGCAGCCAAAAGGCCCTGATGTCAAATATTAATTTAAAAAAGCACTAATTAGCTGCTAAACACGTTTCCGTATTAGTGCCAAGGCCAGGGAAGCCAGGCAGTGCTAAACTCACTACAGAACATCCCTAGATGTCACAACAGTCCCAGAGTCCAGGAGAAAAGTGGGACACAGGAAAGCAGAGAGGAGAAAAGCTTCTGGCATGACTGAACCATAAAATTCAAGAGCTGTGGAAAACCCTAAGAGGGAATCTTGCCTCTGAGAGTTGTCAGCCCAGTCGGGAAAAGATGTATATAACAAACACGATCTTGAAGATCTTTCATGCACCTGGGTGACCCTGATTATATGGGCTTTTAATGATTTTTATAGTAGGAATAAAGCAAAGAAAAAGGTCTCTGGGTTTTACTGAAAAGGGAAATATTCATGATAGTTAGAAATTCCCTCTATGAGTTAGGGGCAGCTCTTAATGTTTTAATACCTTTGTGAAGGATTTTGCAAAATGGCTGCAATGATGTTACATAAATATTTAGAGGAGTGCCTAGTGCTGTTATTTCCATGGCTTGGGAAGCCTTTGCACTTTAGCAATTTATTTTATGGAAGTAAAAGTACTTTTGAGATCTGTTTGAGATAATAGGATAAGCTTTGCATGTATTTGGTGTAGCATTCTAGTAAAAGCTCCAGACACAAGCCCTTGGGTTTAAAGCTCCTGCCTGAAACTTTTATTGATAGAAATCAAGACATTTATAATGTTCCTGTGGCTTTTTCAGCCATCAGTCCCTTTCCATGGCTCCTGTAAGTGTGTTTAGACAAGAAGAGCTGAGGTTTTTAGTTCTGTAGGGTAGAAAAGAGGCTGGGAGAGCTGGGCATGGAGAGGGGAGGGCTCTGGGGGGATCTGAGATTCCCTTCCAGAGCCTAAAGAGGCCCCAGGAGAGCTGGAGAGGGACTGGGGACAGGGGATGGAGGGATAGGACCAAGAGGTGATGGCTTTAACCTGAAAGAGAGTAGGTTTAGATTAGATTAGATACTTGGAATAAATTAATTTCTGTGTGGGTGGTGAGGCCCTGGCCCAGTTTGTCCAAAGAAACTGTGGCTGCCCCATCCAGGAAATGTCCAAGGCCAGGTTGGACAGGGTTTGGAGCTGTGTGGGACAGTGGAACGTGTCCCTGGACATGGCAGGGGGTGGAGTGAGGTGATTTTGACATCCTTTCCAACCCAAACCAGTCTGGGATTCTGTGGTAAGGTAAAGCAGGAATTTTCCATGTGGGGGTCACATTCTGATTTGCCGACTGGGCATTTTTTCTCCTCTTTCCATGTAAGTTTTCCACAAAGGGAAATAGGAATTTGCCTGTAATAGGAAACCCTCTGGAGAGAGGCTGCCTGAACAGGGGGGAAAATCCCCCTGTCCCCTATTCCAATGGGGTCTGTGCATCTGAAATCCCAAGAGTTTCTTCCCAGTGAAATGCCCTTAATGAGGGTTTGAAAAGCAGTAGAGAGGGGAACACCCTGTCCCTTTCCTCAGCATAAATCAATCCTTTGCATAAGCCTGCCTTTAATATAGGGATCCTATAGCCTGGCTTCACAAATACCTTAAATCCTTCTCTTAAGCACTAATAATACTTAATAAAAGTTTTATGAGCAAGGTACATTTTAGAGTAAATTTTCATATCCATTTTCATTTTAAAAAGAACATCGAGCAGCAAATGTATTCATGGCAGAACAAAGTAATTTAGGAGAGTCACAAAAATGGCCCTGGCCCCCTCTGAAATAGTAGGAGAGCGTTGATTTGGCAAAGTGACCAGTGGGGATGGGATTCAAAAACTTAATTCACCATGAAGGACTTGAGAGGGAAGAAATTCCCACTTGCCTGCTAAGCTTATTCCTCTGCCTGCAGGGCTGAAGCCTGGTTCATGAGGCTGCCCCAGATATCCCTGGAGCTGGACTGCTCTTAAGGAATTCCTTGGGATCAGCATTAGCTGTGTCTGTGTAGATGGGGCTGTTTGGGAGCAGATGGAATTGCCATCAGAAGCGAGTCCTTGGGAGGGATTCACTGGCCAGAATATTGTCATTAGTGCCATTTCAGGCAGCCAAGGGCAGCCTCCCTTTGCAGCTGCTCCTCCAGGAGTGTGTCCCACCAGTGCAGGTGTTTTGGAAACTGCTGGCATCTAAAAGGCACCAGGTACCTTCCCTGAGTTACTGCCCTCCTGAGAATCCAAAAATGACTCTTTTTGTTATCAACCTCCTGCTGCCAGCACTCGACAGCAGCTGCTTTATTACACCTTAAATGTTGTCCTGCTGTGCTCCTCACTTCACTTTTCCGAGCCCATCTGGCATCTCTTGTCTCTCTGGGACAAGAAACACTTGGAAACTACTTACAAATTGTGTTCAGACCCAAGGAATAGTTCCCAGAGGGAAGGGAACCTCTTTTTCCTCTTATCTCACAAGCCAGGGGTGTCGAAGGGTTGGTTCTGCAGGGTTTGGGCGGAATGCAACGTGCCAGTCCTTTATCCCTGGGAGCTGGAGGCAGCACTTGGAGCCCTCACTGAGCTTCCATGTGATCATCCCTCCTGGATCCCCAGGCTGGCCAAGGAGGAATGGTGCTGGTGTGGCAGGCAGGGCTGTGTGGGAGATGGATTGGGGATTTCCAGGCTGTTTTTTTAACGCTGTGGGAACAATTCACGCATTTAGACTTGTTTGGCAGCAAAAGAATGTTCATTTCCTTTGAATTACTGAGCGTTGAGGTGGAAAACTCTGTGGGGAGTGTTGCTTTTTTGGGGTTTTTTTTGTCTTTAGAAGATCAAGAAACTTTGTGTAGGTCTGAATTACTTGCACAAAGGACAGGTAGGGGTTTGTAGGGGAGAGTTTTGCTGATGAAGTGTGAATCCAACTTTCACCTTGTTGGCAAGGGCCCAGCAGGGCTCAGAAAATACTGCAGAATTTTGCATCTCTCGTGGCTGTAAAAGTAATCACAGACTTGGAGAAACAGGACTGGAAGAGGTTTCCATGATGTGTCCCCTGCCCAGTGAAGGTTGAGGTTGTCTTTAAACCCATCTGGAGAGAGTCTGCCTCCCCTGTCCTGAGAAACCACCTGAAAATGAAGGTTTCGTACCCTCCAAGGCAATTTGTTCTACTGCTTTAACTCTCCTTACAGCCAGAACATTTTCTCTTGTGCCTCACCTAAATCTCCTGTGCTGCAATTTCCTCCCATTATGTCCTGCCACATTCCCTGTGGATGTGATGAGCACTTTATTACTTCAGACTTTGAAACAGTTGGGAGTGTTGTCATTACCTGAAGCTACACGTATCCATTTAGTTTAATCCATTCTCAGAGGAGAAATGTAACCTGAAGTCATCCTGATGTCAGGAGATTTAAAAAAGAAAAGGAAAAANTGATCAGAAAAAAAAAAAAAAAAAAAAAAAAAAAGGACAGGTCACAAGAAGAAAGGTATTTAACAGAAACCAGCTGCTCTGTGTTGAGCAAATAAAATAGAAGTAAATAAAGCTTTTGTATTCATGTTTTTGTTGCACTTGGACTTCTCAGATTGTAGAATCACTGGGAAAATTTTAGGTGGATGTTTTAAGTACCCTTCCAAACAAGAACTGTTTCAAAATATGACGAGAGTTTAAAAATGATATCTTCTGATGTCTGAAGTAAGGGGTCATTACCAAAGACAAATTGTTTGTCTGGGTGCACACTGCGTCTGAGAGAAGGGAAAATGTCAAACCCTTCACTTGGAGCGTTCCCACGGAGGTTTAAATGACAGCATTAATGAAGGTGTGATCCCTCTCATCACCTGCTGCCTTTGTCTCTTGCAGGAATCTCCTTTATGTGTATCCACAGAGCCTTAACTTCGCCAACCGCCAGGGATCTGCCAGGAACATCACGGTGAAAGTGCAGTTCATGTATGGAGAGGATCCCAGCAATGCCATGCCGGTGAGGGGAGGGCTTTGTGCTCTCTGGGAAGGGCTGAGCACTCCTTGCAGTCAGGAAACCCCTGTGTTAAAACCTCACTGTTTCAAATAACTGGTTCAGAGGAATAGAAAATGATATTTCAGAGCAAAGACTGCATTTGTGTAGAGTTTGCGAGGTAACAGGGGAGGAGCTGGAATTTTAACATGAGATTGTTGATTATAAGGGCGGTGAGGCCCTGGCAGAGGTTGCCCAGAGAGATTCTTCATCCCTGGTTGTGTCCAAAACCAGGATGGATGGGGCTTGTAGCAACCTGGGGTAGTGGAAGGTGTCCCTGTCTCATTCCTGAGATGGGATTGAAATTCCCTTCCAGGCCAACCCATTCTGGGATTCTGTGTTTGCAGCAGACACTGCTCGTAGAAGCTTTGCTTCCATGACCAAGGAGTTGAAGGTGACAGCTTTGTTCAGGGCCAGCAGTGATCCCCACTCAGAGAGGATCTGTGCAGGGGTGCTTACATCCCTCAGTTCTTCTGCCCTGTCTGTGTCACTGGAGTTGTTAAAATTGTGCCTTTTCAGTGACTTGAGTGAAGGGGCAGGGAACAAACACGTGTGACTGTACAAGTGCACAATAAATGGAACTCTAAATGTCTCTGCAGGATTATGGAGCAAATTCTTGGCATGGTTTTATAGGGGAGTTTCTGTGACTTTTCCCTGTCTTTGCAGGTCATCTTTGGCAAATCCAGCTGTCCTGAGTTTTCCAAAGAAGCATACACAGCTGTGGTGTATCACAACAGGTAAAACACAGTGTGGAAGTGCGGTTACTCACCAGTGATTAACTGATGTTAATTATTTAACAATCAGCATCTGGACAGCCCTCACAGTGCCAGTTGATGCTGTCCTTAGAGTTTTGTGACAATTGGGAGACAGAGTCTTTGTTTGCTGTGGTACAAATCAGCTTTGTGTGATCCTGAGCACGTAGCCCAGCTCAGCAGATGCTCCAAGTACAACTCCAGTCAGTATTCATCAAGATTTATGTTCCAAACTCATGGTAGCAGGTGCCCCCCGTTGTTTTCTTGGAGCTTTTTAGACGTCAGGTACAAATTGGAACTACTTGTGCTTGGAAATAATTCCACTGCAGCTGTGGGGTGAGGAATCCAGCAGGAACATTTCCCTGGCTTTGCAGCTGTGCCAGGGAGAGATGTTCCAGGGGAGATTCCTGTCCTGCAGGTCGGGGTTGTGGTAGTGTCCATGTTGAAGAAAGAGTTTATTGCTCATGTGGTTCAGAGTGCCTGTGGGAAGAGGAGGCTGCTGCCTGTTTTTGTTGTGGATTGGGAGTTTTTCCAATCCTTGGTGATCAGAGAGGATGCTTTAATCCCTTGGGATAGGCCATGTGCTCCCTTCCCTGCAGATCCTTTAACTCAAAGGGTTCACTCTGGAGCACAAGGCAGCAAACCACTGTGGGTGACTCAGCTGAGGCTCTGCTCTCTGCACAGATCTCCTGATTTTCACGAGGAAATCAAGATTAAGCTGCCAGCCACTCTGACCGACCACCACCACCTGCTTTTCACTTTCTACCACGTCAGTTGCCAACAAAAACAAAACACACCCCTGGAGACTCCAGTTGGCTACACCGTGAGTGTCTTTCCATCCTTACATTTTTTCAGCACGGGATTCATTCAAATGCATTTGCTGGCTCTTTGTTTAGCATCCCTGTGAACTCACATCCCATTGGTGAGCTTGAGGAATTGGCAAAAGCTCAAAGGAAGCCTTAAGAAACGTGTGGTTTTGTTGTTTTGTTGTTTTCTTCTCTTCCCAGTGGATCCCAATGCTCCAGAATGGCCGGTTGAAGACGGGTCAGTTCTGTCTTCCCGTGTCATTGGAAAAGCCACCCCAGGCTTATTCAGTGCTTTCCCCAGAGGTGAGCTGAGTTCTGCCTGCTGAAAACCAGCAGAACACACTGTGAGAAAAAATGAGAGGGTGTATGTGTACGTATCTCTGTGTGTGCATTTATTTATTTCTTAAATGCCATTAAATTTAGACAGAATTTTAGTGTTTGTGTGAGGTTATGTGGGTGTGATCTGGCCAAAATAAATGAAAATAAATTAAATTGTAATTAGCAGAGCCTAAGCTCTGCTCTCTGTCACATTGTCTCATGTTCTTCCCTCAAACCTGCAGGTTCCTCTCCCTGGGATGAAGTGGGTGGATAACCACAAAGGGGTTTTCAACGTGGAAGTTGTTGCTGTGTCATCCCTCCACACTCAGGTAGGTGTGGAGAGCAGTCACTGGAATAAAATAATCTTCTGACAGTTGAAACACTGTCAGAGTTGGTGCTGTGGAGGGTGTGACAATCCCTTGTAGTGAAATTACAATCTCATTTTCAGTTCTGAGCCAGCACACCTGTTTTTCCACATTCTGCTGTGAGTATTTTTGAGAAGTTCTGCTTAAAAGTATGAGTGGTTTGGCCTTTATTCACAGGGGTGTGAATGGCCAACGGTGTTTTCAGACCTCAGCCTGTTGTGTTTGATACAGCAGCTCTAACACAGCCCAGGCAAATGATGTTTTCTTGTGTTCTTGCTCTCTTGTTCTTGTTTTCTTGTTTTTCCCCTCCTCCTCTTTTATTTCTCCCTGTATTTTCCCTCTGTCTGTCTTTGATCTGAAAATAAAGATGACAGGCATTTTGTTTAATCATTTCAGCTTGTGTTTTATTAATTCCCACTGTGTCATTTTGATGGAGTTTGCCTATTTTATTTGTGCTGTAAATAGTAATGTGATTTTAGTGCATTTTTGTCTGGTTTTTCTAAGGGTACACAGTCTGTGGGTCCTCTAAGTTTTGCCTTGATAACTTTTAAACTGGAATAAGAATTAAATATTAACAGATCTCTCAAAGATGTGGCATTTCTGCTAATTTTGTGAGATTAAATAGCCAGATAGAAAAATGAGGGCAAGAACCCATCCACGAGATGCAATTTCATAGAAAAATGAAGATATTTTTGAGATTCTTGCTGATTTTTGGCTTTTTGCTTGTTGTAGGACCCTTACCTCGACAAGTTCTTTGCACTTGTCCATGCTCTGGATGAGCACATGTTCCCTGTGCGAATAGGAGACATGAGAATTATGGAAAACAACTTGGAAAATGAACTGAAGAGCAGCATTTCAGCTTTAAATTCCTCTCAACTGGAGCCGGTAGTGCGATTTCTTCATCTCCTGCTTGACAAACTGATCCTTCTGGTAGTAAGACCTCCTGTCATTGCAGGCCAAATAGGTATTTTATTTAAGTTTTATAGAGAATTACATCGCTGAAAGTTTGACACTTCCAATTTTATCATATTTATGTAGAAGTAAAAAAAGTCCATTTTTATGTGCTTCGTTTTAGTGCCACTAATATACCAAGGGTCTCCCAAATAAAACATGCTGGCATCCAGATCTGGGGTGATATGCACAGGAGCAATATTTAATATTTAATAGAAAGCTTCTAAGAAGGACTGGGAATTTAGTGTCCAAATTGAGGCACCAGAAAAGAGCCTGATTTTCCTGGATGCTCAGCATGTTTTTAGCACTGGAGCTTGTTAAGGTGTTTCCATCCTGACAGAAAGTTGGGATTTCAATCTTGTTAGTCAGCTTGGAAAATCTGGAAGTTGGTAAAATAGGAAAATACAGATGCTGCATGTTCCTGTTGTGGGTCTGGTAGTGCCAGCATGAATAATCCCTTCTTTTGCTCCCTGTGAAAGGGCTAAGCTTCTGGCAGTGCAAAAAAATCTCAAGTTTAAGTCAGGATTAGATCCTTAGTATTTGAAATAGCAGTTTTGGCTGATTTTTTTTGGTAGGAGACCTGAGTTTGGATGTGCTGGAATATAAATATCTAAGACTGCTTTAAAAATACTTGTAAAAATATTTTCTTACCTATATCAATTATTTATTTATTTAATCTTTCTGGGAAAGAATTTACCTGCATTTTTATTTTATATTATAATGTTTATTATAAAATAATGTTTATTTTATATTTTAATGTTCTTTCACTTTTCAGTGTTCTGTACTGGTTTAGTTGGTTTATATGGAATATTCTGGACATTAGTGGCTGGATTTATTTAAAATAAGGTTTTCATTCTCTACCTACTGTCTACTTCATCCTTAATTTTTCTAGAATATCTGCTTCAGTCTGTGTGTAGACTTTTGTGCTCATTTTCAGAACAGCTTTTTTCTTGAAAAGAATGAAATTGTTCTTTCAATACAGTTTGTATTTTGGCTAAGGCTTAAATAAAGGAAATAATTAACTGAGAAAAGCATGATAAATATCCAAAGGGTATTATCCAATAGAACAAAGACTTGATCTTGTTACCATTGCAGTTGATGACCAAAGTTGGGCTGGTTGCAGAAATGGAGCCTAAATTCATTAAATTTATTATTAATAAACGTGGCAGCTGATTACTGGAACAGCTGGCCTGCTCTCAGCCTGGATAGACCTGGTTCAAACACCAGGCTCAGCGTGGGATGAGAAATGCTTGCTGGGCTCCAAGAAGCTCCATTTATCCTGTAGGAGGTGGATGAACAGCACATTTAGGATTTCCCCTGGGTCCTGCTGCAGTCTAAACCCAACTCCTCACTGTTTGCTTTCAGTTAACCTGGGCCAAGCATCGTTTGAAGCGATGGCATCCATCATAAACAGACTTCACAAGAACTTGGATGGCAACCAGGACCAGCATGGCAGGAACAGCCTTCTTGCCTCCTATATTTATTATGTTTTTCGCCTACCCAACACCTATCCCAACTCACCATCACCAGGTAGCTCTTTTGGTTTTTTATTTTATTTCAAGTTTGTTAAAAGAAGGCAGAAACCACTTGATGGCAGGTGCTCCTGTGCTCCAGCAGTGTGGCTGCTTCCCTGCAGGGCCCTGTTATTAATTTGCCAGTGTAGCCACTTAAAAGATGAGTTTAATTACTGTTAGTCACATCAGAGGTTTAATTATTTGATGATTTTAAATAACAGTGTCACTGCTGAAGGATCGTGAATTATGGAAAAAAATCTGGGAGTTTGGTTTTTTTTTCTATGAGACAGGTGTGATGCACTCCTGGCCTGTCATTTTTCCCAGTCTCCTTCACAAGAACTTTTATACTTTAATCCAGTTCCAGCAAAAGTTTAAACACTGGCTGGATAGAATAGATATCCAAAGGGTATTATCCATCAATTAAACAAAGACTTGCTCTCGTTACTATTGCAATTGATGACCACAATTGGGCTGATTCCAGAAATAAAGCCTAAATTAATTGAATTTATTATTTAAATAATATTTTACATATTTTAATATACATATACATATACACACACACACATATATAAAACATATTTTTATTTTTATGTATACATGTAATATATAGACATTATATATTTAAAGCAGGAATGTCAAATACTAGAAAACACATGTCTGGGTACAGGAAGGAAACAAATTAATCTCAGCCCTGCTGAGAGCAAGGGATGGGAAAGAGGTGGTTGGAGTCACAGCCATGGAAAACCAGGCTTTGGAAGGAATGTTCATGCACAGAGTGGGAAAGCTCTGAGAGCTGTTGGGAAGGTTTTGTACCTAAAACCGTGCCCACCTTTGGTGGGTTTTGAGTGCGAAGTCTGGAAAACACCAGCTAAAGACAATCCCATAGGGATTGTCTTCCCAGTGGATAAAACAGCTTTTTATTCCTATTCTGGAGAGCTGAGCAGGGGAGGCCTGGAGTGGGGCTGGGTGTCCTGAGGGGCTCTGGGTGATAAAGGATGGACAGACTGACCCTGACCAGGCAGGAGAGGCCTGAGTGTCCTGAGGGGCTCTGGGTGATAAAGGATGGACAGACTGACCAGGCAGGATGTCCTGAGGACATCTGGGTGATAAAGGATGGACAGACTGACCAGGCATAGCTACGTGTCCTGAGGGCGTCTGGGTGAGGGATGGGCAGACTGACCAGGAGGGTCTGGGTGCCCTGAGGGTGTCTGGGTGAGGGCTGGGCAGGGCTGTGTGTCCTGAGGGCATCTGGGATGGACTGGACTGAGCGGGCAGGGCTGGGTGTCCTGAGGGGGTCTGGCTGAGGGGTGACCATGTTGCCCAAACGTCCTGCAGGTCCCGGCGGCCTGGGGGGCTCGGTGCACTACGCCACCATGGCCCGGTCGGCCGTGCGCCCCGCCAGCCTCAACCTGAACCGCTCGCGCAGCCTCAGCAACAGCAACCCCGACATCTCCGGCACCCCCACCTCGCCCGACGACGAGGTGCGCTCCATCATCGGCACCAAGGTATGTCTGCTCTGTCCTGCCAGGGAGCCCTCAGAGCCCCGGCACCTCCCGTTCCTTCCTGACTACCAGGGAAGGCCTTGGGGCTTGTCCCAGCCCCTCCTCAGCCCTTTCCCTGGAAGGTTCCTCTTGGCACCACGGGAACGCTGTTCCTTGGAAATGTTTCTGACTTGTTGAAGCCGTCCTGGAGTGCTGCTTCCACAAGTGTGAAGGCTGAGGGCAGGAGTCCTCCTGGATTTGTCTCCTCCTCCCTTTTGCATGGGCAGCAGCCGAATCCTGTGCCAAGCTCTGTTGTGTCTCCCCAGACCTTGCACCCTCTTCCCCCACTCCTCCCTCCCAGCCCCAAACTCCCTCCTCTCCTCTGCATTCAGCTGCTCTCTACTTGTGTCCAGAGTGGGTATCTTGCACTCAGCAGGAGTATTCCTGCTCCCTCTTCCTCCCAGAGAGGCTTTGGATGGCTGGTGAGAGGCACAGTCTGGCCAGCTGAGCCACAGGGGGACTCCCACACTGACTCCCCACACCACACAGTGATGTTCCCGTGTGGATCAGAGCATCCAGCATGGCTCTACTCTGGCTCTTGAGGGATCAGTAAATCCGTCTCCTGCTGTGACTACACAGAACTGCCACAGTCCCAATTGGAGCCCTTCATTTTGTGCCTAAAATAGGTGGGATGAGCCAGGACAGAGCAATGTTGGCAATTCCTTCCCTTGAGAGGGGTGCCTGAGCTGCTTTGGGGTTCTCTCTTTTTTTTTTTTTAATTCTTCAAACTGTGATAACTTCACCAGGGTGAGACACTGTCCCACCATGACTTTTCACTCTTCCAGCACAGCTGAATTCCTGATCCCTTTCAGGGAGCTGTTAAATTCCTTTGGAAGTTTAGGGAGCAGGGTTGATATCAAAGCCACCAATCTGACCAGACAGGCTTGATGTGGCTGATGCTGGGTTTTATAAGAGCAATAAAAACACAGTTTGAGGGAGAGGCTACCAATTTTAAATGAATAACAACATCATTTGCTGACCAAATAAGAGGCTGAAGAATTGTGGGTAGGCAAATGATTATTTCTTACATCAAAGTCTGGACTTAAAAGTCTCGAAATATTTTAAAGACCACTTCAGTATCTTGCTAATTAAACAAGCCTGACCTTTTGTGAAATGCCACAGGCACTGATGTGCATATGGAATTTACCCAGGCTATCAGAAGTTTAACGTGTGCTGGCTTGGTGAATAATGTCACAATGCAAAATGAAGAGAGATTTTCTTCCAGAGCTGTGCTCCAGGTTTTAAAGGAAAACCTGTTCTGTGGATAGTTGTTGAGGGAAAAGTTTCCTTTAGGGTAGCCTGAGCATCGGGAATTAACCTCAGTCAGGCTGTATAGACTTTTGATTGAATATAATTATTTCTGGTTTTTAATATCAGTTCACAAATATGAGACACTTCTTGAGATGCTGACATGAATAAAAGGGTGCAAAAATCCCTATTGTTTCTCTTAAGTAATGGAAGTAATGAAATTCTCTTAAGGATTTTTCCCAAACAGATTCTAATTTGAAGTGCAGATTCCCTATCACAGGAAGTTTTCTGTTTAAAAACAGCTCAAATTGTGGGGGTTTTTTTGTTGTTTGAGGGAGGTCTTCAAAGTCCAGTCTTGTGTTATTTTTTATTCCAAAGTGAGGTATTTAGAAGTGTGGTATAAGTGCTTGAAGTCTCCCTTATCCCCTTCTTACTTAATTTTGAAAACTCTTTACAGGATTGGAAGGTTTCTGTTTATTGTCACAGCAGAGGAGGTCTTAGGTTTGTCACTTGCTTTGCCATCATTTGTGAATTGAAGCCATGTGAATTTTACTCCCTACTAAAGAAAATTTGTTAAATGTCTAAAAAGATGTGTTTAAAGTGATCCTGAAGTGCTGGAGATGTGCTGGGAAAAAACCCAGAAGACGTTGTGGAGTTTCATTGCTCTGCCAGTGGATTTTCACAGATGTGGGTTATGTTCCTGCACAGACCCAGCTGCAGGCTGAACCCCAGGGGCAGCACAGAATTTAACAACAGCTTTGTGAACTTTGGAGTGACTCTGCCAAGCAATAAGAAGCTCTTTTACTCTTTTGTTTCCTGAAGAGGAAAGAATCCTTCCCTTTCCAGATATTTACAAAATGACTTTCGCTTCTGCAAACACAGTGTGTGTTTAATTGTTATCCTCAGAACCAGATTGACAAGATGAGGAAACCCTGAGAGAAAAATGTGAGGGGGATAAAAGCGTTTTCCAAATTAGACCTGATTTTACAAAACAAGAGCTTAGTTCAGCATTCTGCAAAGCCCTTTCGACTTTAAATCACTGCGAGCAAAATAAAGCATGTTTATGGGGCTGAGCAGGGCACAGGGCTTTGATTTATTCCTGCCAAAAAGTAATTGAGATTAAAACACTCTCCTTATGTGTTCAGTATTTTTTTTTATTGGACATCTTAAGCAAAATTACAGCACTGCTGAGCTCTGCCTCCAGGAGCTGGGTGGATTAATGGTTTGAATCCCAGGTTACAGCTCTCACGCCAGGTTCAACCTTGAGGTGCATTTTAGTTTGCTGAGAGAGATAGATGATTTGGCTTGGTGGACTTTGCAGCTGATGCTGATCACTGGGGTGAAATGGGCTGCACCTTTGCTTTGTATTTTGGAGAAAAAGCTCTAAGTTGGCACAGAAATGAGGATGGAAGCTCTTGCTCATGTGAGGGTTATCAGAATCAATGTGTGGTATTTATAAGGGAATGTGTCTGTCAGAGCTACTTCCTGGGGCCCAGGGAAGTCCACTCCACCCCCCTGAATATTCCTGGTTTGGGAGCTGAGTGACAGCACAAGTTTAAATTTTTCCTTCTTTCTGAGTGTCTCAAGGAGAAGAGAGCAGAGAGAGGAGGGATACACAGTAATTTTGCCAAAATGACCCATTGCAGTAGAATTTGGAGTACAGGCTAGACTGAGCTTTTGAAATGGAGGATGATTTTTCAAATGTTTTGCTTGCCAAAACAGTTTGGTTCCAGAAAAGGTACGTGCTCTTTCCTCCCTTTGCCACAGTGCCTAGAGGAAATGCCCAAGTGTCCATGTGAAATCCTGTCCACAGGGTTATTCTGCCAGCAGTGCTGGACTTTTATTCCATAGGCAGGGAACCCTGTGAGAGTTGACAGTCAGCCTCTTTAGTTTCTCAGCATTTCTGTAAGAATTGCAGAGCTTGTGAACTCTGGGCTACCCTGAAGGTGCTGGAAACCTCAGAGAGCATCCTCACATCTCAGCACCAATTTTCCTCTGTCACAGCGTGAATCTCACCTGGCTCCATGGGAATGGGTTTAAACTGAGCAAAGGACAAGTGGGATTTTTCAGGAGGAGAGTTTTGGAATGTCAAACATTCCAGTCAGAACAGGCCAGACCAGAGCTGTTGACAGCATTAATGTTCTGTATGTATGTGAGATATAAAATAATCCTCTGGACTCAATGTCTCGACAGGCACCTGAGAACTCAGGCTGCCCCAACACTTCTGAGTGCTGATGTGTTTGCAGTGTACCCACCTTGATTGCTTGTAAGGACTGAACTTTGACTGTATGGCATGCAACGTGTAATATTTCTTTCCTTTCCCAACTGCTTTCTATTACATGCCCAGGGCTTAGACCGCTCCAATTCCTGGGTAAACACTGGTGGTCCAAAAGCAGCCCCATGGGGATCCAACCCCAGCCCAAGTGCAGAGTCAACACAGGTGGTGTCTTCGGTAGAGGTTTTTCTGCCTTTGTTTTCCCTGATGTTTCCCTGTAGAATATCTTCCTTTCAGTACATATTCCAGTTTTGGTGGTTTTGTTGTTGTTTGGTTTTTTTTGTTGGTTTTTTTTTTTCATAATTGTTTATTTGAAAACTTTTCAGTTTGATTTTATAAATTCTCATCTTCTCCCCCACCACCCCACCACTCTGCATGAAAAACCTGCGACCGCGTGAACGTGTCCCCTCCTTTCATTTCAGTGGTTGCTGGTCTGTGAAATGTAAATGCTGTGACTGCTTTTGTTTTCTTTTTTCTCTTTCTCTCACACTAGTTTCAGCTTCAGGTGGAGCACTTTTCTAAGTGGGAACATTAATCACAGCTTCATAGTTTTGTCCATGTTTGCCATTCCTTTCGATGTCGTGAACCATTTTGCCATTCTCATCGAGCATTTAGTACTCATCGTCCAGTAATCCTTCATGACTCGTTTGAGTGGAATATTGTGAGCCCAAATTGATTGCCACACATGAAATTCTCTCTTTAAACATGTCAATTTGAGTGCTGGAGGCAGTGATTTGCCAGGGCCAATTGCATTGTTCTGTGTTGCAAAGTATGAAAACTTTACAGCAGCTTCATTCAGGAAGAGTTTATTTAGCCCCCATTGCCTGCTGCTCTCCACTGCATGGTATCCTTGAACGTACCTCTCAACTGCTCCTCCTTCCCAGTTTATCAGCCTTCCCAAAGTATTTAGTCCAAGTTCACTTGCTCTCATGGCAAATTATTTCCATCAGAAGCAGAACTTGGGTGATTTTCTCCTTGCCCGTGGCAGCAGCAGCAGCGTGGCTGTGGGTACATCCCACCACGCTTGGCCTCTGGTAGATTGAGAGGTATGGGCTGAAATTCCAAGTTTTACCTGTGCATGTTGATAAAAATGCAAGGATGGAAAAGTTTCATGCTTTGCAGCATTGTCTTTGTGCATCAGAACATGCAGTTCTTTAAATAACCCATATGGCTTAAAACCAATCAGAATTGCTGTCATTTTGTTTAGACCCAATCCGTAAATGCCTAAGAGTTTGAGAATGCTTAAAAAGCTGTAAAAAAAACCAAAAAACCCTACAGTTGGGAGAGTATTTTTGTAAACGTTCGTTGTCCTTGAGCTGCAAAACCCATCCACGGCAAACTTTAATGTCCTGTCATCATTCATTCATCTCCACTCCGTAGGCTACGGATCGAAGTTGTAATCGTATGTCTTCGCACACTGAGACGTCAAGTTTCTTACAAACATTAACAGGACGATTACCAACCAAAAAGGTAGATTTCAGTGGAGACAATTGATATTGTGGGGCAGGGAGGTCAAGTCATTCTGAAAACATGATGCAATTTATTCTTTTATTTATAGCCTGATTTTTTTTTTCTCCCCCCTTCCTGAGGTTATTAGGAGCTGCTGGTGCTTAACACCTCTGAATATCCACAGGCTGTAGGGAACGTGAGGTATTTGGAGTTGAATTGGGAAGAATTAAATGATCAGGAGTTGCTTGTCTGATTTAATGGCCATAGTGTTTGGGGCCAGTTTATTACTGGCTTTCAAAAAAATATGAATAGCACTGTCTAGACACGTAAATGATACATTTTGTGTGCAAAATGAAAATGTGTTGGATGGCTCGGTGTGCTGAGCACACTTATCCAGGTGTTAATCCAGAGAGACTCCAGAAAGGGAATGGGAGTCACTTTGAAAGTGAACTCCTTACAGGAAATGAGAACCTTGTAAACAATGTCAGAGCTTTTGTGTAATGAAAATGTGGCCACTGCCACCGTCAGTCTGTGGGTTGGTTGCCCCAAGGAAAGAAATCCAAGAGCTGTTTGAGCCCCATGTTTCTTTGTTACTGTTTTAAGTCCTTTCTCACAGTAAATATACATCTTTGTACAAATCACTTGATATGTCCACTTTTTACTCCTTTTTCCTGCGAAAATCAGACCAGGCATGAAGGTAGACTTTTAAAACTAAACTAATTTGAGCACCAACCTTTTTTTTTTGAATTATTATTTCTTGGGGGCGGGCGGAAAATTCTTTTGACACTTGAGATTCAATCCTGGAGCAAGATGCTGTGAAACATTTCTCACATCACATGTCATAACCTCATCCCTCATTGTTAGCTGGGGATTTCTTTATGGGATGCCACCACTGCTGTCATGTCCTCAGTTATTGAGTTTGCTTAACTCATTGTTTGCCATACTTGCCATGGACCGTGCTGACATTTCTCACGGGGGCTGTGTTGGGAGCTGCTCTGGAGGCTTGGGCTGACTCTGGGTTTGACTCTGTAGCTTTTCCACGAGGAGCTGGCCCTGCAGTGGGTTGTGTGCAGCGGGAGCGTGCGGGAGGCGGCCCTGCAGCAGGCCTGGTTCTTCTTCGAGCTGATGGTGAGCAAACACCCTCCCTGATGTCTCCCAGCCCCTGCTCTCAAACAGAACCAGCAACGACTGCAAGTGGCTGTGCTGTAATTTATATCCCCATAGGTGAAGAGCATGGTGCATCATCTGTATTTTGCTGACAAACTGGATGTGCCGAGGAAGAATCGTTTCCCAGAGCGCTTCATGGATGACGTGACTGCACTGGTCAGCACAATCGCTGGTGATATAGTCTCCCGCTTCCAGAAGGTGATGGCAAACAATTACACTGAGCCCAGCTCAGCCACCAGCCCTCCTGCCTCTTGTTTGCTTGAAAACACGCAGGGTTCTTCATCTGCTTTCTGGTTTTCTCTTCCTTCTCTCCAGGACACGGAAATGGTGGAGCGGCTCAACACCAGTCTCGCGTTTTTCCTCAATGATTTGTTGTCCATCATGGACAGAGGATTTGTTTTTGGTCTTATTAAGACCTGCTACAAACAGGTGAATGCAGATAAACCTTGTGGCTTAACTGTACCACGGCAGAGCCTGTTACTGTTAAAATTCTCTGGACAGACAGTAAAATATGGACACAGAATTCCGCTGTTCAGGTCTTCTCAGAGCAGGGCATTCTCAGAGGTGATTTAGGGTTTACGCCTCTCTGATTACATTCTTAACTGTGAATTAGGAGTCACTCCCTGGAGTGAATGGACACGCAGAAGGAAGGGAGAATTATTCCCTCTGCTCATCATGTCCAGAGTAATTGAATCAAAAATTAGTGGGAGGTTCAGTGAAGGAGCTCAGACTGTCGTGGGCCCTTGAGGACACGGTGACCCCAGATGATCATATTGATCACTGAGCTCCTCTTCCATCCTTTGGGAGTGTCCTTCCCCATAAGGGGGGCTCCTCATTTGCAGTGTGACAGGGAAATCACCCTGAACCACGAAGTTTTGTTTGACTACAAACATTCATTCTGACACTGTGTACAGAGGAGATGACAAGGGATTAGTGAGAAGTGAGACTAAGCTTAGACTCATTTTCCCTATAGAGTCTAAACCATTCTCTATAAGGGGCAAAAGAGCAGCAAGAGCATTTAAGATTTTGAATTGCCTGCTGTATATTACATATATTATGTGTCATTAATTATATTTTTAGATATGAAAGATACATGTATAAAAAACAACCTGTATCTTGGAGCTGTTAATGCATCACACTGTGGTCCTCACAACTCCCTGCTGAAATCAGTAGGATGTGGGAATTACAGAATCAAAGAATGGTTTGGGTTGGAAAGGACCTTAAAAATCATCTTGTTCCAACCCCCCAATAGGGGAAGTCCACAGTTCTTCATTTGGTTACTTAAATATGACTGGTGTATAGATCTTGTATTGAGAGATATGTCTGGGATGTGTGTGGCTCCTGCACATCAGGAACTTAATCTCTGGCACAAAAAAGTGCTGTGGGCACGGGTGTGACCATTTAATGACACCAGGCTCTCCAGTTCTTGCTTTGGGAGTGATTTTGGAGAGCAGGGGTGGGGCGGGGGGGGCTCACCTGCAGTTACACTCTCTTTTGGTGCTTACTGCAATGCTGTGGGCTGGACTTTGCAGGTGTCTACCAAGCTGTATTCCTTAACAAATCCAAGCAACCTGGCATCTCTGAGGCTGGACTTCCTGCGCATCATCTGCAGCCACGAGCACTATGTCACCTTGAATTTACCCTGCAGCTTGCTCACACCACCTGCATCTCCATCACCGTCCGTGTCTTCAGCCACTTCCCAGGTACTGAGAAATTTGGGAAATGCAACTTGGCACTGAGAATAAAATCCTCCGAGGCACTGTACCTTCAGTCCCTCTTGCTAATATTTTTGGAAGTGTTTCTCCTGCCACATAGGTTCTGATTTCTTTTGATCTTTTATTATTGAGGAAAAAGTGCCCACATCTCTCTCCTGGTAGTGAGCACACGGTGTCCTTAGGGACCTGGTCCTCTCTTGTATTGGACAAACACAAATAAGCCATCAGAGAAAATACTTTGTCCAGTGTTACCCTTTTCTGGCAACACAAGGGACTTCTGAGCTCCCTGCAGCTTAGTCCTGGCCTGCTAAGAAAAAGTAATTTGAGTTAGTGTGTCATTCAAGTGGATTAATTAGTTGCAGAATCACATAAACTAAATCAAATTAAAGCCTTCTTCAGCCTGAATAAGAGCATCCTTGTGTTAAAAGTTTTCCAGTCCACTTTTAAAGGTTATTTGGTTTAACTTTCCTAACAGGGGAAGACAATAACAACAAACAGAATTAATGGAAGGGTTACTGAGCTGGGATGGAATTTAAGTGTAGGCGTGCCGTGATCCAAACAAAAAAGGGAAAAAGCATGAGGTTGTCTTTAATTCTTAAAACTGCTTCTTATCTATTTCCATAGCTTTGACTCTGTTCATGATGCAGCTTCTGAAACTTGATTTTTTCAGAGTTCTGGGTTCTCCACAAATGTCCAAGACCAGAAGATTGCAAATATGTTTGAGTTGTCTGTGCCTTTCCGCCAGCAGCATTACCTGGCCGGGCTGGTGCTCACTGAACTGGCTGTCATTCTAGATCCTGATGCAGAAGGGTAAATCTTTACAAAGTTTTGTTTTTCAAAGAGCTTTCTGTAATTCCAAGCAAATGGTGGATGCAAAGAAAGTCCTGGCGTGGCCAGGATTTATATAAATATGTAAGCCATGACAGGAAAACAGTGATTTAAGAATCTTCTTTCTTCTTGCCCCTTGTGTTTCTTCCTTATCCCAGACTCTGTAAACCTGATTTCTGTCACATTTTTCCACCTGAGAAAAAGGGAAAGAGGTTCCTGCTGGAGCCCCCAGATGCCGCAGGGGCACTGAAAGGAAAATAGCTTTTCTCAAATGTAACAAGAAAATAATTTCCAACATTTAGGAAACCTCTCTTGCTGGTGGTTTTAAATGTTACAATATATTTTGCCTGTGGTTCTCCCAGCTCCTTTTTACTGTAAATTATGCATTGATGAGGGCCCTGTGGGTTACACAAATAGACAAATAGAGTCAAGCATGCAGAGTTTGTCAGTCACTTGCCTGGTTTGTGCAGCAAATAATTTTCTGCTGTAGTCCTGACATCCAGTCTTTTCCTTGTGTTATTTAGGGCTGTTTTCTGCCTTGCCTCTTTGAAATGGGTTGCAATGGAAATTATTGATTGCTTCCACAGTCCTGAGTTCCCTCACAGACATTTTTCTCAAGGTGGATTCAGAAATATCAGCCGAGTCGACAAATGCTGATGATTCATGGTTAATTCTACCCCTTTGCCAAGAGGTCTCTGGAGTTAAACATTCATTCTGTTTCCTCTTGGAGAAGAAAGTGATGCCATAAACCGGAATATTTTCCTGTGTATATACATAACACGCTGCAGTCCCATTTGTTTGGCCTGAAATGGGAAAAAGCAGCAAATCTTTACCCATATGTGCTGTCTGCAGAAATCTTTTTTGTGCCAGAGGAGCATCCTGCTCACTGGTTAGAAATCAGGCCCTGTCTCTGAGTGTGTCTGCCCTTGCTCTTCCCAAAATTCCTGTTCTCTCCCTGCCTACCAAGCCCTTAAGCCTGGCCCAGGATGGTAATCTCTGCACAGAGGAGCTTGCTGGTGTCCACTGGGGAGACAGCTCCTCTCTCAAACCATGTCTAGCAAGAAAAAGCCCCCTGGGACCTGTTCAGCTCTGGGGATGCATTTTGATCAAAGCTCCTGAATGTATACCTGTAAAATATTTGGTTTTTTACTGTTTTCCAGAAAAACCTGGAGTTTCAGGTTTGTTGACTTCTCAAGGTCAAACCCTCTGCGTTTCTCCTGGTAGATCTATCAGATAAAGTAAACCAAGTGTGTTCAGATCTGCTCTTCCCTTGCTGTGAAGACTTTTAAGAGTCATACAGTATCATCAGCAGAATGTTCACACTTGCCTTCCTTAAAATATTGTGGCTACCACTGGAGAAAGCTGAGAATTGTTCCCAGTTGATTATCCTGCAGCAGGAGTGGAAAGGGCTGTTCATCTAGTTGCTTATTGTTTTGGAGACCTGCTTTAGGCCTTGATAGGTGATCCAGAGGCTTAAATGTGTTCTGTCCTTGCTCTTTTTGCTCCATTAGCAAGATACGTTTAGTTTTAGCTCATTTTATAAGAACTCTTTGGATTGAGTTGGACAGAAAAGGAGGAGTGAGTTCCCTGGTGCCTGGAGGTGTGTGTTGGGTACATCCCTCAGTGTGACAGGGTACAGAGCAGCCCTGCAGAGCATCTGCAGCCTGAAAAACAAGACAAACAAAGCGTGCAGGGGAAGGGATCCAGCTGAACGTGACAGTCCCGGCAGCTGGACCCTGCACAGTTGTCTCTGCAAACACTGCAGGGCTGCTTTGGCCACCACACGCAGCGCCCATGCTGCCCATCTTGGCTGAGGCTGCAGGCCAGAAGTGAGAAAACCAGAATGCAGCCCTCAGAGTTCAGTGCCAGAGTGGGTTTTGCAGGAGTGTGGGTGGGTGTTGACAGAAATCCAGGCCAGGGCTGAGATAAGGGAGGGGATGGAGGGAGGGCAGCGAGATCGACTGGCTGCCTTATCAGGGAGGAGGAGCAGGGGGCTGCATTTCCTCCTCTCCACCCTGGATCGATCCACCACACTGCCAGCCCTGCTCTGGGAAGGTGACAGAGAAATCCATGGATCCCTAGGATGGAATTGCACAGCGCTGCTTGGATGTTTTTTCCCTGTCTGCAGTTTCATGGCCTGTGGGATAGTTTCCCTTGAATTTTTAAAAACATGACTTTGGTGCCACTCCTTCAAAATAATACAAAGACTTTTCTTTATCCTCAAGCTGAAGGAACCGGTCACTTAAATAACCGTTTCCTTCCTAATTGTTAAGGCTCTCACTAATTACACAAACAAGCAATTGTAGGATCTCATTATGGCTTGATTAAAAGCCACAGGGAGGACCTGCAGCTCTAATACTTGATGTCCTCCCAAGCTGTACTGCTGCCTTATAGTCAGCTTCAAACCCCCCAAAATCCAGTCAAAGCCTCTTGTTTTTTTAACCAGAACTCACCTCTACTTTTCAGGTAAAGTGGATACTGCCTGAAATTCAGCACTTGTTTTAATACCTCAGGTCTGAACATTGCAGCTTATGTTTTGCTACTGCCTAATGTCTGAGCTTCCTTGGCTGCTTCATGCATGGGGTAAAGTGTCTTCTTGGCTGGTTTGCCTACAGAAGCAAATAGCTGCAGGGAGAACCTGCTATTTGCTCTGGGAGAGTTTTGCCTCTGCGTGGTGGCTGAGGGGATTGAAAGGAGCAGAGTCCTTGAGAGATTCAGGGGAGTTTTTGTGTTTTCAAGGAGGGTCTCACATGGTGCCCTGTGGAAGGGCTCTGCCAGTGTTTGCATCTGAATAATGACAGAAGCCATTTTGGCTATTTCGTCCTTCTATCCCATCAGGTCTTTGCCACGTTTTATTCAGAATTAGGGATCTGTAGTCTCCTGATTTGGTTCAGTAATTGCATGGGGTAGGGTGGGGAGCTGAAGCAGGAACTTCCTGATCATTTGATTAACGCAATGTTCTGGCTTAGGAGGGTTTGTTTCTCTGTAAACGGTACTAAATAGAAACAGAAAAAGAATACAAAGAATAGTTTTACTAAACTCGCTGTCCTCTCAAGTTTCTCTCCCTGTTTTCCATATTCCCTGAGTTTTTCTAATAGTTGTTAGTAGATTCAATGCTTCAGCATAGCAGTAGCTGGGACTTTGGGGGGTTTTTAATGGAAAATATGAGAGTGTTCACATTGTACTGGGTGTGCATTCCCCAAGATATTTCTGCCCATTTTACAAGGCACAGTGAAAAACCAGCCATCTGTAAAATCCATGGGAGATCAAAAAGCCACATGCAACGGCACTTCGCGTGAAGTTAAAAATAAAAAAAGGGATTATTTTTTTTCTTTTTTTTTCCTTTTTGAAGCCCCTTAATTACAAAAGAGAGTTTGCTTTGAAGATATTAACTATTAATGTGCGTGACCCAACTGTCTTTTTAACAGTTTATTTGGATTGCATAAGAAGGTCATCAACATGGTACACAACCTGCTGTCCAGCCACGACTCGGACCCGCGGTACGCTGACCCCCAGGTAAAGGCCCGGGTGGCAATGCTGTATCTACCTCTGATTGGAGTGATCATGGAAACTGTGCCTCAGCTCTATGACTTCACAGGTATTTGATATTCTCTGCCTTGGCTGTCTCCTCACCAGGCTCGGGTGTTTGGGTTCTAAAATTATGAATTATGAACGCCTTGGCTGTTGGACGAGGTTGTTTCTGAATTGCGATTTTGACCTTTTTTCGTGTTTGTTTTCACTTGCAAAATGTGCCTTCAGTGCCTATTAACACTCAAGAGTTGCAATTGCCCATGCACTTGTTGCATTTTTATTCCATGCACTTGTTGGCGTGGATTAAAAAAAAAGCAGTGCCTTTTAGTTTACATCCCACTGGCTGATGAAAATGTAGAGCCGGCTTCCATCCATGTCTCTGACCTGCTTAAAAAGCCACCCCTCACACTGTACCAGAGTCCCTAAATCCAAAGGATAAGCAGAGTTCCTAATTCCAAAGGATGAGCAGGGTTCCTCTTCTTCCTCCTATCATGTGCTTCATCAGCAGTTCATTTTCAGGGGTGCTTTGCAAAGTGTCCCAAAGAGCCACAGAGGTTATTTCAAATCAGGGCAGGGAGTCCAGTCAGGAATAGTTTGGAATTTAGAGTTCTCTACATCGTTTGAGTTTAATTACACAATAAACCTGCAAGAAAGAATTTAGAGTATTCAAAGGGACAAAAGCTCTGTTGCTAGAAGAGTTTTAGGTAGTGAGGTTGTGTAGGTTGCATTTGGGAATTGCTCTCTTTGCTTTCATGCCCTCAAATCATTGTCCTGTTATTTGTAGGACCCCTTGAGTGGGATGATTTTCAGTTTGCATTCCCAGTTCAGTGAGACCAGCACTGTGGGTGGGGTCTGGGGGGTGAAGCCTTGGATTTGGGGCTTGACTAAAGTCCTGTATTTCTCTGCAGAGAGTCACAACCAGCGGGGGAGGCCGAGCTGTGTCACTGTGGATGACTACGAGAGCGAGGGTGGCAGCATGATCAGCCAGACAGTGGCCATGGCCATTGCAGGGACTTCTGTCCCCCAGCTCACCAGGCCCAGCAGTTTTCTACTCCCTTCTTCGGTACAAATCCATCTCTTCCCATTTCCTGACCCTCAGTCTGTGTCAACCAGCAAATACTCAGCAGGTTCTGTGGGGACCCACATCAGTTTTTGTAGTTGGGTGTGCAGAGGGGCGACAAGGGGGACAAAGCACGTTTGCATGTTGCTGTGTCTGTATCAGAGGGGCATAAGAAAATGCCAAGGAGGGATAGAAATCAACAAACCTCAGAAAGTGGGAGAATTCTCTTTCCTGATAAAGATTCTCTTGTTCTGAAACAACCTTACAAATGCCCTGTGAGGTGCAGTAGTCACTACGAGCTTTAAGCCCTAAGAACAAATTCTACCCCAGGTAAATCCCACCTAGCTGAAGACAAGGAGGGGACATTTCCCCTGTTGTCTGCACAGAGGGAGAATCCTGATTCTGGTAGCAGGCAGCCCCTTCCATTTCTGCCTTCTCTTGCCTTCTCTCCAGGACCATGACCCCGTTTTGCTGGGATTTAGGTGCACTCTCAGTGAGACACTGATAGACGCATGAGATAACAGGGAGCCCCTCTGCTTAGCCCCTGAGCTGCTGAGATTATTACAGCTATCTCAAGGGAAGAAACTCCCACTGTGTGGTGATGGGGATGTGTGGGTGTGAAGCACTGTCCTGACCTGTGTTTCAGAGTGGCAGGCAGCACTCCACCTTCTCAACAGAGTCCAGCCGCAGCCTCCTCATCTGCCTGCTCTGGGTGCTGAAGAACGCAGATGAGAGTGTCCTGCAGAAATGGTTCACTGACCTGTCAGTGCTGCAGCTCAACCGCCTGCTGGACCTGCTGTATCTCTGTGTGTCCTGCTTTGAGTACAAGGTACTGCCAAATTGGAACCTCCTGGAGTCCCTCCTGGGCCCTGCCGGGGACCTTTCCGCTCCCATCCTTTCCACGGCTGCAGAAAGGCATTTCCTGCACTCTCCAAAGTATTTCCTGTGTTCACAATCCCAAGGCCAGGCTTTTCCCATGTTTACTCCCCAGCCATGTGAGTGTCTGTGCCTTGTTCCACTTCTCAAGCAGTTTGTGCTCTCTCATCTGGGAACTGCTGCAGTGTCACTTTGAAAAGAGATTTTCCTGCAGCAATGCTGGAATCTGAGCGATTTATCTACCTACCAACCTAATCTGTGTTCCTTTCCTACTGCATGTCTTTAGATACTTTGACTTGTTAACTCTTAGCAAATATCCCAAATTGAAAAGTCTTCCCTCATGGTTTTGTTTGGAACTTGCAGGGCAAGAAAGTGTTTGAAAGAATGAACAGTCTGACGTTTAAGAAGTCAAAAGACATGAGAGCCAAACTTGAAGAAGCAATTTTGGGCAGCATAGGGGCAAGGCAGGAAATGGTCCGAAGAAGTAGAGGACAGCTGGGTAAGTAAAGGAGTCCTCTGTGCCATCCCTTTTTTCCAAAAGCTGCTCTTCCCATCCCCAACAATTATTTGCACCCATTTGTGGCTGTGGGATACAGAGAGACCCCTAAAAAGCTGTTTGCAGCATCCTTCCCTGGGTCTGCAGAATCTCTACACTTTCTCCTAAACTGCAGACAATTTATTTGCTACTAGGTTGCCTTTTTAAGTGAGATCACATCTGATTTATGGGGTATTCTTGCCTTAATTTTTTTCCAGTGTAGCATCTTCTAGAGTATCCTGTTCAAGGATCAGAGGGGAAAACAAACTGCCTGATCTTGCTCTGACAGCTCTGAAAGTGCCTGGACATTTCTGCTGACTTAAGGAGACTTGAAGGATCTGTAGTAGTAGTAGTGGGCTAACAGGTGCCTTCTGATGATTTCTACTATTTATAAAACCCAGGAATTTTTATGAACACCCAAAATTCAAAGGGTGACCCAGGGGTGAGGACAAAGATCAGAACTGTGGCTTTGTCTCCTGCTCTGCCTCACGAGCCTGTCATTGAGGGCTAAGGTGGATAAGTGGTTTAGGGCCATAATTAAGGAATCACTTCAGAGATGAGAACCCTTATTTTTTTCTTAATGTGGCCAGATTACTTTTATTACTTGAAATTCCCCTGCCCTCCCAGCAATGAGAATAAAAAAATTATGAGGTGGGAAAGGGGGTCTTGGCACCACCCTGAGAACATTCCTGGGTGCCAGCTGAGGACAGCAGTGTTGGAATGCTGAGGGTTGGCACTCTGAGGCTCCTTGTGCAGTCCAAGGAAGGGACTCCTCTCACCAGTGAGTGTCTCAGCTGCCTCTCTGTGTCTCATGCCACTCAGCAGTGACAAAATTAGGGCCATGTAAACATCCTGGGTGGGTGCCACAGAGCCTCAAGCTGTAGAAGATCATCTTTGATGCCACCTGCCACTTGTGAGCTGATCTGGAGGTGCTTGCTGGTGCAGCAGAAATGAGCATCGGCTGACTGCTGTTGTTGTGCTGTTACCCTGCAGAGAGGAGCCCTTCTGGGAGTGCTTTTGGAAGTCAAGAGAACCTGAGATGGAGAAAGGATATGACTCACTGGCGGCAGAACACGGAGAAGCTTGACAAGTAACTCTGCCTTATCCTTCTGCTCCACCCATGTGCCAGGGCCTGTCAGAGCAGTGTCCCCTTCCCCACAAAATGTCACTGCCAGCAGCCACTCAGCCCTTGTGCCAGCAGCTTTCAGCCCTCAGATGCACAGGGCTGGCACTGCAAAAAAAAAAAAAAAAAGCAAATACCTTTTACTCCAGTGCTGCCCTCCCAACTGTTTGCCTTTCCACTGTCCCTTACTCCTTTAGACCTCCAAATCAGATTTAAAGAGATTTATACAATCCATTGCTATCTTAAAACCCTGCCCTAAGCTGTAATTTAGAGGGAAGATCCATTAAGAGTTTCCACAGATAGCTTTTATATCTCATGTCATATTTCCTTTATTCCGTAAGAGCATTCTGGAGTTCTCAAAGCTCGCTTTCCTTTCCTGTCCTAATCCATCACTTTGATTGTTTTTCCACATGTGCTGTGCTTTTAGAAGCCACAAACCAGCCAGGTACTGTAGCATTGGTGTGCAGTTCTTACAAATTGCCATTTTGTACATCTGCAGACTCAATCATCACAGCGTTGTTTGTGATGCTTGGCAGAACTTCTCAGTGTGTGTGTGTGCGACTGACTGGAATGAGCTCTTTTGGCTTATTACACCCATTTCCTTGGAAATTCCCTCTCTTGGTGTGGTTTAATCCAGAGGGCTCAGGAGTTGTGTTTGAGCTTTGCTGTGCACGTTTTCTGTCTCCTCAAATTGCAACCTGCAGTCTCCTTCCTCCCAGCAAAAGAATGGTTCCTTATCCTGAGGAAACAATCTCAGCCCAAGGGAAGCTCTGAAGAAACTGAGGAATTGGGTCCTCAGAGCCCACATGGAGATCAAGCCAAATTTTACCCTTGCAGACATTGACTCTTCTTGGAGTAGAAAGCAATTCTTCACAGCCTTTAGTTTTGTCCCACACAAAAATGTAATTTCTCCTTATGACAAGTAGTGGCTTTTTGTCCAAGGCTCCAGTCCTGTTGAGCCATTGGGAAAGCTATAGATGACCAGGATATTTTCAACCTGCTGATGAAGTGATGGAGATGTGAATTCCAGAGTCACACCAGATTAAAATTTGGCCTGAAAGACTCATCAGTTCACTGCCAATGCTGGGTCTGAGCCTTGTCATTCCCAGAAGGACCTCAAGTACACATTTAACAGCTGGGGATGGTGTCTCACCTCCCAAAATGGGCTGCTTAGATAAAACTCTCTAGAGCTGCTTTCTAACCCCTGCTTGCTGTGACTGGGTCTGCTGTGCCCTGTGTGTGTAGGTAGAGCCTGGCCCTTTGAAACTCCATAAACAGGACTTCTCACTCCAAGAGCTGTGCACAGCTTGCAGCTGCTGGCATTTTATGCAGATGGTATTATTTTATGTGGGGCCAGGTCCCAAAACCTCCTGTCCTCGAGGTGTTAGGAGTGTGAGCCAGCTCCCAGAGGACGTGGAATGTGGCAGGGAAGGGCTGCTGCAATACAGCTCCAAAATCGTTTCTCCCTCTTTCTGTGTTTTTTTTTCTGGGGTTTTGGTCACTCTCCTGCTGGGATTTGGCCTGGCACGAGTCTGTCAGAGGTGGCACCTGTGGCAGGGCAGGCCAGGCCAGGCCAGGGTTGGGCTCTTTCAGTACACCACTGGATCCCTGCCCAGTGCAGCTGGTGCCTCTGGGAGGGACTGGCTGTGCTGAATTCCTGGAGCCACAGGTGTGAGTGGGTGTCTGGACTTTGCAAGGCTTTCCAGGAAAGCTGGCATGGAGCACCAAAACCTTGTCCTTCTCAGAGAGGAAGTTGTGCTCCAAGTATTAAATGCAGAGAGATAAGATTGCAGCCTGGCAGGCTGCACTGTGCTGCTCCCAGTGCAGGTTCCCAGCTCGTGTAGCACCACCGTGTGTCCACAGCCTGCAGCATAAAGCCACATGTCCTGTTCCTGGTTGTGCTGTCGCATGCCTAACGATGCTGCTGAGCCAGTTTGGAGTTGGACTGGCCTTCTGAACTGTTGTTGTGTTCCTGGGAGAGCCATGAAGTGTCAGAGAGCAGTGTGAGCTCTCCAAGCATGATGAACGTGAAGCCTCTGTAAAGTCTGTACTTGTTAAAAACTGAGTTTTCTTTCCTGTCCTCTCAGGGGGTGCATTGAAATCTCCTCGTGGTGTTGTCCAATGATAAATATACAAACTGTAACTGGGAGTTTCCTGCTAGTGAGAGAACATTTTTTGACTGGAAAATATGTAGGTCTGTTCCTTGATCAGGAAGTAATTTTACTGCTTTGTTTTCTCTGATCAGGTCGAGGGCAGAGATAGAACATGAGGCACTCATCGATGGGAATCTTGCAACAGAAGCCAACCTGATAATTTTGGATACTCTAGAGATAGTTGTACAGGTGAGGTTGATCAGGAAATGGAGATGTAATGGCATTACACTCACGTGGCCAGGCAGCACTTTGCTAAACAAAACTGCCTCAGTGCTGAGCAAACTGTTCAGCTGCAGCAGGAAGGGGGTGATGCTTCTGCTAATCCCAACCTGGAACAATCTGGTTTTACATGGCAATAACTTCCTTCAGTCTTAAAATTGAGGATTTGAAGATTCTCCCCTCCTTGTAGTAAAAGAAATAGTTATTTAGGAATAAACTGTAAAAATCTCTAAATCGTGCCCTGTCCCAAACAGTTCCTCCAGTTCTTCCCAAACCTGCCCAAATCACTGGGTTCCAGGGCAGTCTCCTGGAGCTGTACTCACTTTGTCCCCTGATTTCTGTACAAATGAACCTGGGCACGGGCTGGGAACAGGCAGGACTGTGCTTCCCAAAGGCACCTCTGATCTGCAGAGAGGCTCAGAAATCCCAAGGATTGTACTTTGTGCCTGAATAACCCAGCTAGAGCCCAGCTTTCCCTCCAGCAGAACGATGTCCCCAAAAGTCAGAGTCTCACTGGGGACAAAGAATCCCCATTCCATCTGCTTTATCCATGGATCAGGTGTTCCTCACCTGAGGGCTGGCTCCCACGAGGCTGTTTGGGTAACTCCCCCATGCAAAGGGCTTTTGCTGTGAGCTGTTTGCTCTCTCCCACACACACAGGCACACAGGAGGTTCATTTTTCTCCTCGTGGAATCTTGGATTCCTGTTTTTCTCATGGAATCTTGGCTTCCCTTTGCAGACCGTGTCCGTGACGGAGTCCAAGGAGAGCATCCTCGGCGGGGTGCTCAAAGTGCTGCTGCACAGCATGGCCTGCAACCAAAGTGCCCTTTACCTCCAGCACTGCTTTGCCACACAGAGAGCTTTGGTCTCAAAGGTGAATCCCCTGTGGGGGCTGAAATCCCCCCTGAGCAGCACTGAGGGAGGAAAGCGCTGTTTCCTCCTTTGCATGGGGTCACTTCCCCAAGAAATTATTATTTTGGGCAGTATGAATTTTCAGGCAGCATAGCCTGGCCTGGTTTTCGTGGGCAGTACCTGCATTTCTGCATTTTGGGGTTGGCTGCACCAAAAAGGGCAGCTCACACACCAGGGGTGGGCTGTGGGTTCCTGCTGGCTGGCACTGAGTGGGAAGAGGCACCAGCTCAGTGGGGAGCTCAAGGCACAGGTGGGGTTTAAGCTGGACAAATCTCACTTTAAATGAATTTGTTTCCCAGTTCCTGTAGGTGTGTGGGGAAAAGCTCAAGGTTTTAAGCCTGAGTTTTTGTAATCTGATGTAAATCAGTGTGAGGGTGTAGATGTAGGAGCAAGTTGGAAGGGAAGGTAAAATGAGTTGCTTTTCAGTGCTGCCAGTTTTGCCTAACTGTAAAGTGATTCAAATGATGATCATTCCCCTCAGAACAGAGGGATTGGGCTCCCTCTCATTCCAGTGCACTCTCACTGCTGCCTCCTTGTCCGAGTGCTCATTCCTGCCTGTCCAAGCACCTATTTCCTGCCCTGCTGTTTTCCAGTTCCCTGAGCTGCTGTTTGAGGAGGAGACAGAGCAATGTGCAGACCTGTGCCTGAGGCTCCTGAGGCACTGCAGCAGCAGCATCAGCACCATCAGGTCCCACGCCAGTGCCTCCCTGTACCTCCTCATGAGGCAGAACTTCGAGATTGGGAACGTGAGTCCTGCTGCTCTTCACTGGGTTGTTGCAGATAACGGGGTTGGGGGCTGCTGGCTTTGGGTACAGTCCCCCACAGAACTGGGGGACACCTGTGAGGGGATTGACAGCAGCAAAGATAACAGGATTCCAAATTTTAGGCTTGGCCAAACCAAAAACAACTGGGATCGAGGATGTTGCATGAGAGAATCGTCCTGTTCAGGTTGTGTGAGAGGAAACCATGTGGAAACAAACAACACTAAGAGTTTTGCAGGATACTTTATCTGGAAGTAATCATCAGACTTGGAAGTTTGGCAGCATGAGGTTTACTCTAATCACTGCTCTGAGACAGCTTTTCTTGCAAAACTTCAGTTTTCTTTCCTCTGTCAGGTCAGGAGGAGGGTGCCATGACCAAAGCCCTGACATTGCACTGTCTCCAGGCTGCTGAAATCCCATAATAACATCTCTGTTGCAGAACTTTGCCAGAGTGAAGATGCAGGTGACCATGTCCCTGTCATCCCTGGTGGGGACATCCCAGAACTTCAATGAAGAATTTCTGCGACGTTCCCTCAAGACTATTCTGACATATGCTGAAGAGGATCTGGAACTTAGGGAGACAACATTTCCTGACCAGGTAAGAGACATAAAATAAACCACAAGACAAATAATATGTAATTCATTATCAGGCTGTGCCTAAACCTCCATCTAGAACTGGAATTTGCACACATGCCCTGAAAAGCATTTGGGTTTTGGTTTTTTAAATCATCAAATCACATAAAACTCAGGACTTTGATTAGTTCTGACAGGATGTAAACACACAAAGGTTCAGAGTGACTGTGTTCCTCACATAACAATGTGTAGCTCAATTCCCATTGCCAGTTCTTTACAACAGCTTATTTTTCACAGGTCCAGGATTTAGTGTTCAACCTCCATATGATCCTGTCAGATACAGTTAAAATGAAGGAGCACCAGGAAGATCCAGAAATGCTGATTGACCTGATGTACAGGTAGAATTGACACCGTAGGGACAGGAGATGTCAGTGGTCCACATGGATTTTGGGCTCTGATGCTGCACATTTGGGCATTACAGGACTTGATTTTGGGGCAGTTTTGGGTCTCGCTGCTCACAGAACAGTATGTGCCTCTCTGTTGTGTTTGAATGTGGTGCTGAGAGGTTTTGTTTGGCATTTAGGCAGCTTATCTTGGGATAAAAGTAGTTTTCATTCCCCATCCATCCCTGGATATCTCACCTTCCACCTGGGTAGAGAACTCTCCTTGCTTGTTTTAGGGAAAACTTGGGGGTTGTCCAGCTCCACCTGCTTGCCCAAAAGGCTTTTTGGTGGTACATACAATGGTGTCCATATGCAAAAGATACTCCAGAGCCAGGTTAAGCTCCTAAGTGCCAAATTTCGTGGTTCTGTCTTCACAAATGACCTTGAAGGCTTCTTAGTGGTCAGCAGAGGATTTGTTGCAGGGAGCCAGGCAGGTGTGCTCAGATTGTCCCACACCTTTGGATTGCCACCAGTCTCAGGTGAAACTCTTTGGTCAAGAGTTTCAGCATCACCCACTGCTCACCCACCACTGACTGGCCCAAAATTCTGTGGTTTAGGGTGACTTCCCATCTCGACAGCTGCTTGTCTCAGGAATTTCCAGACAGCGCTAACAGGGGAATTGGTGTTTAAGCAGAAGTGACTAAATACAGTGTGGAAAAAACCCTGCTGAAGGGCTGTGCTGGTTCAGAAGGAAAGGCCACGGAATCACAGAGGTTTCCTCTCCCTTTAGGATTGCCAAGGGCTACCAGAATTCCCCCGACCTGAGGCTGACGTGGCTGCAGAACATGGCAGGGAAACATTCCGAGAGGAGCAACCACGCCGAGTCTGCCCAGTGCCTGGTGCACTCTGCAGCCCTGGTGGCCGAGTACCTGAGCATGCTGGAGGACAGGAAATACCTCCCTGTGGGCTGTGTGACATTTCAGGTGGGCTTTATTCTCTTTTAGGTGTTTTTGGGCTTTGCTGCTGAGGTGCAAAGTGTTTTCCACGTGCTGGGAGTTGTGTGCCTACGTCCTCAAGCCGTGCTTGCTGTTAGTTACATGAATGAAATGCTGCTCTGTGAGAACAGGAGTGTGTATTTTATACACATGCTCTGCAAAAATAGATATATTTTATATGTACACTACAAAAACGGAAATATTTTACTGATATACTCTACAAAGATAGAAAGCCATCTTTTACGTATATACTCTACAAAAATAGAAACCTGTATTTTACATATATACTTTACAGAAATAGAAAGCTAAACTTTATATATATACTCCACAAAAAATAACCACTTCTATAGAAATGGTAGGATTTGACTGTCTTTCAAAGTATTCAAAGCTGTCTTTCAAAGTATTGAAAGTCTTGAGTGTTGTTTATATTGAGTAAATGTGTTTTTATCTCCTGTATCTCCCCAGAACATATCTTCCAATGTTTTGGAAGAGTCAGCAGTTTCTGATGATGTTGTGTCCCCTGATGAAGAAGGAATCTGTTCTGGGAAGTATTTTACAGAAGCTGGTCTGGTGGGATTGCTGGAACAGGCTGCAGCATCTTTCTCCATGGTAGAAGAATTCCATTTCTTTACCTCCCTTCTCCAGCAACCTCACACTGCTGGGCAGTAGAAAGGAAAATGTTTTCTCTCTTGAATGTATAATTCTATTGTAAATGCTTAATTTGCATGGAGCAATTGGAGTTTTAATCGTTTAAGACAGCCTGGTTTGCCCTGTGGAGTAAAACCAAGAAAACAAGTGAATTAATTCCCACTGCACAACAAGAAGTGTCATTCAGTGGGCTTAAGCACAAGCAGCAATAAATCCGGGGTGAGAACCTGGAATTCCTGCTAAGCCACTCTGTGCAGTGACTGCCCACGATGGGCTGGAGCCTCTCCATGAGAGAGATCCTGAGGGTCTTCCAAAGTCCATCTCTCCTGGAGTGCCAAAAATGGATGCAGAAGTCACACGGGCTGAAGATGTGCTGAACAGAAAAAGCTGAAATGTGCACTTAAGCTTCTCCATATTTAATTCCATAGATTTGGTCCTGTTCAGCTTGTTTTGCTCTTGTGCCTGTATCCATCCAAAATACCCCAGGATTGCTTATGTTAATGATCCTAATTACTGACAGCGAGGTGTAATGCACCAGGCTCTTGATTTCAGGGTTAACTGAGGATTTTATTCCATTTATCTCTGGGTACATTTTAAGAAAAGATGTGATAATCTCACAGTGATGTCTCAGCCACTTTTTCATTTTGTAGTTTTATCATTTAAATGCTGTGTGTGTGTAATTCTGGCTGTTGAATCGATGGAGCAATCTGATGGGCCTTATTTTTGTAGGCTGGCATGTATGAAGCAGTTAATGAGGTTTACAAAGTCCTTATTCCTATTCATGAAGCCAACAGAGATGCCAAGAAGTTGTCCACTATTCATGGTAAACTGCAGGAAGCGTTCAGCAAGATTGTTCACCAGGTAATGATTTGAATTTTCAGCTGCAGGGTGAATTGTGAAGAATCTTCAAATGCTCAGGGCAAGGAAAATGAAAAACCATTATTCTCAGATTCCAGGGGAATTGTCAAATGATGATCCACAGTAAATACAAGGATCATTAACAGTTTTTTTTTTCTCTGGAATTTAATACGAGAGAACATCACATACCCAAATTTGTTGTAACTTCAGAAATACCCACGAGTTAAAAATTCCAGTTTATCCTTTCAGATGTTCTTTTAAACTGTGTTTTGCATGCTGGGGAAAACCACTGTACCTTGCCTTTAGCCTGGTAGGTAACATCCAGAAATGCTGGGGGAGGTTGATTTGTTTGTTCCAGTGGTGGTTAAAGAATGGGAGGAAAACCTTTCCAAACTTCCATGGTGCAAAAGCCACCAGCTTAAGGGCTGTGCTGGGCCAGAGGAGGCTGCTTTGGATGCATGATGGCTTAGAACCATTGGAACCATTGCAGGGGTATTGCTGGTCATGTTTTGGCCTTTGAAACTCTTCTTTTTTTTTTGGTTTCTGTGACATGCCCTTTTTACTTTTTATCACACAGAGTACTGGCTGGGAGGTAGGTAACTCCATCTTAGTTAGCAAAGAACACTAATTGAGTTTCCAGATGACTCACGCCAACGCTTGCCCACATGTGCTAGCTGTGGGTGTTTCTGTTGCTGTCTGCTGTTTTAAAACAATTCATTAACCAAAAGAAATCCCAATAAACCGTGGTTGTAGTAGGAATTCCTTCATAAGCAGCTGTAGGTAGTGCATGGATGCTGACGTGTTCCACTAATGAGGTTCTTTGGTGAATGAGCCACTGTATCATCACTAGTTCGTTTTTGTAATTTGTTTATATTTCTTTCCATCAGCATTGACACAGACAATCATCCCTCCATACCATATTTTCACCCCACCCACAGGGGTCGATTTAAGCACCAATGCTCAGAGGTACCAAACACAATCCTGGTTTGCTGCAGGTGCACCTTTGACCTCAGAGGAGAAAGGGCTTCCTTCTGTTCCCAGTCAATTTATGTAGGGGTTTATCTGGCAGTGAAAGGGCTCAGCTGTGTTAACTGGGGCCAGGTTTGCTGCCTGGGTTTTTGAGGAGGCTGTCTGCTCACCCTTTTGCAACACACACCACGAGAACCACGCTTTTGGGTTAAAAATAGACAAAGCAATTGATTAATCTGCAGGGCCACTTTGACTCCGGCCCTAGTCCAGTTGGCACAGTGGGTGCATGAGCATGGAGAAGTCTCAGAAAGCACTAAAAAGCTCTGTGAATATGATGTTATTTCTTTAAGCTTCATCTCTCCAGTTTATTTTTTGCTTTTCTATGGATCAGGCAGCTCATTTTGGGCCACCTCCCTCCAGGTTTCCACCATACATTTACTGAACTGAGGCTGAAGCAAAAAAAAAAACCCTTTGGTGTTGTAATAATTTAGGCTGGTGATGTCTGAATGACAGTTTCAATTCCAGCCTAGCAAAAAAAAAAAAAAAAAAAGGAAATTGAGCAGCTTAAAATAAACCCTGACACTTCAGGGCTGGCCCTGGAAGTCATCCCCTTGTCCCCATGGAAGGTCCAGGCAGACACAGCCCAGCAGAGAACCTGGACTAGGTGTGGAAATGATGTAAAAGTGTTCAAGCCAGCAAGGCCTGTGAGCATCTGTTTTATTTTTCTGCCCCTAAATCGACCCCTGGAGAGAATCCTGCCATTGGTTATGATTCTAACACCACTTGGTCATGTTTTACTGCATGGTAAAAGACACCGTGGGTTCAGCTCTCGTCTGTCATCGTGCTCCTTCATTGCCACACTTTTTCTGACCTTTGTGCTTTGTAGCTTTCAGGTTTGTTGCATGTTTTGCCCTTTTCCCCCCCCCCCTTATTTTAAATATTTTAATAGATGCTCGCCCCCCCTCCCCCTTTTTTTTTTTAATTTTAAAATTTATTTGCTGCCAATTTGCTGCTTGTTTGTTTTATGGAATTTCCCTAATTAAATACTTTCTGTTTTCTCCTCTATCGCCCTGGTTGCTGACCCTCCTCCCCACTCTTACTATTGTCTGTTGTGGTAAGTTCCTACTTGTGGAATTTTTTTCCCCTTTCTCTGCCCCTTTTCCCCTCCCCTTTTTGGTTTTGTTTTGTTCAGTTTTGTTTTGTTTTACACTGTGGAACCCCCAGTTTTCATTTTAGCAAAGAGCTATGCCAACAGCAGCGCCCCCCTCATGGCACAAGGGACGTGGTGTTGCCAACTCCAAGCATTTGCAGCGTCCTGAGTCTGGCACCAGAACATTCCTGAGCTCTCCTCAAACACCCCAACTGATGGGCTTTGTGTGTTTATTCATGGAGTAAATGTTGAATTCATTCCATTTGTTTGCTTTCCAGTTAGGAAAGTTAAAAAAAAAAAATCTTTTCATGCTACGCCGCGAGAATTTAAAAACTCTTTTTAAACTGTGCAGGGGGAGGTTGCCAGTGGATAACAGGGCTGCAGGAGCTGATTCTTTCCCCCCAAAAAAAATCAATATTGGAAGACTTGTGGTAGTTGGCAACACTGCGAAGGAGCCTTGGGTTAAAATTGAGCAGGGAAATAACAGTGCTGAGTTTGGTAAAGATGGGTTGGGTTCTGCGTTTTGAAGGAGTTGCATTTGTTCCTGCACCCTTCAGGCAGTTGCTGCTGTCTTGGTGAAGGAAGCAGATGATCCCTCTTGCCTCTGATTTATCTTTTTCTCCCCCCCCCCAAAATCTTGTTGGCAAAGCTTTTTGTGTGCGTGCAAGAGATAACCCTGAAACTTTATTCCCCAGCAATTTGGAAAGGTATTTACCATGCATAATAACAAATCATGAACCTTCATAAGTCATGGTGGCTGTTACCTGCTCTGCCAGTTGTGTGATGGCTATTCAGTGTTCACCTTCATTCTCTTCTCCTCCCAAAATCCTATTATTTTTTGATAAAATAATAGGAGGTACGATGCTTTTAATAATTCCCCCCTCATACCTGCATTTTTAGCTCTTGCCAGAAACAAGACCACGGAGCTTTACGTTATTTGTTCAGTTTTCCCTGCTGTGGCTGGGAAGTGGTTTGGTGTTGGCTGAGTTTCAGAGATCTGGGTACAGAGCCATCCCCTTTCCCTCATTCCAGGCATGGAGCTGATCCCAGGCAGCTCCTGAATATCCCTGGGAGGCCTGCAGTGGTCTGGAAGTGTTTTCCCAAAAAGGATTTGCTCCCATTCTCTTGCTTCCAGGCTCAGCTTCCCAGCATGAGTCCCATCAGGGGCTGCCAGTGCTCCTCACTGCAGCTCTGGGATCCCTTTAACTGGGATTCAGCATCTGGATTTACCAGGGAAAACCAGAACAGCTGCTCTGTGTGGGGATGAGCTGGGAGCTGACCTCACACAGGGACAGGGAATCTCACCAGGCTCCCCAATGCCCCAAAACTCTTATTTTATGCATTTAGTAAATGCCAGCAGAACTCCTCAGTGACTTATGCTGATTAACAGACAGCATTCTCCTCCTCCCTTCTTATTTTTGCCCTGCCTGTAACAAGGAGCTGCCTGGGCAGGTGTCCATGGCAAAAACTCACCTGTAGGTGAGTTCTGCAAATGCTTCCCACCCTGGAAACCCTTGGACAAGGAGGAAGGAAAAAGCTCATTAATTAGAAATCAATGTGTCCTCAACCACCCTGTGCCAGGGTTGGGGCAGGATCCCCCAAATTTCCCTGTGGAGCTTGGCCAAGCCTTGTGCTGGCTCTGGGGAGCTGCTCCATGGCAGACACAGAGTCGTGGAATGCTTTGGGTTGGAAAGGACCTTAAAGAGCATCAGGTTCCAACCCCACCTTGAGAAGGACGTTGAGAGAGGAGCCCTGGAGTCAGAGCCTTCTGTCTGGGACAGTGAGACAGAAGCTGGAAATGCTGGGTGTTGAGGGATTTCAGTGTGGGTAGTGTTATCCAAAACATTTGAAAAGGTGGTGATGAGGAAAAAAGGGTTCAATCCTGCATGGACCCAGAGGGATGGGCACTGGACAAGGACAGGGAGTCCAGGGAAATGGCAACGTCCAGTAAAACAACAACAGCTCTGCAAGCTGGAGTTCCCACCCTGGGAGTGCTCCTGGGATCCTGTGGTGTGAGGAAAGCCCTGGCAGTGAGGCTGGAGAAGAGCCCCACTCTGCAGGATTGCCAGAGGGACAGGCCCTAGAGCAGGCTCCAGGGGCCTGGCCACAGCCTCGTGTTGGGTTTTTGGGATGAGGGCCACTACTCACCCCAGGTGCCTTCAGGAGGGTAGAGCTCAGCTCTGAAGTGGACGTTTTTGGCCCGCAGGCACCTTCAGGGGGATGGTCCAGATTTTCCTCCAGCCAGGAAAAGGCAGTGGCCGTGGTTTTTGCAGTCTGGAGTTTGCCTGAAGGGTTTTTTTTATTTTAGTTTGCCTTATTAATCCTCTTTGCCTTCCGTAGATCGTGTTCACTATTCCCACAAGAGATCAGTTTTGCCATAGCAAAATACTAAAATAAAACCTGGCAGCCAGGACACCTTTAAGGGCTGTTTGAAGCCAAAATCTAACCCAGCTCAGGGGCACTGAGTGTCCTAAACTGCATCACACTTTGGCACGAGAGTAAAGGTGAACATTTTGGAGTTTCTTGCTGAAAGGCATCCCTGGTTTGTGCATGCAGCGTGAGTCCTTTAACAAAAGCAAGGTGTGTTTTAATTTTTAAAGCATTTTTCTTCTCTCTCTTTCTCTCTCTCTCTTTTAATCAGATTTTCTCCGTTGCCTTTCCAGCAAAAAATCTTTCTTGTTTCTCTACTTTTGTTGCGTTTCGGGGCCAAATTCACCACTGGCTCCCCTGGAAGCAGGTATATGGCACAGGATTGCATCTGCTTTCACCAGGAGTGACTTTGGCCCTCTCTCCTAGACAGTTCCTAGAGGGTGTAACACCTCCCAGCTGGAATGCTGGTTCAGGAGCACTTGTGTGTGTGTGGATGAGTGAACTGGACATTGACTTGGGCCCAACCCTGCAATTCCTGGAGGGTGGATTTGGGGAAATCGATGCTGGCTGATTCCAGGGGTGTCTGACCCCTGCAGGGTCTCTGCACAGGCTTTGGAGAGCCTCAAATAATGATCCCAACGAAGGGATTTGCCTTTGGCTGCCTCTCAGAGACATCTGATGCCTTTTAAACTGAAAGAGAATAGATTTAGATGGGATATTGGGAAGAAATTCTTCCCTGTGAGAGTGGCGAGTCTCAAGTTCCCTGGAAGTGTCCAAGGCCAGGTTGGAAAGGGCTTGGAGCAGCCTGGGATAGTGGGAGGTGTCCCTGCCCATGGCAGGGGGGGCACTGGATGGACTTTAATGTCCCTCCCATCCCAAACCATTCCATGATTCCACGATGGCACCTCCAGGCTCCTCCTGGGTTGGGAGAAGTCGTTGCAGGGTTGGGCTAATGGTTGTAACTGATCCATAGAATTCCACATTAGTTCATAATTCCATTGTGGTGTTTGCTGCTAAATGCATCCATGCTGAGTTCCAGGTGTGGTTTTTTTTTTCTTTCCCTTCTTTCTTTCTAATTTTTTTTCCCTTGTTTTTTAATTTCTTTTCATTTTGCATAAATTCAGGTGCCTGCCTGCAGCCGTGCTTGGGGATGTGCCTGTCTCCACCCTGAAATAACCTCTTGTTTCTCCAACCCTAGGATGGAAAGAGGATGTTTGGCACCTACTTCCGAGTTGGTTTTTATGGAACTAAGTTTGGAGACCTGGATGAGCAAGAGTTTGTTTACAAGGAACCTGCAATAACCAAGTTGGCTGAAATCTCCCATCGGCTGGAGGTGAGGGGGTTTAACTGGAGGTTTAACTGTTTCCCATCAGTTGTTTCACAGGAACAGCCCCTTAGAAAAGCAGTTTGGGTGTCTGAGAGCTGGGGCTGGTGTCCCCTGCCTTCCTGCTGGTGTCACCTCTGTGAGAGGAGAGGAATTCCCTGATCAGGGAGAGGCTCTCCCTGAGAATTTGTGGTGTTCCCATTATCCTTTTCCTCCAATAGGGTCTTTCCAAGGCATAGACTGAGTCTTTGTTAGTCTGCTCTTTATCTTGTCCTTGTGGTCCATAATTCTGCATTCCAGATGTCCAGCCTACACAGTCCATCTCTCTCCCAGGCTTTGTTCATTGAAGCACAGCAGAGTTGGTTTATCAAAACTTAAAGCTTCATTAATTTTGTGCTCCCACAAAAGTAGGTTGTGACAATGTTGCTAAGTGCTGGCTAAGAGTCATTTAAGAATAACACAGTATTTATAATTAATATATATAGGCTATGATTAAAACAGTTAATTTAAATGTTAATTAAAATCATTAGCTAAAATTTAAACATTTTATCATTTCCAACACCAGTGGATCCCAAACTGACTTTTAGTTGTGCACAGCCACAAAACAAACACAAACACCTCGTTCAGAGCCAGGCACTGCTGGAAGGCTCTCCTGCTTTCCAGGGCTTGTTTTTTCCCATTGCCCCTGGAATGTGACTGCTGGAATTCTCCTGGCTTCAGCAGATCACATTCTGTCAAAGGCACGTGGAGCTTCACCTCCCCTGGAGGTGCCTTTGCCCCCCAGCCCCCACCAGGGCTGCATTTGATGTTTGCTTTCAGTTCCTTCCTCCTTGGTCGTAGGGGTTTTATGGAGAACGGTTTGGGGAAGATGCACTGGAAGTGATCAAGGACTCAAACCCTGTGGACAAATGTAAACTTGATCCCAACAAGGTAAGGACACAAACGTGCAGGTGTAGAAGTAGAACAGGTCCTGAATGGGTGAAAATGCAGCGAGACAAATTTTCCCCTGGATTTCACTGTGTGGGCAACAAAATCCACGTATTGAGCATCTTGTGGCTGCTTGGGAGGAGAATTGGGGAAAATAATTCCAGCAAGGGATGCAGAATTGGCCATTCCCTGCCCTGCCCTGGTAGTGGTGGGTGGGAAGGGAGGAGGTGAAAGGGCAGAGGCTGTACTGGCCTTGCTCTGCTGGGTGTAAGGAGTGGCTGTGCCATTCCCTGGCCTTTGTGCAGCTGCAGCATTTTGTCACCTTTGTGCCACGTCCTTGAATCACAGAATCATAGAATTGTAGCAGAAAGAGCAGGAGCAGGCTGGGGAAACAGGACTGTGGCTCAGGGCAGGGCATGACCTGCAAGGAAGGGTTTAGGTGGCACAGGGTGCCCACAGAAGCTGTGGCTGCCTCTGGGTCCCTGGAAGTGTCCAAGGCCAGGTTGGAGCAGCTTGGTTTAGGGGAAGGTGTCCCTGCCTGTGGTGGTGGGCTGTTTGTACTTTAAAGTCCCTCCCACACAAACCATTCCACGATTGAGAAGGGAAGGCCATCGGGCTGTGCTTTACCCAGCCCACAAACCGGTGGCAGCGCCTCAGCGCGAGAGGGATTTTAGAAGGCAAAACCCAGGCCTGGGCAGACACAGATCCAGCTTGGCACAGTGAGGAGCACATTCCCTCCTGCCCCTGCAGGCCTACATCCAGATCACCTACGTGGAGCCCTACTTTGACACGTACGAGATGAAGGACAGGATCACCTACTTCGACAAGAACTACAACCTGCGGCGCTTCATGTACTGCACGCCCTTCACGCTGGACGGCCGTGCCCACGGCGACCTGCATGAGCAGTTCAAGCGCAAGACCATCCTCACCACCTCCCACGCCTTCCCCTACATCAAAACCAGGATCAACGTCATCCACAAGGAGGAGGTGAGGCTGGGTTGGGTGGGAAATGGTGCCTGGCGATGCGGGAGGTTCCTTCAGCTCCAGTTCCAGCTTGGCTTAGAGCTTAGGAGTTCCTTGGAGCTTCTCCCTGTTCCCATTCAAGCCCAGACTGATTTAGGGATGTGTCTGCCCCACCACCTCCAGAGCTGCTACGTGCAGGGGCACTTGGAGAGCGCTGCAGGCCGAGCTGGATTGGTGTTGGAGCAGCCTGGTCTAGGGAAGGTGTCCTGCCCATGGTGGGGATGGGATGGGATGAGCTTTAAGGTCCCGTCCCACCCAGGCATTCCATGAGTCTGTGATAATTTTCCAAGGGTGGGCAGGAGCAGATGTGGTCACTGGGACAATGTGAGCAGTGCTGCAGGCCTGCAGTGACCCTCAGTGCCACTCAGAAACACCTCAGGCAGCTCTGGAGTGCCCAGAAACACCTCTGAAAATCAAACCTTTTCTTGATGTCACTGAGCCAAGATGATGCATTTCCGAAGTCCCGTCAGTCCTGTTGTTGTCCTCCACCCCTTTGTGGTGCCACCCCACTGGGACCTGGGTGTTGCTGAAGGTCTGTGCCTGCTTGCCAAGCTCAGGCATAACACAGATCCTGTTCTGGCTTCTTGCTTAGATCATCTTGACCCCCATCGAAGTCGCCATCGAAGACATGCAGAAGAAAACACAGGAATTGGCTTTTGCCACCCACCAAGACCCTGCAGACCCCAAGATGCTGCAGATGGTGCTGCAGGGATCAGTAGGTACCACAGTGAATCAGGTGAGGATCACTGTCCCAGCTGGACTCCGAGTGCATAGCCTTGTTTCTGAATTCTCTTGGAATTTTTTCCCTGTTCGGTCTGTGGGATGTGTTTAAGGTCACTGGTAGGTTTAGGCCAGCTGTTCCCAGTGATTTTGCTATTTGAGTAAGAGTCTTGAAAATGTGGAAAGAGGCTAGGAAGAAACATCCCTCCCTCAGTTACTGCTCCTTCCTGGCACTTGCAGTTGTTTCTGCCTGCTCCTCTTCCCTAAAAGTTTCCCTTTATTAGCCAGGCTCTGCAGGATTGTGTCCTGCTGTGGATTTTCAACAAAATGGAAAGCACTGAAGAAAAACTGAGGAAAAACTGAAGGAGCCTGAGTAGAGCACAGTGCACAAGCTGGAAAAAAATCAGCTGGAGTTCTGAGTGCTGGGTTGAGTTTGTGGTGCTGGCAAACACTCCCTGGCTTCCATCTGGGTTGTTTAAACTTTGCCTTAGTTGTGAGTTGAGCAAACTTTGTCAGGAGTCCTTATAAAGGAAAACAAATGGAGAATCTGTGCAGTTTCTCACACTGTTTTCCAAAAGCACAGTTTTAAATAAAACAAAGCAAGGCCTAAAAGAGACTCAGTTGTCACTGAAGTTGGTGATTTACACCAGGTTTCCCAGCTGCAGCTTTTCAGGATGCTTTGTGTAAGGAAACGTTGTGTTTTGTGGACGTTTTGTTATGTGGCTGAACTTTCTCCAGCGATTGGATATGACTGACAGTTCCCAGAAACTCACTGTGCCCCTTCCTCTCCTAAAGGGACCATTAGAAGTTGCTCAAGTTTTCTTGTCTGAAATCCCCAACGATCCAAAGCTCTTCAGACACCACAACAAACTCCGGCTCTGCTTCAAGGACTTCACAAAAAGGTATGGGAAGGGTCCCCAAGGTGCCACCCCAGGCAGGGACACGTGCAGTGACCCAGAGCTGTTCTGGTGTCCCTCCACCTGCCCAGGTTCCATGTGCAGCTCATTCCTCACCTGCCCAGCCCTCCCCTGTTGGTGCTGCTGCTCTGTGGCGTCAGGGGCTTTGCTGTTTATCAGGGAGGAATCGATCCCAGCTCACTTGTCAAGTGTCCCAGAAATCACAACAGGCCAGAATTCCCAGCCTGGCAGGGTCAGGAGGAACTGCTGGACTGGCCAGGAGATGAAATTTCCTTCTGAAGTGGATTTCTCCAAGCAGAGCAGAGGGATGCTGGCACAATTCCCTGGGGAAATGTGCTGGCTGCTCTACTTGAGTCATGCAAACAGCAGGCTCAGTCCAGCATGTTATACAGCACCAAGGAATTAAGAAAAATCACCAAAATAATTGAAATTAAAACGCTGTGAGCAAAAAGATCCAGTGGAAGCGTAGTTTTCCCTTGTGAAATAAATAGCTTTGCTGATAGAGTTGTTTTCCTACCCTTTATTTAAATTGCATCTTTGCAAGCAGAAGAGTTCCTGATGAACATCCCAGGCTGCTATTTATTAATCACTCCTGATTATATCCATCTTTAAATCCTCTGGGACTGGGAGTGGCTCTGTGGAAATGAGCTTTTCATTTCTCTTCAGAGAGGATAAATGTAACTGGAGAGTCAATGACAATAAAAAAGGAGTTGTCACTCTGGAAACTGGGGATGTGACACCCTCTCCTTTTTCCCCCTGAACACGAGGTGGTTCAGCTGAGCCTTGATTACCAAAAGACAAGATAAAGGCCATTCCCTGGGATCCCAGAGGGGCAGAATGGATATTTTTGGATTAACAGACCTGTGGCAAGGGAGTCTCTGCAGGCCCAGCTCTCACAGGGTTTGTTGTGCAGGTGTGAGGATGCCCTGAGGAAGAACAAGAGCCTGATCGGGCCGGACCAGAAGGAATATCAGCGGGAGCTGGAGCGCAACTACCACCGGCTCAAGGAGGCTCTGCAGCCCCTGATCAACAGGAAGATCCCGCAGCTCTACAAGGCAGTGCTGCCTGTCACGTGCCACAGGTGCATATTTGGGCTTCCTCTGGGGCACAGGGTGTGGAACTGAGGGGGCTGAGCTTCCCGGGATCCTGCGTTATCCGGTGGTTTTCAGTCCTGGCTCTCTTGGCCGAGCTCGTCCCTTTTTCCTTCTGTCCCTCCTGGGAGCACATTCCCTTCCCAGCAGCTGTGGTAGGTGGTGTTTGCAAGGTTCCTTTTGTTCCTCAGCTAGGACAGTTGGTTTTTTTATTTCGTTTCCATCCTGCATCGCATTCTTTTTAGATGCAAAACCACCCTAAGCATGGCAGGACTTTATTCCAAATGAAACTGGGATCAGGCGCTCCAAGGGGGGAAAAATTGTTGGTGTCTTCTGTGCTGGAAGACCAGGAAGCTGGAAATTGAGTTTTGTGTGAGACAGGACAGAAAAATCCCAGTGGGAATCACAGGATCACTGAAGAGTTTGGGTTGGAAAGACCTTAAACATCATCCAGTCCCACCCCCTGCCATGAGCACTTTCCACCAGAGCAGGGTGCTCCAGCCTGGCCTGGAAAAATTCCAGGGGTGGGGCGACCAAAACCTCCATGTGCAGGTCATGGATGAGCAGCAGGATTTTGGGTACAGCCCCTTTCCAGCCAGGCTGTGGCTCCCAGAACAGGGACAGGAGTGGCTCCAGCAGGAGCCCTCCAGGGAATCTGTGACTCCTGTGGAGTCTCGTGGCAGCAGGGCAAGGCTGGGTGTTCCTGGAGCTGAATTGAGGGAGTTTCTGAGATGGCTGTGAGTGCTGCAGGAAGGTGTCCTCCCTCCCTGCCCAGCTTTGGGATGCTGGGAGCTCTCCTCACTTCTGTGTCCCAGCTGTTCCCTGGGAAATTTTCCTGGCTGGCATGGTGGGAATACCAGAACTTCCCTCCTCACCCAGCCAAGAACCCTACAAATGCTTTTGGTATGGTAATTATTATCTCATCTTCTGTGCAGGGAGCCTAATAACAGGTATGACATAAAATATCCTGAAAATTTTAGAATATCCTGAGTTGGAAGGATCCCACAAGGATCATCGAGTCCAACTCCAAATATTCCTGGCAAATTCCACTTCAGGGATGTGTTTGAAAGATTTAAATGAGATTTCAGTTGTGCAGGTGGTTTTGCTGCTTCTGTGTGTACACAGGAATTAAACTTTATGCCAGTGTTCTGGATGATACAAACCCAAACCCAATTCCTTGGAAAAGCAGCGAGTTTTAATGCCAGTGGACTTAACTTTTGTTGTAACCAGCTCTAAGAAATACTGGAAGTCAATTCACTCTCGTTCATCTGGTGAGGCTTCTTATTTCACCATGGAAAATCTGAGCTCATCATTGTATTTTCTCTCCCTCAGAGACTCCTTCAGCAGGATGAGCCTTCGCAAAATGGAAATCTAAACGAGTTAAAAACCAAAATAAAAAAAAAAAAGCACTTAAAAAATTAAGGTTTTGAAAAAGAAAAAGAGCCTTGTTATCAGCGCTGGGAATCAAAGAAGTTTTATTGTGAAATAAAACTTGGACTTCATCCTGGACATCCCACACACCTCTTCCTCCATCAAAGTGTTCAGTGGCCAAAAAAATCATTCTGAATTGTCAAATGTAGACTTCTCAATGTTTGAAAAGAAAAAAAAAAATCATGGCAGTGGTATCCAGAGTATTGGTGATGAGCTGTAAACTTACCTGTTTTTTAAGGCATTTTTATGACTCAAAGGTACACTAAACGCATTTACCTTTATTTATAGCATTACCTAATGTTAAATTTATTTTACTTTTAGTTCTTATATTTAATTTATATTAGGACCATACGCAAATGCATTTTGGAAGTTTTTAATGTAGTGATGATGCTGATGGTTATTTTGATGGTACTATTAAATATGTGAATGTTTACACTTTAATTCCCTGTGCGTTGGACTTCAGGGCTCAGCATCCTTGGGGAAAAGGTTCAGAGCAAGGTAAGTCACGGTAACATTAATTAACCAAGTGCTGATTGTTTATTATCCCTGTTCTTTTGCTGCAAACAAAAAAAATAATTCCACCTGTAGCCAGCAGCAGATGGAGGCACAGCTTGGTCCCTCTTCACCTCCTTCAGTCCATCGGGTGAAGTGTCAGCGTCACTTCTGTGTGTTCATGGATGTCTCCCCCAGCTGGGAGGGCCCAGCATCTCCTCGCCCCTTGGAATTAGCAGTGTCCATGGAGATAAACTGATTTGGTGTCCATTTTTTAATTGAAAGCCTAATTTCACAGGGCATGAGAACCTAAAATGGCATCACAGTTTAAAAGGGCACAAAGCATTCCTTGCACTGCTGTTTATGTGAGGAAAGGTGTGTTTTACAGGAGATATTTTGGGGTCTAACGCAGCACTTCAAGCAAACATCAGATTTGGAGCTGAGCCCACAACTCCTAAATCTTGCCCTTATTATTTTTCCTCTGGTGAACAAAGTCCCCTGGAAGAGGTGGTGTGTGGTTAAGCACATTTATTCTCTCTCCATAAATACCTAAACATGCATAAAACTCCAGATGTACACACAAACCCTGAATTTGATAAACATACTCTTTATAAAAAACGTGTTTATACATGAAGTGCCCCCCTTTGGCAGCAGCACTGAAGGTTTAGGCTGGGGAGGGTCTTTTTTTTTTTCTTCCTGATACTTATTTTAGATTATGGGAGAGTTCTCCCATGCTCTGTTATCCCAACAGCTCCACAGTGCTGGTTTTGTCTGCCAGGCTCTGAAGGGTTCCCTGGAACAGAATAATCCTGAATTAGCTCTGTGTCATGGGATAGAACACGGGAACACCTGCATGGAGTTTCCTGCAGGAAGAAAACTCCAACCTTTTTTTGGATATTCCAAGGTGTTGGATATTCCCAGGGGTGTTGACAAGCCTTGGAGGTGCCACAGGAGTCCCACAGGAGTCAGGGAATCTCACAGTGGAAAATATGAAGGAAGGAGGGAACGGCTTTGGAAGAGATTTACAGGAAGAGGCATTAAAAATATTTACACAGTGCAAACAAATCCCAGTAGCCATGAAAGGATGAAAGTTTAATTTACAGCGGTCCCGCTCCAGGACAGGAGTTACAAGCAGCAAGTTCAGGGGGGTGGCAAGTGGTGCTTGAGTGAATATCCCAAAAATCCACCCCCAATCCCTCTCCCTGTGCCAGAGGTGGGGTTTTCACTCAGCATCTTCCAGCTGAGGCTGTTTTCTCTTCAGCTGCCACAAAGAATCTCCTCCCAGGCTGTACTGGGATGATGGAAGGCAGCTGGGTCTTCCTTACATCCTATTTTGGTGTAAATAATGGTTATTTTGTTTCCATGGAACATTCCTGATGCCGCAGTTGAATGAAAAAGATAAAGTCTTGCGCCAGGTGTGGAAAAATAAACTTTCATTTGCAGGCTGAAATTCAGCAAAGCCTAAAAAAATTGCATTCTGTAATGGGATTGGGCTGCCCTTGCAAGGTAAGATTACTGATATTTTTGTAATGCAGCTTTTTCTTGGTTTAGACTCTGCAATTATTTTTTATTATGGTGCAATGCTTTGGAAAAAGGCAAGTGTATTTTGTCAGTGGAAGTTTTTTATGCTGCAAAATCAAGGCCTGTACAACAGAGGTCAAACCTAACATGGAAAATACACTAAAAAGGGTTTTTCCTGACTTACCTCCATGTTTATACAACATTATAATAAAATGTGGCAAAAATTAAGTATTGTAGGATTAACTAGGCACAGGTTTTTAGGGGATTTCCTGTAAATAAATTAATTTGTAGTGGGAAAAGGTGAAATATATGCAGGGCAGAGTCAGAGCCTGCAGTGACAATTGATGTCATTCCATCCATCCTGGGACAGATTGAACCATCCCCCTTTTTTGAGTCATTAGATTTTAATTATCAGTTTATAAGAGTCACCTTCAATACTCTGACAATTTGGGATTTTCATCTCCAGTATTTAGTGCAAATGTTTTTGGGTTTGCCATGTTTCCCCTTAGCCTCAAAACTGTAGGCAAAAAGTACCTTCAAATTAGGAGATGCTGTCCAAGAAGCAGCTAAAACCCACAGACTGTATTCTAAAAGCACTTTAAAATCATCTGTTTCTTCCAGATAATTTCCCAGCCTTTTTGTAAGTGTTCCCAAAGCCCCTTTCCCTTGCTGCTTTCCCCTCTCCAAACACAACAGGCTGATCTGCTTGTCTCAGATGCGGATCATAACTCTTTTATTTCGTATGTACACTCTTAACAAAGCATCAAAGGCAAATGTTCTCCTTTCCCCCCACGTTTCGGGGAGCTCCAGGTACAAATTAACTTTAGTTAAAAGGTCACCACTAAGTTCCCAATCCCCCCAGACAGAGATGCAGATTCGAGGGCTTCACTCTTCAAAGTACAAAACTATTTTAATTACACTACACTCCGCCCCTGGTTTGAAGTCTTAGTCACACCTATTTACACTTTGCTCATTAACACCTATGCACCGAGATGCAAATTAGACCAGTCAAACACTTGCATGAATTCAGTTCCCTCCAATGCTCTGGACAAGGTTCTCAGACCCTTTTCCTTGTGCTTCAAGTTGCAAGGAGCAGGAAAGAACTGGAGCAGGAGAATAAACCACGTCCATTATCCAAAGACTAAATATGAAGTGTTACTTCCCGAGTTACAAAAATACACAACTTCTGATGAAATTTGCTAGTTAATATACATTTACTCCAGGGTATGAATACAAATAACTTTTATTTTAAAAAACCAAAAAAAAAAAA
>VZDJ01001247.1:23673531-23811916 GCA_008694505.1 Cyanoderma ruficeps | reverse complement strand
AAAAAAAAAGAAAAAGGGGAAAAAAAAGCTAATAATACATTAGGCATGTCTGAGACCTAGAGCTGCATTAAAACCACTACTGGGTGCTGTAGGCATTGTTTAGAATCTATACAAACTGGTATTTCTAAAAGGTCAGAGCACTATTCTCCAGCAGAAAAGTTACGGTGTGAGTCGAGTCCTATGTCCTGTTCTGTTAATTCAAGTCGAGCCACTTGACACCAAAGGAAAAAAAAAAAGGCCAGAAAGATGAAGAATCAGTAGCTTCAAAAAACAAACAAACAGCCGTTCCTTCCAGGTGGTTTGGATGCAAATCTTGAATATTTACAGTCCAAGTACAGCATCACTCTACAATCTTCTTATAAAACAGTAGGTAAGGAGTCGATGTGGATGACGATGTCGGAGAAAGAGAATTCAGAAAGTCCTTTTCCTCTGTGACCTTCACTTCGGAGTCATCGAAAAGCAGCCACTTGCCCTCGTACTCCTTGAGGCTCTGGAGCATGTAGAGAGCTTTGTTCTCCAGAGCTCTGCTCTCCAGTCCGTTGGCTCCCAGCCCCGCGGGCTCTCCCTGCTCCGCCCTGGGCTGGGCGCTGGGCTGGGCGCTGCGGGGCTCGGGAGCCACGCTCAGGAGCTTCTCGGGGTTGGGCTGTTTGCTGGCGCACAGCTCACAGTCAGCCTTGCTCTTCTGCCCCCCGAGCAGTCCCACGGGCTCCATGTTCTTCTTGCTGCTGAGCACTTTCCCCGGCGGCCTGAAGGAGACCTCGCCGTCGTCGTAGTCCTCGGCCACGGCCCGCGCCTCCTCCTCGGTCAGCGGCTCCGGCTTGGGCGCGGCGTAGCCGGGCTCGGGGAGGAAGTTGCCCCCGTCCAGCTCCAGGCTCTGCAGGTCTGTCACCTTCACCGAGGCCGTGTAGTGGCCGCTGCTGATGGTGATGCCGCTGTGCATGACCACGGCGAAGAGCCCGTAGGTGTCCTTGGTGGGCCGGGTGCTCCACTCCTCCAGGGACAGCCGCAGGGGTGTCAGCAGCGGGGTGTTGATCTTGGACAGGCCCCCGTAGCAGTCAAACCTGGCAAGGGACACACAGTTTACACCTCCCAAAAACAAAAACCACTTTAGATGGCCCAGAGGTGCATCCATATGCTTTCTCCTCAGAGATATGGATGATGGGAACTGCTCCCCTGGCTGAGCACCAGCTGAGTTGTTTTAAGTCAATTAATATTTAAGTAATTATCGTGGAGATCAATGAAAAGACAGTTTTGTATGTTACGATCCTGGACTTGTATGGAAAGACTTTGCAGAGACAAAGGAAATTTCCTTCCTGCTTTGCCAGAAACCTGGATATTCCTGTACAGTGTTGTAGGGATGGATTTTTCTTTGTTTCTTCTCATCCCAAGCACCCCCCTGGTCAGGAAAAGCATTTTTATGACTGTCATATTAACTCTTACAGCCCAGAAACTGTAAATTTTAACTATTCCAGAGAACCCCTTTTTCTAAAGGATCAGCTAAAGATAATTTTTAAATAGCGATGATAGAAGTTCAGCTGATTGTTATCACTCCTGCTTCTTGTCTCTGCACAAACACCCCCTTTTCTCTCTCACCATCCTGCTCAAAAAACAAACCTCTTCAACAGCCAAGGCTGAACCAAGCACGGTTGGGTTTGTTTTTTTCTCCTCCTGAAAGAGTCATTTACTAAATAAAGCATTACTTATTTTTACTTTCAAGTAGCTTTAATACCACTTAGAGATTGTGACTAATTTTCCTCAGCTCCCCTCAGGAGCTGTGCCAGTGTTGCTCACCTGGGATTCTTCACTAGCTGTCCTATGGTAATTTTCCAAACAGTTCTGTATCTAAGTTACTTTGGAAAACCTCTAATATTCCATAAATATTCAGTATTTTGTTCATAGCACACAAATTTACCATTATAAGGATCTTCTAGAGAGTTTGAAGAGAAAGTCAGTGTTGGGATTTCATTGTTGTGCATCAGCCTCCTTGAATGATTGTGCTCTTGATGACTTACACATTGCATCAGCCCAGATCAATTAACCCCGTTATTTAACAATAGGTTGTGATGTCCTAATAAATTCCAGGGATGACTCAGTCTTACTCAACTGTGAGGGTGTTGTAGGGAAAAATACTGCGGAGTGCAGACAAGCCCTGTAAAACTGAGGTTGCCAACAGCTCACTGCTCCTAATCCTAGGAAAAAACAACTCTTAAATTCAAGGAAACTGCAGCCACGGAATAACTGCAGTAACTGATTATTGTTTTCCTGGATTTAATTTTGGTTCTGCTTCACTTCTGTTCAGAGCCACGAACCCTGAGACACAGAAATAAACAGTGACACTCACACAGATCCTCAGTCACTCAGACTCAGTGAAACCTCACTTCAGACCTCTCTTACCACACACATTTCACTCCACCAGAAGGAACACAGAAGAGCACAGAATCAGAAATAACACAACTTAAATCTTCTGAAAATCCCTATTGTCAGCAGCCAGAAATAGAGATAGTCAGAAGGGAGTCCAGAAACACAGAACTGCTGGCTGATACCCTGGATGACAAATCCAGGTCCACTCAAGCACACTGGGACAATGACACTGACAGAAAACAGATAAAAGCAGGCTCTACCTTTCTTCTCAATGACATCCAGCATCAGAAAGATTTGGAGAAGAGGAAATAAGAGAGGAAATCTTTTCCTATTAGCTTTTTGTTCTTCTTAATGATAAGAATCTGAAGACAGAAAAATTGCATGCCAAGTACTCTGCCTGCTCTGACTGATGCACTTCAAACACAGCAAACCTGATTTTTCTGCAGCCACATCTTTTGGGACCATAAATTAGTGACATTTTACCCACTGCACTGAATTTCACAAGACAGAAAGCTGATTTTTTTCACAGATTGTTAAATTTCTATGGTGGAAACGCTTAATTACATGTTACCAGTTAACAAATTCCTTCTAAACAGCTTCACAGCCTGCTCACACATGGCCTGGCATTTTTCCCCACACACACACTTGCCAAAGAGAACTACTCCTTCTCCAGGCAAGGAGATTTTCACACTGGCTGCTTTATTTTAAACCAAAACACTTTGCTAAGCAGCATCTCAAAAAGATGGATAAAATCCCTATTAACTGCAAATATTTACAGAATTCTTCATTTCTCATTTATTTACAGCTCAGTCACCAGAAAACTCGGTAGAGCACAACTGAGCAGACCAGATTCCCAAATTTTTGTGGGAGCTAAAAGTTGTCTGAAGATTCTTACCTTAAAAAAAATGGAAGTTTAAAGCCAGTAGAAGAGTTTGTTACTACCTTTAGCAATGACAGGGTTTTGCCCAAGATAAAATATCCAACCCAAAAATCAAGAAACACTTTTTTAAAGAGTTTCAGCTTCATCACAGGTTTCTGTGTCAGGTTTTCCACTCTGACTTCCTTAATCTCTGACTGGTAGCCCTTGGCAGGAAATTGATGGAATGATTGAGAGGACACATGAGAAAAACCACAAGAGATTGGATTCACTCTGATCTAGAAATTGGTCTGAGTGCTTTGGAGCAAGGACCTGAAGCTGGCCAGGACAGGAGAGGGTTGATTAACTGCAGGTCCTTCCTCATGGAAAACAAGAGAACAGGAAATAAAGGGCAAATGGAAGATAATTTTCCTATTTCCTATTCAACTGTGACGATTTTTAGAGTGCAGCTGTAGGTATATACAAATCAATATTTAAGTAAATATTGTGGTGATCAATGAAAAGACAATTTTGTATGTTACGATCCTGGACTTGTATGGAAAGACTTTGTAGAGACAAAGGAAATTTCCTTTCTGCTTTGCCAGAAACCTGGATATTCCTGTACAGTGCTGTAGGGACAGATTTTTGTTTCCTGTCATCCCTAAAGAAAATCCCTAAATTCTTAAGGATTGAAAAACAAACAAACAAACAAAAAAAACCACTCCCACAACTTCTTTCAAAACATAAGGATTGCTACAATTATAATACCAAACTCATTACTCAGTAATTGAATATCAGTGATGCTGATACTATTGTATATTTAAAGTAATTGGGGTTTTTTTGGTGTAATTTTTTTGGTGTATTAGCTCTTTAAAATGTTTATCTGATGATTTTTTCCCCAAAAATTTTAGTGTTCACATTCAGGTAGAGACCAAAGTATTTTTAAAGGAGCTGGTCAATTAATGAGTGTTGGCTCTTTAAAGTGTATTAACTCCCTATTATATTTTTTGCCCCACTCACATTCATCTTTTTAGTACTCACATCCAGGCAGAGACAACCTCAGACCATAAAATGCAGATTTGTTCTCATTACTTGTTCTGGTGAAGCATTTAAAGCTGCCTCTGAACTCAGAGTTTGTTTACTAAAAATTTAAATACCCCCTTAAATAACGGGTTATTTAAAGTAAATGAAGTTTTAAGAAACAGCAGGTTGTTCTAAGAGCAGAGCTAAAAAATTTTTGTTAAGGAATCTCCTAAAAGTCAATTTTTCTGCAGGTGATTTCTGCCACTACCTGGAACAACACAAAACCTTTATGGCATTGGGGGGGGGGGGCAGCATCCCAACGATTCAATTCCAACCTGGGAATCTTTTGGAAAAGATTCCAAAGCCTTTCCAGCTCTTGGGATGAGATTTTCCCTTGCTGCAGGACCCTGTTTGGTTAAGACAGGCAATGGATACTCACTCCAAGCCACTGGCAGCAAAGCACTTCAAGTGAATCGTGATCACTTCGGGCATTTTGTCGAACAAGAGGCTGCGCTCGGCTTCCGTGTAGTGGTGGCAGTTCTCACAGAAATACTTGTCCTCTCCCACAATCCTCTCCACTGAGGCAAACTGGGAAATTGCCCATTTCAGAGTCTTCATTTCTGTTTTTGGCTCTGGAGAAACTAGAAAAAAGAGAATCGCTGCGTTCACGGATACGCCAATATTTACATTTCCAACGCATCCCGCCAGAAGAGCAACGAAACAAAATATGTCAAGTTCAGACCACTCCAAACCTGCAACACTGCAAAGAACACTCAGTAAGTGTGAAATGTGTGATGTGTTCCAATCTTTGGAGCATTTCAGGAAGGGATGAAAACATCGCTTAATGGATGTCGTTACTCAAAATTAGGGTTTTTTCCAAAGCTCGTTTCAGATCACACTATTTTGTTGCCATGTCTGGAAATGGAGAGCTTCTATGAGACCAGGATTTCACTTATTAAGGCAAACCCCCAAAATAACCAGCAAGTTCCCTCTCACTTCTTGCATTTTGCCTCCCCTGCCACCCTCACGCTGCTGACAGGATCACCCGCTGCCGGCAGCACTTCACATAGGAACATCACCCCACACGTTTTCCTTGGAATCCTTCAGCAAAATGGGGAGCAAAAGCAGGAAAAGCTGCTCCAAATTAAGTCCACGGCGACTAAAATTAATTCCTTTAAAATTCTGAATTTCAAGATGTGTTTTTGGCACGCTTCCTTTCCAAAATAGCTTAAAAACTGCATATAGATCAATAAAATTTGTGAAAGAGACCACATGACTAACATTTACAAACATAATATGAATGTTACTAAGGTAACAACAATCTGAAATGCTGAATTTTTTTAGAGTAACTAAGAAAAAAAAAAGCTGGATTCTTTTTTCTTTCGTTTTTAAGAAAAAAAGGAAATATTTCTTATAAAAAGAAGAAGAAAAAGCAAAAGGTCTTATCCAGGAAGAAAAAAACAAGACTCAAATCAAAGGAAATACCTATTCATAAGTAGGAAAACAGGTGCCTAAGTGAAGGATTGTATAGGCAGTCCATGCTGTGTGTTAAGGTCTGGAACAATGTGAATATTATCTGGATCTGTCAACATTATCAGCACCGTGTTTCCAAAGTCTAAAGTTAATCAGGACAGGAGATAACAGCCTCTAATTTTAGCCAGTACAAACAGGAGCCGTGTTCCTTCCTAACTGCAGCACTGTCCTTCCCCACGGCTGGCTGAGGCAGGAACACACCTCACAAGCCTTTTTTGGAGGGAATTACTTACTTTCAGAACTCTCTTCACTTTTAGAAAGTTCATCTTCTTGCACTGGGACACTGATGTCCTGAAAATCTTCCCTCCTTTCCGTGAAGCACTCGCACTCCAAGCACCTCGTCCTCAGCACTAACTGGCCCTGGAAGAGTTTCTCCACCAGCTCGAAGACAGCCAGCTCTGTACCTGGAGAGAGTACATGGCACATCCCTGAGCAAAGTGCACTGCATTCCAGAGACCCTTCAGAACCTGGTTATCCTTGGAAAAATCACAGTTACAGCCACGGCCTTTTAGGGATCTCTGATAGGAATTCGAAAGCAAAACAAATCCTGTGCAGTTTTCATGGTGTCATCTGCTTGTATGTAAATAAGGACCCTCTGACTCTTGGCCCTCAAACTTTTAACTTCTATTCTAAGATTGGGTTCTTGTTTTATACTTGAAGTGTGACAGTGTCACATTCTGGAATATTTGGTTGTTATCAATGCTCTGACTCCTTAGCATGGACTGTTGACCTCCTCAAGGAGCACCACTCTGGGTCTGCCTGGTTTCTATTCATTCTCAGTCCTCTCCCTTCTTCCTAAATTTATTGGCCAGTTTTGGCCAAATCTGCAGAGGAAATACGGAACTCAAAAGACTCTTCACTCCTTCAATTTTTTTTATAAAAAACTGGTGGGTGGAAAGTTCCAAATTACTAAGTACTGGATTCATACCGAGGCTCTTCCCTCAACATGTATCTTGTTTCATTGACATAAACAAAATCCAGAGCTGCCAGCTAATTAGCATTTCTAATTTGGTATCTATTAGATCTAAATAGATTAGATCTTTAATACATCCTGAGTCCTTCCTGGTTCTTGGGAAGGTTGGGAATACAGAAAGATTAAGGAACTGGAAGGGAAAAGGAGGATATTGTTTGTAAAACCACATCAGTGGGGTTTGGTTCTGTTTGCTCCTGCCAGAAATATCCCTTTACATCCTGAATCCGCTTGCTCTTTCTATGGATGACAAAAATTAGTGGTAAATACAAACCTGGTAATATTCTGCCTTTTTTATACATATGGTACAATGATTACAGAATGTCAGACAAACGCCTTGAGATCTAAGCTAAACAGGTCAAGTTCTAAAAGGAAAAAAAAAATTACAAACACGTATAAAAATAAATTCTCTTTCCTAAAAATCATCTAAAAATTCCTGAAAAATCTAATTTTGTGTTTAGAGCTCTGCAGGCTGTGCAAGTCTGAAGGCTGACTTCCCACGCATTGTACTTTCTTAATCCTACTAATTTTAAGCCCATCCACTTGAGCACCAACCTTCCTTTTTTGGTTCTTTTTCAGTTCCTTTTCCATGATGGCTTTCCACGGGAGACGCTGGTTCACGATATTCTTCTTTACTGTCACCATTTTCGCACTTGACAGCTGACTCTTCAAACTCACAGTCATATTCTTTCCCTGGCTCTTTGGATCCCAAGTTTGTAGTTAACTTTCCTAGACTGTAAAATTTGGACAGAATGCTGGGCTGTTTGCAGGAAGATTTTAACCAGTTTAACCTAAGGCGCGACTTCTTCTGCGTGGGCTTGGCGCTCTCGCTGTCCCCGGAGCACTTGGCGATGGCATCCGTTTGGTTTTCCACCTTTTCTCCCGTGGCTTTCCTCTTGGACCTGGTTTGTCTTTGATTCTCTTCTGCTGCAATTTGCTCTTTGGAGACTTTGGATTTTTTCTTGGCGTTGCCGCCCTCGGCGTCGCTTTTCCTTTTCCCGTTTCCCTTGAGCAGCTTCTCCTTGGCTGCGTCTCCGCAGTGGTTGCCCAGGGTGGGATCCTCCTCCTCAGCAGGGCTGACAGATCCGTTGCTCTCTGAGTTTTGGTTGGGTTTTTCCTCCAGCTGAGCTGCAGGCTCTTCCACAGGCAGTTTGTTGAGCTCTTCCTTCTTCAGCAGCTGGCAGGTTTCCTGGATGTTGCCCAGGATACACTGCAGGACCTCCTGGGCGTCGTGCTGCAGGTACCCTTCGTACATGGGGTTCAGCTCCCTGTGCAGAGAAAGCAGCAAAGAATGAGGGTTTGGGATCCTTTGCTAACTGGGGAATGTGATTTGAGACTGAAATCAGGGATTTAGAAGTCGTGGAGGATCTTCTCCAGGCACAGAGAGGAGTCCTCTGTGTCACAGAGCTGGGGGAAGGCTCAGCCTTAGGAATTTACACACACCCAGCTGTGGAGTTCCTCAGCTCCAAGGGGATCCTTCCCATCCCTGGAAGTGTCCAACGCCAGGCTGGACAGGGCTTGGAGCAACCTGGGATTGTGGAAGGTGTCCCTGCCCATGGCAGGGGGTGGAACTGGATGAGCTTTAAGGTCCCTTCCAAGCCAATCCACTCTGTAATGCAGTTCACACTTCTGTACCCAAGCACTGTTTTAAACAAACCCTTTCTGCATTGCAGTCTTACAAAATTCAAATTTATTTTCAAATTTCCAACGCCACGGTGCCAACAGTAAGCACAACAATCTTACTTCCTATAAAGCCACCCCAAAGTTAAGGCCATTTACCTTCCACCAGCCTCTAAATCTGGGTAATGGCCTGGAAATGTCACGACAAAGTTCTGTCAGCCTTGAAGGGGATTTGTACCTGAGGGTGTTCAGCAGCCTCCGGGGCTGAGTGGCCAATTCATCCGTGTATTTCTCTGGGTTTAGGAGAAAACTGGCTTGAAGCTGCTCAACTGAAAGGATCAAGGAGTGCAAACTGCAGATGAGTTCGTAACTTGCCAAGGGATCTTCTTTACAGCTTCCCTGCAATAACAATGTAAAAGGAATAAAACCACTTGCAACAGTTACATCGGTCACAAATTAACATCTTTCTCTCCTCCCCTCCCTCGGTTTTCTGTATTTGGCTCATTTTTTTGTCTGCTATGGGAGGCAGGTGGGTTTCAGACAGTATTTTGAGTTTGTTCAAGTAGGAAAGAAACATAAAAGCCCAATTAACCATTAGTTTAAAATCCCAAACCATCCTTGCCCAAACTCCCATTTCCATCAGCTCCAGGTACTGTATCATAATTATCTTTGTGCCAAAAGCACGCTCAGGGTATCTTCCTCAAATTTCTTCTGTTGGACTTTAAAACTTGTGCTAAAGTTCAAAACAACTCAAATACATCTTCACCTGAAGTAACAGTGCAGAAAACAATGCTGAAAAGCTTCTTAGAGAACAGAAACCAGTTGAATTTTCACTACATTCAGGACAGCCTCGCTTGCAGGGTTACAAATAAAGAACATGGGGGGGACTTGTTACCTTTTCTGCCTTTTGCTCTCCTTCATCCTTTGAAGATTCTCTCTTCTTTGAAATAATGTTATATAAATGTTTTACTCCAGTTTTAAAACCAGGACAAAAATATAACACCTGAAAGGAACAGTTGAAAACATGAGAATAACGGGAGTAGGAAATTATTGCACACATAAATGCACATTTATAATCCACACAGCTCTGCACGTCCCCAGGCACACAAAGATCCAGGATTTTTCACAGCAGGGAGAAGCCCTGAGTATGGAAACTGAAGAATTTCCCAATCAGGACAACCACAGGGCAAACATTTCCTGCAGCAGCATCTTTTATTTCCCTGCTGTAATGAGATGCCCTTTATACTGCACCCAGAATAAACTGATTTCACCCAGTTTTTGCTTCACCAAAATCTCCCTTTTGGAGCCCCCCTGGCCGTGGCCTCACCTGCAGGACACTGTTCAGGTAGCAGGTGTTGCCCAGGTTGTTCAAGCCCACAAAAGGCAACATGTTGTCTTTTTTCTCACAGCTGACGAGGGAAGGGGGCTGTGCTGCAGGAACCACCTGGTCACTGGGAAACAGAGAATCAGGGTAAGAGACACTTGGGAAAAACCACTCCTTCATGTCTCCCCACCTCAGAGAAGTCAGCACTGAGAAATGCAGATCAAAATCGTGGCAAAGTGTGGCTGAATTCACTCTGACTCCTCAGCAACCCACCCAAAACCACACAGGAGGAAAATGTGCTCTAAGTTCCAACATATCAAATACCAGGAGACTGATTTAATGGATCAAAAGTGTCATATTTAAATACTTTTGTATTTCTTTATTCACTCATAAGGCAGAAAAAACGTGCCTAGAATGTATTTTTACATTGTCCCCTGCTCCAGTCACATCACTTCATTCCTGGAGGCAAAGCAAAGGCATAAAACCGGAAAAAGAAATCTAAAAAAAGAAACCAATAAACCTGAGACATTACACACTGATTATCACTAATCACTAATAGACGTGATTAATACACTGTAATCACACAACAGAACGAGATTTTAAATTCTCCAACTATTTCTAACTGACCACAATTTCCTTTTTCCCCACTTAAATCCCCCTCACCAGCAATGAAATGAGTCGATGGTTCTGCTCAGGCCTGAAAAGCCCCAATGAATGACAGTCAACCCCACAATTAAAGATCCTACGTATTTTCATTAAAGCTCGCCTTGCAGAAAATTAGATTTTAATATAAATAATAACATAAATAATTCAGTGACAAAATAACTACTTATATTAACTTGAAGCCCAGCAACTTTTTCAACTGATCCCAAAGTTTGTGCCAACTAAACACCCCGAGGGGGGCAAAGCTGTTTTCTCAAAAGACTTATTAGAAGTTGGTGACAGTGATTAATTAGGTTTTAAAAACTAACTTCAGCACATGATCCCAAAGTTTGTGCCAACTCAACATCCCCGGTGGGGCAAAGCTGCTTTCTTAAAATAGAGATTGGTTAAAATAATTAGTTTGTTCAGTTTGATGAAGCTGCCTCGACGGTTAATTTAACGTTAAGCGCGTGTTAATTTAATTGAAGCGCACGTTAATTTAATTGAGCGCGTGCTGCAGCACGCTATTTATGCCAGAACACGAAAGCGAAAGGAGCGGAGGACGGAGCGGCCACGAGACCGACACAACATCGCCACAAAAAAACTTCTCCCGCGCGGCACTCACATCTCGGCGCCTCGGAACTCCGCGCCCTTCTGCTCATTTTCCTGCGCCTCGGTGAAATCCAGCGCTCGCTTCGCCTCCTTCTTCTGAAAGAGCTTCAGCGACAGCCTGTTCTTCTTGGAGGGGCTGGCCCTGGCGCTGTCGCCGGGCAGGACGCCGGGCATGGTTCCTGCGGGGCGCGGCCGGGGCGCTCACACCTGGCGCGCACACACACACACACGCGCACACCAGGCGCCATTTACTCCCCGAGGGGGCCGAGCGCGGACCCGCCGCCCCCCGCCCCGGGCTCGGGCCGCCCCCCCGCGCCCCCCGCATGTTCCCCGCGGCCGGCGGGGCCCGAGGCCGCGGTGCGGCCGCTCCCGCTCACTCACCGCTACATGCCGGCCCCGCTCCCGCTCGCCGTTGCCATGGAGACCGCGGGGACACCGTCAGCGAACTTGGCGCGTTTTTTTCCGCGCGCCGACGAGGACCCCCCCGCCCCGCGCGCGCCCCGCCTCGAGCCGCAACCCCCCCGCCCCGCCGGCGGCCGCCCGGCGAGAACGCCGGAAAACCGAGAGCGCCGCCGGGGGAGGTCGGCGGCCGAAAGCCATGCCGAGCGGCGGCGGGGCGTCTACCGAGAGCCGGCGGACAGACTGGAGGCGGATGGGAGCCGGCACAACGCCGCCATCGACCCCACAAGGCCGCCGCCGCATCAGGCAGCGCGGCGGGCAGCCCGCTGTGGGTCCTGCCTGGGCGCGCGCGGGCGCTGGTAACGGCCCGGCCAAAGGGCTCGGGTTCGGGCTGTACCATTTGCGTGGGGAGAGCCCTCCACCCCCCCGCCGGCGGGAGGTGGATTGGTCCCGTTGTGACCACGCCCCCTATGCGGTTAGGCCAATCAGAGGCGGCGGCTCCGTCCGCTCGCCCCCTTCCACCCCCGCCCTGAGGGCCCGGCCCGCAGTGCCCGGGAGCGGCCGCGTTGGAGCCTTCCCGCGCTTTTTCCATAAAAACCGGACATTCCATCGGGAATTCCCATCGGATCCCGGCCTAAAGGCTCCACCCGCACGCCTGTGCAGAGGGCAGTGAATATGGTTATCGCTGAGGCTGTTAAGGCTGCAAAACTGCTGGTTTAGGGATCGCCGTGCTTAAAAAGTGATGGAATGTGGGAAAATACTATAAATTACTGCACTCTGCTCTTTAAACTGGCCCATTCAGGACCTCTAGTCTATACATAAAAGATGCACATTGTTTACACATAAAGGTTTTCCAACAGGAAATTTTCTAAGTTATTCATGTTAAATATTTTATAGGCTTAATTGTGTAATTGACTTTGAGTATTACTCACATCTGGGCTTTGGGGTAAGTTACCCCAAATTTGAGCGCTCAAAAGCTGAAATTCCCCAGGACAAGCTGCTGCCTCCCCTGAGCGTGGCACTGTGCTGCCTGCTAAGCAAACTGAAAATCCACAAAATCGCTTTGTTCTTGCAGTCTTGCAATATTTTTGGATTTTTTTTTTCTTTTTACTGCTCCATAAATTCATTATTACAGTATGTCACTATCCCGAAATACTCAGTTACGGAAGGAATTGTGTGTATTCCAACAGTCACGGACATACTCCTGGCACAGGTTTTGGTTTCTCTTGCAGGTAAAATACCCACGTGTGCCTGCAACATCCAGGGTTCAGATTCCCCAAGGTGAATATATTGATTTATTTCCTTGGCCTGTGGGATCCCCGGCGCTCCCAAAGCTGTTGGGGCCTGTGGGATCCCCGGCGCTCCCAAAGCTGTTGGGATTCTGCATTCCCACTGACTGACCGTGGAGGGATTTCCCCCGCAGCTCTGCCGTGTGAACTTTAGCTCCGCTCAACAAACACTCCCCGCAGTTAATGGACACTCAGGACTACAGAGGTTCTTTTGTGTGAGACAAGAGTCTTATCCGGGTGGGTGGTGCCCAGAGGTCGTGGAAGTGCTTGGCTGATTAATGAAGTGTTTAATTAAGTCTGTGTGACGCTGCTGGTTTGAGGCATTGGCCGAGGAGTCACTGCCTGGCTGGCAGCTGGAAGGTGCTGGGCAGTCGAACCCGGGGCTGTAATGGGAAAATCTCGGAGTGTTTGGGGCTTGAGACTGGATTCCAGGCTGGAATGAACTCCGAGGGCAGGGCTCCAGGTGCTCCAGGCTGGCTCAGTGTGACCCAGGCTGTTCATCTCAGCCAAGGTCTGCCCTGCCCAGAGTGTGCTCTGCAATCTGCTTCGGCAAACATGAGAGGAGGCTATTTATATCCAAGGGTTTTACAGTCTGAGAGTCTAAATCCACGTTAGGCAATTCCTCATTTCATGTGTTAGCTAAACTCCAGGTGTGCTCGTGCCTAGGAACACCATCAGTGACATTGGGAGGCCGAGATTTGGGGGTAAAATCAGGCTTGGGGACATTTCCAGGCTCGCTGTTTGACTTTTCAAGGCAGTAACTGTAATTGTGAGACACTCTGAGTGATATTTAACTATCAGTGAAGGACGGAAGGGAGATATTTGCAGAGCAAATTTGAGGGACTGGAAGTGCACACAGCATTTCCCATGGTGGTTATGGGGCTTTGTCATGTGTGTTGCTTTTTTTTTTGGCTAATGAAGCAGCCAGCTCAGTTTCCATCGGTATAATCATTATTTTAATCAACAAATGCATCTGCCACACAAGCTGTACATAGGTAAACCCAACACCTCTCAGAATACTCACTCAGCACACGTTTGGAACTACTTTACCTGCTCTTTTCCCACAGTGTGGGGACAATTCCCAAATGCTCCCCTTAAGGAGGTCTGTGCTGAGCTGTGGAGCAGCCCAGCAGAGCTCAGTGGCAGGTCTGCTTCCTGCATGTTTAAAATTAAAATTAAAACTTCCTGTTTTATTTTTTTCTACTGGTAATCTCATCTGATTACATATAACCCTCACCCTGCTCTAAATAACTTTTCTCCCTTAATATACTCACAAATTGCTCCCGAATTCCCCATCATCATTATTTTGACCAAAACGTGCATGTGTAATTAATTTCCACTCTCAATTTGTTCTTTCTGGCTTTGAGAGACAAAGCAAATATAATTTTGAGACACTCTGAGTGATATTTAAGCTTCCCCTCTGTCGCCTGGATGGAAATCTGAGGTGAAATCTTAGCTGCAGGTCTGTCAGTTGATTGATTTTTTTTTTAATTAGGCAACACAGTCACACTTCTGCCTCTTCTTTCTTCTCTCTCACCTTTTTCTGACGAGTTCATCAGCTGTAATCCCAGTCCAGGTCGTTGCTGTGTCCAAAAATTTGGGGCACAGGAAGGAATCCAGGCCGTGCCACCCCCTGGATGTCCAGGACAGCCTGTTCTGCTGATTCATTACAAAATGCCCCTGAAGCCGTGATTTATTTTTGGGAAGCAGAAGCTGCCCTGGTGGGGAAGAAGCTTCATCCACCAGCCCGACATGGAGCTGTGCTGCCTCAACAACACCCACACAGCTCCATCTCAAACCTGCCATCCAGCAGCTCCTTCCCACTGAGGAAAAACCCTCAGCTCCCTGAAATCTCCTCCTCACCAGCCTCTCACTCACCCTCTCAAGGTTTTTATGCTCCCTCTTAAAATACGGCTCCCTGTCAGGCCTTAATGCGGGGAAATTTTTCCAGCAGGAAAAGGTTCTGTTTCAATGCAAGGAAATGGGGATTATTTTTTTCCTGTATCTCTCCAAACCCACAGTAACACCTAATTAAATATTTATGGCAGCTTAGCACGCTTCATAAAGGAGCTGTTGTGTAGAAGGCTCTGAAGCTTCACTCCATACAGTAAAGGAGTGTTTGAGGCACAGCCCAAAGGAGGAGCAGGTGCAGGAGGCAATGATTCCTTACGTAGGGTCCTGAGGCACTCCAATGTGCAAAATCAAATTATTTCTCATACTATGGACTTCACAGCCATGAGTTACAAAAATAGCTGTGCTGGGAGACCAGAAATCTCCACAGGCACAGCCAAAAATAACCACATGAAATGCCTGGAAGGAGCAGATTCCCCAGAGATGGGATTTCTGGAGTCCTGGAGGCAGCCTCCAGTACAGAGCACAATTTCCAGCGGGGGAAAACCTCCCCAACCTTTAGCTGTTGCTGAATCGTATAAATCAACTTCCAGAGCCTGCAGCCATATCAGTGATAGGCCTATAAATCTGTCAGGGCTCTCTGGTTATTGTTGGAATAATTCTGTGAATTTTGGTGCAAATTGTGTGCAGACAATGTGCTCTTTCAGCAGGCTTGGATCACGCAGGGACCTCGGGGTGGGAAGTTCTGCAGCCCACGCTGGGCAAAACCCATTTCATTCCTGAGGAATAGGACTGTGGGTTAAATTCCCCACGCAGAAAAGGTAAGAAACCATTCAGACTAGTAAGAATACTGACTATAAAACATCAGGACAGGACTGGCTTCAGGCACAAGGAATAGAAATGAGTATTTAGGGGTTTTATTGTTTGGTGATCCCCACAGTTCATGCAGACTCTGTGCCCTTTCACAGCCAGAAACAGGAACAAATTGTCCGACTTGCTTTACTCCACAGGAAAGGAAATCTGACTCTTCCCACAGCCAGCAGCCTGGGAACGTCACAAACCCTGAATTATCCCTGCTTGATGAGCTACATCTGCTTTCAGAGGATCTCAAACCATTCCACAACCCTTCCTTTAACTTCGGTGCTGCTGCCTCGGGGCACGTGGGAACAATTTGGCCACTGCACAACTCCGGTCCCTGTGAGAGCAGCACCTCTGCAGGGCTGTGCCTGGCTCTGGCAGCAAAACAGGATGAGTTTGGGCAATTTGATGTCAGACTGAGGGGGTGAGGCAGCAGCAGAGCCACTGCCTTCTGTCAGGGGTGAAATCCTAGTTTGGGTCACAGAGCAACTCATTCCCACCTGGGGACTTACAGCAGCTTCAGCCTCTGCCAAGTAAAACCTGGCCCAAAACCTTGACCTCTTGGGACAGCTGTTTTCTGGCATCCATAAAGATACAGATTTTAGGGGAGGCAGGAAAGAATAAATCAGAAGTTGTTACAGTTTCTGTAAACTCCACGGAAAGCTTGCAAGGAGCTGCTTTAATTTCAGCTTCAGAAGGCAAATGTCAGCTTGGAGACTTGAGCCACAAACCATGAGCTTGTCTATGCACAAACCATAACAAGTTCCTCCATGTGGGAGAGTTTATAAGTTTGGAGGTCAAGGTATTTAGCCACTGATAGCACAGCCTTGGCTCTCATCATTTATCTCCTTCTTAGGAGAAAACAGTGGGATTGTGACCTGTGAACTTCCTAGAGCTACATATGCACGTATGATATCTCGGAAAATAGCAACAATTGCACCCATAATGTAGAGATAAAGTCGATTAATTGCTTTGTTACAATATAAACTTGTGGTTCTGAAAATCTGCCAAAGGCAAGAGGGTTCTGTGGCCAGGTCTGAAACAGAACATTTCTCCTGAGATCTCTCCGAAAGCAAAGCTGCAGAAAAAAAGGGACGTTTTGTGTGTGGTGCTGTTGCATCCTTAGGGGTGTTTTCCCAGCTTTTGCCTGTCTGTGCATATTTTGTTCCACAGCTCACAGCCTGTTGGACATAAATATGGATCCAGAGCTGCTCTGGTAGCAGAGGCAGTGCAGTTTGCTACTAGGGGCTGGAATTCACCTCAGAAGGCAGGTGCTACATTGCAAACCATAACCAAAATAAAAATCCACACAAAATCCCTCCCCATCTCTGTTCTCAGGTCGGAATAGCATCGCACCGAGCTGTTACTCACTCCTGGAAGCAGGGGAAGGAGGAAACCCGACCTGCACATGCTTGCACCATCTGCTGGCAGCGTCTCCACTGACAGACATTCCTAGAAGGGATTCTGTAATTCCTCATCCACACCTAGGGACACGAGGCCACCGTTATAAAGGTTTAAGATTCAGGTGAGGACTTGGTTTTCTCCATAGCAGAGCCACTTCTGCCAGGTTTTACGGAATTACACAGAAAAGTAACACCCCGACCCCAACACAGCCACCTCAGGCAGGGAACTGCAGAGCCTGTGCTGGCCAGGTCTTGTCCCCTCCTGAATTTCTGAACTCCCTGCTGGAATCTCAGCTGAAGAACAAGATCCTGTCAGATTCCTTCCCAAAGACTTGATATATATTAAAACTAAACACAGCCCTTTGTTACAGCCACAAACATCATCATGTGAGTGAATGAGTAACTCAAGTGAAAGAGAAACTTGATGAAATAATTTGTGATGTGGAGGTGATTTTGTGATGTGCAGGGATAGATTAGTTCCTCCTTCTGCCCCATCCCTTTGTACAAGAAGAGGCTTTAAGTGTGCCACAGGAGCAAGCTGTCCAGGAAAACCAACATCTCCTCCTGCAGGCTGCAGTCTGTGGAGTTCACAGCACCAAGAACATCACTAGATGCCCTTGCTTGGCTTTTAAAGACATTTGGCAGTTTTATAACAGGTAACACCTTTATCCCTGGAAAGCCAACAGGTCACATTTGACCCTTCAGCCTGGAGGATGGAACTGGAGGAATCTCTCGGGCTTCTCCAGGTGCAGCTGCTGGGGAGGATTCCAGAGATTTTGGCCCCTGAGTCATCAGGCACGAAACCACTACTGAAGGGCAGGAACTCCCAGCGTGGTGACTCACTGGGAGTCAGACCATGGAGCAGAGGGACAAATGACACATGAGTAAAAATCCAGGAAACCAAAGCTGAGGTTTGCTTACAGAGAACAGCTGAGCCTCTCTCTGTTATGGCAATGGGTTCTCTCTCCTAAGAGGAGCAGCATCACAGTAAGGCCAGAGCCATGAACACACACCTGTCCACAAGAGAGTTATGGAAAATGAGAACCACCTTACAAAGGGACAGCTGAACAAAGAAATTCCCTTGGAGTAGGTTTGGAGTCTGTCAATGGATGTGTGAATTCCAGCTGTGGCTGTGCCAGGGCCACCTCAGCTATGAGCAACAGCATTTCTTGTTCATTGCAGAATCCCAGACTGGTTTGGGTTGGAAAGGACCTTGAAGATCATCCCATTCCACCCCCTGCCATGGACAGGGACACCTGCCACTATCCCAGGCTGCTCCAAGCCCTGTCCTTGGACACTTCCAGGGATGAGGCAGCCACAACTTCTCTAGGCAACCTAAATGCTTGCCAGGACACAACATTTTCTTTTTGGGAACACAACCACAGCAGATTTATTTGCCAGGCGAGCCCACGTGGTTTGATGTGAACATCACAAGAGTGATCCGTGTGCCATAAGCAAATGGAACCTTTTCCATGTCACTTTGGGGGTCACAGGATGTGCACAGCCAGGGTGCCACAGGGCTGAATGAGCAGCAGGTTGGTCCTTGGAGGCTGTTTCTTCTCCTGAACACAGAGGTTGTAACTATGCTCCACAATTTTTCCTGCCTGCATCCATCTGGCTGGGATGTGTAGGGAAGCACTGGGTTTGGGGTGTGAAAGGGGATGCACAGTCAAGTTTCATGATCCATAAAACCCTCCCAAGTGGAGCTGCTTTGTTGGGGTGATATTTGTATTCCTGCAGCACCCAGATACCGGCAGAAGCATTTTTGCCCCGTTGATGCTGCCAGCCAAGAGTGGAAGGCCACAGGCGTGGTGGGTGGATGGGGCAGGGTTTTGGCATTCCCAGACCATACAAGGCAGCTCTGTGAGCACGGCAGAAGTTTGCAGAGACTCTACAAAAATGGATGTTGGCACAAACGTGACATCCTATAGAACAATAGTGATTCTGTACTGCCTTTCCAAAGGGGCTCGATCAGCCCCTGCCCTGGCACTGCAGGCTCTGGACACGACATCAACTGTGTTTTCCTCCCAGAACAGGACAGGAGCCTCTCCCTGCTCCTGTCTGCCTGCTCTTGGCAGCTGCAGGGCCTCCAGGAGGGTCTGATCCCACCCATGTAGGGAAACCTCCTTCCCCAGGGAGCCCCTTCCCCTCCAAACCACCATCCACCCTCCGAGGCTTTACAGCCAGCCAGCAAAGTCCAGTGCCTCTCTTAAAAAACACACATAAAAGCAAAATCAGGTGGTGAAAGGCTGTAGGAAACCACATTCTTCTTGTTGTTCTTTTTCCCCTCTTATATTGACCTTTGAAAAGGAGCCCTTGGGCGGATCCGGCGCGCGGCGTTCCGGGGGCTGTGACCTCCCGCCGTGGAATTTCACCTAGTAATTTCTGTGGCACACAGAAATCCTTGGAGCAGCTTGTCTGGCTTCAGAAGTAAACCTAAGTGCCTGTGGCTTGACAAATAAACAATCTGAAAGCGTTTTAATGACTCACAACCTCGCCTAAGAATAGCTGAACTCTGCAAGATGGAAATTCGGTGGCCTCCGACGCTGCCCGAGCGGGGAGCTGGAGGACACAGTGGGAGATGGGCAGGGAGAGGCTGTGGCTGCATTCCTGATGTCCCCTCCCAGCTCCTGGCAAGCAGCATCTCAGAGGATTCGTGGATATTCCTGGTGTATCAGCCACTTTGGAGCGCTCCCCAAATTCACCTAATCCGCTTTTAAACAAATCATCGGGTTTCGTTTGTGCAGGCGGCAAAAGTTCTTCTCGTTTATCCCGGTTTGTTTGAAAGCACCATTTATTCTCTGGGATTAAAGAGGGGGTCACACAAGTTATCCACATCTCTTGGAAGCATTACACTTCCAAGCACCTACAGCTCATGGAAAAGATTCTTTTTCCTCCAGTTATTGGGCAAGTGAAACCTCAGTGACTGAAAAGGGGAACTGGGTTTGGTCGTTTCCTCAAAAATGGGGTTTTTGGTAGTTGGTGCATTTCTGAGGCACACTTACAGAAACGTGAGCTGTGAGCTGCCACCACGGCTTCTCACCCCCTACACACACCTTTGAGCACTCTAATCTAACCCCAGGGAAAAGAGAACGAAAACAAGTTCAGCTGAATGTCTGTGACCACAAGAGCTTCCTGTAGGTGCTCGGAGTTTCTGCTGCACAAGCCTCGTTGTTGTCATTAGGGCTCAGGGATCACCATGGCTTTGGGATGAGCACAAGGGATGGGAAATGGGTAAGGTGCACGCTCCCAGGAGCAGCAGGAGAGGTGCTGCATCTCCAAAGCCACAGCTGCACATCAAAGTTGGTTTGTTGATCAGGATCAAGAGAAGAAAATCATGTCAGAATCAGCCCTCACTTCCACCAGCAAAAAAACCCCCAAACCCAATACCACGATCTCTCTGTTTTAGGCACGGCCAGAATACCCTGAGCAGCAGGAGCAGGGGCTGTCCTGGGAAGCCTGAAGGCTCCCACACTTTTCCCTTAGTTCTCTGATCTGTTAGACTCCTCAGGAGGTGTTCCTCTCACTCAGCACCTGAGCCCTCCCATGGAAATGAGGGCAGACTGCCTCTGGGCAGAGCCCCAGTCACTCCTGAACTGGGTAATGGGGCATTTTCCTCTTCCCTTTTTACCGGGAGCCTGGGCACTGCCAGGAGGGCTCTGGAATTACTGGGTGGTTGGGCAGCAGCCAGAACCCAGCCCTCAGACCTCCCCCTGTGACATTCCCAGTCAGAGTTTAAAGGTCTTTGGATTCTTCTGGAAGGAAGGGGGGTCCCAGTGAGCCACATCCATCCCCACTGGATGCTGAGTTCCTGGCCCAGATGGAGACCATGTGCTGCCCCAGCATCACTGGAGCTGCTGCTCTCCCACGCTCGGGAACAGCTGGAGCAGGGCTGGGGTTTGCCCCTGTGTCTCAAAGACAAGGAAAATCAAAAGCTTTACCTAGTGTTGAAGGTGTTATTATTTGGCATCACTAAACTGATTTTTGGTGCAGCTGGGTGAGCACATGGGATTGGGCACATGGGGAGGCTCAAAGCCTAAAACACAAACTGCCTTTTCTTTACAGTTTCCATGTGATTGCGTTCAGGAACAAGGGCCCGATGTGAACCGGGCGGGGCTGAAGGGCCGAGCCAGAGAACAGCTGGTGCAAAAACAGTTCAAGTTCTGCATCCCGAGCCCATCCCCGCAGATTTCCCTTCCCACCGCTCTTGATCCGCATCTGTGCAAACAGGATGAGCTACAAAAGTATAAATAAAGCGTTAAACTGAATACCACGGGCATGAGGGGAAGTTTAAAAAAAAAAAATCCCAAAAAGCAGCTTTCTGTCCTCCCAGAGCAGCCGCTCCTCCCGGCTCCCGCTGTCCCGCCTGCCGCCCATCCCCGCTGCCCGGGGGAGGGCACCGGGTCCCGCCCCGCCCCCGGGTCCGCCTCGGGTCCCTCCCGGAGGAGGCAGCGGGATCGCGGAGCTCTCTGCCCCTGCAGGTACGGCCGAGCCGGGCGGGGACACCGGGGACACCGGGGCCCGGCAGCTGCGGGGGGCCGCGCACCGCAGCGGAGCGGCTGGCGGGATGCTCCGGGGCACTCGGGGGAGTTTGGAGGAGGTTTGGGGTGTGTGTGTGTCTGGGGGTGCGCAGGGGCTTTGAGAAGAGCGCTGGAGGATGCTCGGGGGTGCGCTGGAGGGTGCTCTGGGGGTGCCTCAGAGGGTGCTCCGGGGGTGCGCTGGAGGATGTTCGGAGGGGTGTTTTGAAAGTGCTCAGGGATGCTCCAGGGGGCTCAGGGAATGTGCGGGAGAGCTTTGGAGGCTGCTCCGAGCGTGCTCCTGGGTGTACTCCAAGGGTGCTCCTGGGTGTGCTCCAAGGGTGCTCCTGGGTGTGCTCCAAGGATGCTCCGGGGGTGCTCCAAGGATGCTCAGGGGGTGCTCAGGGCTCTCGGCCCCTCGCGTGGCTGCCCGGGGGCAGCATCAGCCGTGGCTCTCTCGGGACAGAAGTGTTTCCAGAGCACCCCTGGCTCCGGGATGGAGGCGCTGAGCGTGCCTGGCAGCTGGGAGTGGGCAGGAAAGCTCCCAGCGCCGGTGGGACCCTCAGAGGTCGCCGTGTGAGGGCTGGGAAGGGCTCCCAGACGCTGGGCATTGCAGTAAAAGTGCCCAGAGTTGTGTTTAGCCTCAAAGCCGAATCATAAACCTCTGCCTAGCCATGAAGATGTGGCTCAGCCAAGCCCCAGCGCAGCCTCCAGGCTGAGCGTGGTCTCCCCCCGCCCCTGCCCGCAGCCTCTCCCCATTTCCTTGCCGCCGTTCCAGCCGCCAGGACGGAGCAACTCTGGCACCGTAACTCGTGTCTGGCTCTGGCCGGGGCTGTGCTCGGATTCCCCGTGTCCCGAACGGGCAGGGAGTGGATCCGGGACAGGGAGGGACAAGGAGGGAGCGGAGGGACGGGCAGCGCCTCTCCCTCGCAGGCAGCATCGCCCTTCCCCGGCCCTGAGCGCTGCCAGGGCATTTCTGAGCAGCGCGACTCTGCCGGGACCAGGCGTGCCCCGGGCGGCTTTCCTCAGTTCCCGGCGGCCAGCTGCTGATTTCACACAGGCCTGAGAGCTCGGGCTGTGCTCCGGGGGAAATCAGGGAGCACTGAGCTGCTGTAGTGGGGTGCACATCACTGAGATCGCTGGAGAAGAGGCTGGGTGGTCCATGAGGAGGTCGGTGGAGGCAGAACGTGGGTTGGACAATCTCAGCTGGAAGTTCACGTGAGTTCAGGATGGAGGAAGCCGTGGTCTGGATGCTCTGGGTGTGATGTTCATCACCCAGGGGTGGAAGTGGGTCTGGACTCGGCAGAGACGTCGCATTTTCCTGACAGCTTTGGGATGTGACACCGCCAGGAAGGGTTTCCCTTGTCCACCCCAGATATTAAATATTTTTTTGTGTTGCCCGGATGAAATTGGTGGACACCCAAAAACATTGCTCATGCAGGGCAAGGGTAGCAGCTACAGCAATGTGAAAAAATCAGCTTTTGCCTTTGGACGTGTTTTGCAGTCCTCCAGGCAGCTTGTGTTTGATTTCCAATGGGCTAAATGGGAAAAGCTGATCTCTTAAATGATACCTGAATGGCAAAGGAGGAACCTGTAACCTCACATTAATCATTGATTATTTGTTACTTTGATTGTAATATTTGAAAAATAAATATATCTGCTGAAATGACAGCCCAGTGAGCAGGGACCTGGCTGGGGAATCTGTGGTTGAGGAGGGAGTAGTGAATGGATTCCTGGAGCTGGAAGATGAGATGTCAGGGAGCTTGTTGCTGCTGTGGGCTCTGTCAGACTCCTGGTGCAGTTTCCTGTGACTAGGAAAACCATGGTCACATTCTGCTCCTCTCCAGAAAGTCCTGTTGTGAGGAAAGTTTTATCTCCCAGGTATCATCTCCAGAAAGTCCTGTTGTGAGGAAGGTTTTATCTCCCAGGTATCATCTCCAGAAAGTCCTGTTGTGAGGAAGGTTTTATCTCCCAGGTATCATCCCCTCATGCAGTGCTGGGACTGTCCCATTCCCACATGTTTCTCTGTCACCAAGCAGGCATATGACATTGCTTCCCATCAAACTACCTCGGGCATGGGAACCTTCCAGGAGGGAGAGGTTTGGTCTCAAAGCATTCCTTGAATCAGGAGTGGTGTTGAGATCCTGGGACATGGCTGCTGGATGAACACAGGCTCATTCACGAGCTCGGTGCCAATTCAGGTCCCTCCCTTGGTGGTTTTACAGCTGCCAAATATTTTAAAAGTCGCATTTTCATCGCTGTGTGTTGCAGCCCAGCTCGTCAAATCTTGGGTCTTTTTAAGGAAGCTTTGGGAGCAGCCACAGGGATGAACATGGCCCCATTGATGAGGGAAAAAAAGTCAATAAGGAAAATTATTGCATTTTCCATTTGGTGCCCCACTTGACAGGGGTTATGTGACTCTGCCCGGCTCCAGAACAGCGGGATGCAGATTTTGGTCAATAAAATCCTGACCCCAACTCCAGGGGTGTGAAGGAACCCATGGCTTGGGGCAGAAATCCTCACAGTGACAATGCCAGGGGAGAGCAGTGGGGAGGAACCAGCTGCAGGGAGATCCTACTTCAACCCTGTTTATTTTAAACCTCAGTGGAATTCATGTGTTGGGAAGCCTTGGGAGTCCTGCCCATCCCAGGGTTTAAACTGCACATGAAAAGAAGGTGGTGCCATTATTAAGATAATACGGGACCCAAATGGACAATTTGATGGACTCAGAAATGTGAAATATGGTGAAAAACCTACCCAGACACAGAGGTCTCCATCTTCAAAGTGAGAATATCTTAAATTCATCTTAGGGTTGAATGTGGTGTAAGTGAGAAAGCTGAAACTACACCGGCAATATGTGGCTGAGGCTTGGTCAAAAACCTGGAGGAAAATTCCCATTTCCTAAATGGTTGAGAGGTGGGAAATGCTGCTCCAGGGCTCCCAGCTCCCCTTATCCATACAGAAATCACCATCACGGGAGGAAGGTGGCACATCCACCCTCTCTGCAGTCCCAATCAATGAGGAGAGTGGTTTCAAGTGGCCTGAAAAAGAAATGTTCCTGTGTGAAGAGGTTTTTAAACTTGTCAGGAGTGTGATCAATCCAAGTCTTGTTGGCTTGGGTCAGAAATCGATGTGAAATGGCTCCGTGTCTCCATGGGGGATTGAGGTGGTTGCCCAGGGATGAGGAGAGAAATGCAGACAAGAGGGTTTTCCTAAAAGCACCTAAAATTTCCTACTTTGGCCACGTGGGAGTTATTTGGTCTCATGGCAGCAAAGCTTGACTTGTCCCAAGGTCAAGGAGGGAGAAACCAGCTTGGAAGAGACCATAAGCCATAGCAGGGCTTCATTGTTTTCCCTCCAAACTTGTGGGATCGAGGCAGAGAGTAAACATTAGAAACGAGGCACCTCAGTTTTTTGTCTGCCTTCTGCCTGTGGAGCGCTTCTGGTTCGGGGCTTTGGGTGCTTTTTGTGATCACTTGGCTCTGGGAAAGAAGACTTTAGGGAAAACACCACAGTTTTCAAGGCACAGGATAAAATCACGAGAATAGAGCGAAGCTTTTGTAAGTCTGTGGCAGGAGTGAGCTGAAGGTCAGTCGGGAAAGAGGTTATCAGAGGAAGGGGGTGAATGTGATCGTTTTCCCCTCCTGGTAAGCCATAAAAGAAGGAGAGAGTTTGGATATCTGATACCTCCAGGTCTGACCCGTCTCTAATGGAAATGCTGGCAGGAAGCTCATAATGTTTATTAGACAGCAACGAGCAGCTTTAATAAAATCAGTATCCGCACAGCTTTATTACGGCCTGCAGTTGGGAAAGGGGCCTGAAATGGCTGTTTAAATACCGAGGGTTGCACACCCGGGGCTTGCTGAGAGAGATCCTCTTCTTTATTGAGTGCTGCCGGGTTCATTATTCAGCTTCCTTGTGAGCCCTCTCCGTTCAAACCCCGGGGAGGCCCCACACGCCTCCAGGATGTTTTCCATGCGCGCAGCCCCCGGCTCCAGCCCCATCCGCCTCCTCCTCCGCTGCTTTTTTTTTTGCAGAGAGGGTGGGAGGCCAGCCTGGACCTCTCCATCATCAGCCACGAGCTGATGGGTTGCAAAGAGAGCTCATCCCTCTCCAGCACTCCCAAATTGCTTCCAGCTCCCAGCTCTGCTCTGGAGATGCCCCGGGCAGGCAGCAGCCGAGGAATTTCCTCTTGGGGTGTGATAAGACGCCCGTTGTCTTATCACAGCACCCGTTGTTGTCACCAGCCATGTGCTGAAACCATCCGCTGGCCTCAGGATGAAGGCTCTTCCCATAAGTAACAGGTTTTGCATCCTAAATCCAGTCCTGCTCTGCCTCAGCACGTGCTGTGGGTGACACCAGCACAGAGGGAAGCCCAGCACGTGTGGCGTGGCTGCAGGCTGGGATGGATCCAGCCTGGAAACTTTTCCTCCTCGGTGCTGTTTGGTTTATAGCGGTGGCTCAGCCATTATCTGGTCTCTCCACTTTAATTTTGGGTCTGCTCAGCTGCCTTCTGCCCCTCAAGCTGATGTTCCAAGGGATGCTGTGGGGCACAGGACCACTGGCAGTGGTGATTTTGAGATGCCAGATAGACGTGGGAAGGTGGCTGATGGGCTCCTGGGATTCAGATCTCATCCAGCAGGAACCCTGTTTGCTCTCACTTTGGGAAACCTCATGACAACTCCTGGAAGTGCAAACCAGGGCTTTAAACTGCTTTTATTTAGCTAGGTATTTATTTAACCCCACAAAGTTTTCAAACCTCTTTTTTTTTTCCACTCCTGGAGGGAAACTCCTTCCCGTGGCTGTGCCAGCGGGCAGCGGATCACAGCGGAGATCCCACCCGTGTGCACGTCCCCAGCAGACTGGAAGTGGGTTATTTTTCTTCCTTTGCAGTGAAAACAGAATTGAAAAATCCGCACAACAAATATTCCCCGAGAGGCCATTTTTATTCCTGGTATGTCCATTTGCAGCCACGGCTCAGCCGGGTGTTGTGCAATCCAGACCGCCTGGATGGAGCAGGTTTTGGGTGTAACCCTTTGGGTGCTGAGGGCCAGCTCTGTCTGTGGGTCACCCCGAGGTGATCCTGCCACTCTGCTCAGCCCCGTGAGGCACATCTGGGGTGATGTGACCAGCTCTGGGCTCCTCAGGACAAGAGGGACACGGAGCTCCTCGAATGGAGGCTGTGGAGATGAGGAAGGAGCATCTCTGTGCCCAGGAAAGGTTGAGAGAGTTGGGCCTGGTCAGTCTCAAGAAGACATGACTGAGAAGGGACCCCATCCGTGGATATAAATATCCAAAGGGAGGTGTCAGAGGGACAAGGATGGACCAGGCTCTGCTCAGTGGTGCCCAGCAATGGGACAAGAGGAATGGGCAGAAACTGATGCTCAGCAATTTCCACCAGAACTTCTTCCTGGGCAGTGACCGAGCCCTGAGCAGACTGTGCAGAGAGGCTGTGGAGTCTCCCTCACTGGGGTTATTCCAGACCCCTCTGGACACAGTCCTGAGCAGGGTGCTCTGGGGTGACCCTGCTGGAGCAGGGAGGTGGCACTGCATGATCTCAGTGGTCCCTTCCAACCTGAATCGCTCTGTGGTGGACCCGTGGTGGAGAGGAGAGGGGGTGAAGCCCAAACCTGGGGAGGGGAAGGCAGCAGCCCTGCCAGCACCCAGGGAGGCAGCAGTGGTGCCCAGGAGGGGTGGATGGGATGGCTCTTGAGCCACTTCAGAGCCATCTGGTTCCTCTCATCCATGGGAGCAGCCGGCAGAGAAAACCCCCCCAAACAGCTGCGCTGCCTGATGTGAAGCAGCAGCAGTTTCAGGCCGTGACCTCAGTTCTCGTGCGTGGGGGACCATCTTGGTGAACCCCTTCCCCACTTCCCACCCTGTAGCAGCCCCCTTGGGCAAAGCTATCAGAGGCTGGATGTAAATCCATCAAGCGCCAGCCCGTAATTAATTAATTTGCGTGTTTTGACTCCTTCCCTTCGTAGCTCCCGATTAAAAGCTTATTTAAGGGGTCACAGACTTCCTCAGTTCCACAGGGATTAAATGTGGGAACAACTGTAGGTCGTATGTGGGTAATTGCAATGAGGAAATGCTCCAAGTTAAAGCTTCCTGCTAGGTCCGTCCAGTGGGAAAACCAAACAATTCTTTCAGAATGACTTTAAAATCGGCATGGTACAGAAATACGTGTATTTCTTCCCTCGTGCTGCTTTGTCTGGAGAACACAAGCGGCAGAATGTGCTCGGAAAAGGACGCACAAGCGTAACTAAAGCAGAAGAATTCAGCAGAAAACGAGCCAGCGTGCTCTGCAGTTGGTTTTGAACCTCAGGCTCAGTAATTGCTTGTGAAAGCAGAAAGCCACCGACACCGAGTCGCAGCCCCGTGTGGTGTGGGATGGAGCCGCGTGGGAAAGGCGGCCTTTGGGAAAGGCGCTGTTTGGGAAAGGCACTGTTTGGGAAAGGCAGCATTTCACCGGCTGCTGAAATTATTTTTCATTCCTCGGGTAGGAAGTTTTAACCCATCCGTGCCTCGGGGGGAGCTGGCAAAAGGACAAGCGCTGCTGGTTCTCTGCGCGTCCAGATACTCGGTTTCCTGCAAAGGCAAAACTTGTCTGCTTTTCTTCAAAGTTAATGTGTTAAAGTCCCGTCTGGGGGTTGCAGGGAGCTGGAGCAGCGCCAGCGGCTCTGCTCTCACACGGTGACAAATGTGGTTTTCCTCCCTAGCATGAGATTTGGGTTGTGCTGCTCGTTCAGCGATGGGAACGGTGCTGGCACTGCTCTGTGATGGGAGTCCCTGGTGAGAGCCCCCAGCAGAGCCCCCAGGTCCCAGGGGATGCTTCCCCTTCCCAGGATTTTCTTTCCCAGCCCTGGAAGAGTTTTGCAGCCCTGAACCACTCGGCCTTTGCAAGCATGAGGTTGTTGCAAGTTCAGTGCAGAGACTGAGGGATTTGTCCCTGTTGCCAGCCTGGAGGGGCAGCAATCCAGGGTGCCCGAGGGGAATGCCAATGCAGGAGCTCAGGACAGGCTTGGGACAGGGCACTCTGCCCATCCCTGAGCCACATGCCACAAGCACCCTGCCCAAAATCACACAATCACAGACTGGTTTGGGTTGGGAGGGACCTTAAAGCCCTTAAATATCGTTCCACCCCTTGCCATGTGCAGGGACACCTTCCACTATCCCAGGTTGTTTCAAGACCAGTCCAGCCTGACCTTGGCCACTTCCAGAGATCCAGGGACAGCCACAGCTTCTCTGGGCAGCCTGTTCCACCTGTCTGCTCTGCCAGCTGCAAGTCTGGATGGATAACCCCAGAACCAAGGGCTGGAGAGTTTGATACGGAAAGTGCCACTGGGGGACACCGGGACACCCTCTGCCCGTGCCGCCCATCCCGTCCGGGCATCTCCCGGGGCTGCGGATGGACGGACACGGCGAGAGGGGCCGGAGCTGCGGGGACAAGGGCGAGGGGCTGTGCCGGCTCCACACGTGGGAACGCGGCTCCGCCGGGAGGATTTGGGGACACTGAGCCCTTTCTGCAGCTTCCCCCAGGCTGCCGCCTGCCAGTCGCGGCAGCCGGCTGCGTTTGATCGGGAGAGGCGCTCGTGGAATTGCTAATGCTCCAGCCCGGAGGTGCAGCATGCGGAGGGCTGCAGCTGCAGCATCAGGTACAGCAACAACCCCGCCGTTAATTATTGACTCTCTCTTCAATTATCAGCCCTGATAAGGGAGCACCCCCCCTCCCTCGACAGCCCGGGCAGCGCTTGGTGCTCTGTGTTTTCTGGGAAAGAGAACTATTCCGCGGAAAAGTAACTCGTTTTCTGCACCGGGATTGAACTGTCCTCGCAAAGGTCACCCGAGAGCAGCGGGCTGCTCTGTTGGAAAATCAATCCCTCTTTTGTGCTTCTTGGTTTAAACTTGTGTTTGCTTTCTGAGCAAGGTCACAGCTCAGCTGACCAACTTTGTAACTGCTGGAGCAGGCTGGGGTCCAGCCACGCCGCGTCTGCTGCTCCGAACCCTTCGCTGCCGGCTCTGGCCATGGGAGAAGATGCTTTGGAGGGAGGCAAGAGCTGCTGCTGCTGCCTGGGGGGTTTGTAGGTGCCAGTGCGAGCAGGTAACATGACAAAATGCTTTGCTAACCAGTTTTTCCTTTCGCCATAAAGTGCTGGAGCCGCTGCTGCAGTGCAGGAGAACAGACAGGCAGAGCTCAAATCATCTTGTGTTACAGCTAAGGAGACTGTGCTAAACGTGCTGGTGGATTATCTTGTTAATTATAGGCTCGGGGTTAACTGTTTCCTAGTTAAAATTACTAGCAGGACACTCTGGGAGGATGGATTTTGTGGATATTTGTGGTATGTGGTTGAATTAATTTGTAATTCAAATGTTTGGGGGTGTCATGGTGCTCTCCTTTCTGCGGGCTGGGGTGGATGGGGGAGCTGCTCACACTGGCTGGCAAGTGGGATGGAGTGAAAGAGGGGTTAAATGTGAGTGTAAAGAGCCAGTGTTTGAGTCCAGGCTGGTTAAAAAGACAGTACATTGTCCCTGCAAACGGGCTCCCCCAGGGAATAAAACCACTTCGCTCTCTGCTGTTGCCTTCTCACATATTTGGCTTCTCCGTTTCCATTTCTGTATGTATTTATTCCTGCCTTGAGAAAAACAGCCTAATTCCAATCTGGATTAATCCTCCCCCCGGCCTCTCTGTGTAGCAAAGGTAAAAATCAGCGATGCATGGGGAGAAAAAGAAATGTTCTTCAATTTTATTTAACAGAGAAAACTCAGCAAACACAGAACCTGACAGAGGGTCAGGCTAACAGGTTTTAGCAGGATGGAGACGCACCTAAAACTGTTACCCTGCCTCAGATTATGGACTGGACCCTGAGTGTAGGGGTCTGGTACTTCTGGCAGATGACTTCATATTTTAATCTCATTTTTCTTAGGGACAGGCATGGGAGAGCAGCTGTGGGGTCCAAAGAGGCACATTTTTGGCTCTAAGCCATCTTCTCCATGCCTGAGCTGCCCCGGAGGGGACAGGAGAACATCAGCAAGCTGGTTGGGTACATTCAGCATCCTTTTACGAGGCGATTTTCAAATAGATTGGTCAAAGGAGAGCAGTCATAGTATCAATTTGGGCTGCGGAGTTGGGACCCGGCCAGCTCATAAATGATCCAAACAGATGTAATTATCTAGATATTAAAAACCATCCTATTCACTGGCTTTCCCCCCTCTGCCCCTTCTGAATAAATGACCTAGAAGAGTGGAGTGTAGCTGGTCAGGCTGGAATTTGCTGCAGTTGGAATATTAAGGGAAAGAAACAACATTTGAGAAAGAGGTTGGTGTTTGTTTTGGCACGTGCTGTTCGTTGGCAGGAGGAGACAGAAGGAGTTGTCCTTTGTAGAAGGAGTGTGGTTAATTGGAGAGCACATCAGGAGCTTTCCAGGAGTTCACGAGGTGCTGGGTGGGCATCAACGTGACCCTCTGTGACCCTGCTGGAGCTTTGGAGAGCTTTGATGGCCTCCTTGGGTTGGGACCTTCCTGGCTTTCCGTCAAGGCTGTACATTGACCATAAACACGCCTACGTGACTGACAACTAATTGTTTCTTTAAAAGGTTTTGATCTTTCAAAGTATCTGTTACAGAATCATAGAATGGCTTGGGTTGGAAGGGACCTTGAAGATCATCTCATTCCATGGGCAGTGACACCTTCCTCTGGACCAGGTTGCTCAGAGCCCTGTCCAGGCTGGCCTTGGACATTTCCAGGGATGTGGCAATGTCCTATGGTAACAATACAGCAGGATTTGATGTCATTTTTCAGCTGATCTTTGGTAAAGGTCAGCTGGAGCCCCTTCGTGGGGAGCTCTGGAACTGTGGCCAGGTGCTGAAGCCCTCGCTGAGGCAGAGCTCTGCATGCAGAAAATGAGTTCAGGCTCTGGTGGTTTGGTCCATGGGATGGGTGTGAGCTGGGGCTGGCTCAGCACGGGCTTTGCACTGCTTGGTCCTGCCCTGAGAACGTTGCATAGCTCAGGGATGCACTGGAGGAGCAGGGATGGACTCCCAAGCAGCTGTGGGACTGTCTCTGGCCAGGAACCAAACTAGATACTGTAAGGAGAATCGTAAACAAACAACCTACTGTTCAGGAAACTCCCACTTCATCCTCTGCAGCAGAAATTAAAACCAGACCTTCTCACTTGGATCATTGTTGTCCTTCTCACACAAACCAGGGAGCCTCCTAGGGTGATGTCCAACTGCCCCAACCTCCTTCACCCTTCCCTGCCTCCTCCCTGTGCCTTTCTAAAGGATCTGGAGGAGAGAAGCTTCACCCAGGACCTTTCTTGGTTGTTCCAAGCCTTAAATTCTCATGCTCCAGGAGGGTCTCATCCGTGTCCTCATGATGGGAAGGAGCTGGGGGTAACACAGCCCTGAAATGATGTGAAGATCTCAGTGTTGGCTGTGGTAGATCTCCACCTCAAATGGTTCCCTGAGCTGAAAGCAATTTGTCTGTGGTTCAGTGCAATTTGGTGAAGGTTCTTTTTAACAGTAGGGACGTGCTCTGAAGTAATGGCTGTCATTTGAACAAGATTCAACATATATTTTGAATCTTTGCTTGTTATGGATCAAAAAGAAGAAAAAAAAAAGGCCAACCAGGCATTTCTGTGCATAGTTCATATCCCTGTTGTCAGGGATCTTTTATCGTGTTGGATATCTCCAGCTCACAGGAGTCCGTGGAGAGTCCCTGTGCCACTGATCTCAAGTCATCCCAAATGTCTGTCCGTCCTCACTGGCAGTCAAACCCCCTGGAATGCAGGGGATGTTTTACAAGGAGCAGCTCCCTGGGATGTGTCTGTCAAGCACGAGCTGTTGCCTCTGGAAAAGGAGCTATTGATTTTAGCAGCTTCAAAGCCCTTGGACACCACTGGGCCGCAGAAGATGGGAAGTGGGAGGGGGGTGGCCTTTGAAGACTTGTAAGGCTTTAAGGAGAGATGAAGTTCACATGGCTGAGTGTGGTATTTTATTAAATCAGAACTATCTGTTTGTCTTTTTCAAGGGTGAAGCGACTCCTCAGCCCTTGTCAGAAGATGCTTAAGTGACAACCCAGTTAGACTCCACCATGGAGAAGACAGAAGGTATGGAGCCTACAGGACGTTTATTTGTTCATTTATTCCTTGAAAAAAAAAAACCCAACCAAGCCCAGGAGTAATTTTCTTACCAGAAATGCTGTAAATAACCTGTTCTCTGTAGATGTGGGGCCAAGAGGTGAAAAATGCATTGTTCATTATTATGCAGATATCTTAAAAACCACAGCACAGCAGGTCCCAGCTCTAGATCAGCACATATTTGTCCTCCCATGCTCTGTGACAGGTCCCTGCTTCCACCATCCAGCTGTGCTCCTGTCCCCTTGGATGACCCCAGTGGTGTCTTCCCTCTGTCCTTCCTCTGACTTCCATGTGCTGCTTCCCACCCTAACAGCACCTCAGTGATGAGCAGCACCAAAATCTGTTCCAAATTGTCCTGGTCCTCTCCAGCTGCTGCACCAGGATGGAGACAAAGGGATCAACCGCGGGCCCTGGTCCTTCCTCCTCCTCCTTCTCACTGAGCCCAACTTGTTTGCTCAGAGGTGCAGAGCAGCCCAAACCACTGTGATTTCAGGGACTTGCTGCATAAAGGAAATCATCGGTGGTGCAGAAGTTTAAGCGTTAACCCTCGAGGTGGAAATTTGGAGGCTGTGAACGTTTGCAGGCTGGAGATGTTTGTGTTAAACCATGTAAAAGTGGGAGGCTCTGGTGGGGAGCTGCTGTTACCTGCGCTGGCTGGGTGGGCAAACACACTGACACCCATTTAGAGGTGATTTACCTCAATTAGAAGCTGTGCTGGAGCCGAGCAGGTCACCTTGGGATGCACGTGTTCTGCATGGCTGCGGCTCTGAGCCCCGCCTGGCGCTGTCTGGGGCCAGCCTCTGCCCTGATCCATCATTTTCAAGGAATAATTTGTGACCTGGTGGTTGCAGGTGAAGCGAGGCGATGATTTTCCTGCTTGGTGCGCGCTGCTTATGCCACTGAAAAGTTCAGACCAAACCAAAAGCCTTGAAAAATGTCATTGTCATAGACTGAGCCCACATTCTATTATTGAGCTGGATTTATTATCCACCAGGCAGCTCTCTGTACCTACACAGACACGTAGCTCTGCCTGCAGAACCTGCTGTTTCCTTAATTGCCAATTAGAGTCATGATTTGAGGAAATTTTTGGCTTCCTCAGTGCAACAATTACCTGATGCACCTCTGGAAAAGCAGATCAGAGCTTGGTGCGTGTCACTGTGTCTCTGCACAGCTTCACCACAAGCCTCCAGGATAATGAGCTGGAGCCCCTGCCTGCCCAAAACTGTGATGAAAAGAGAGAAAACGTCTTCCCCCCCTGCTCTAAACAATGGGTTTTTTCCCCCAGATTCAATAATTTCTTCTTTTTTTGGGGGGTTGTTTCAGCAGATGGCCAGCCACCCAAACCCGACGGGGACAGGGAGCAGCCCCGCAGCCTCCCCTACTCCCTGGAGACACCCTACGGCTTCCACTTGGACCTGGACTTCCTGAAGTACGTGGATGACATCGAGAAAGGCAACACCATCCGAAGGGTCCACATCCACCGCCGAGCCAAGCAGCCCAAATTCAGCACCCTGCCCCGAAACTTCAGCCTGCCCGAGAACGGCTCCCGCGGCTGCTCCACCGCCTCTCCCAGCAAGAGCTGGACCTCGACCTGCTCCTTCCCGCAGCGAAAGGCATCCCTGGGGGAGGAGCCCCCCCGAAACCTGCTGCCCGCCGAGGCAGCTGCCGAGGAGCCGAGCTACCGGAGGAAAGCGCTGCTGGCGGAGACGCGGCGGCAGGCGGAGCTGGGCTGGCCGCAGGATGCTCTGCGGGCGCGGCCGCAGCTGCTGCGAGCCTCCAGCATGCCCGACGCGCTGCCCCCCGGCCACAGCCCCCCGGCGGGACCCTCGCCCCTCCGGACCCCTCCGCAGCACTGCCACGAGCAGGGAGGCTCCGAAAACACCTCCCGGGCCAGCTCGGACAGCAGCGCCTTAACCCCGCCGCGGGAGATGAGCTCGGAGCGGGACGGTTCCTTAGGGCATCCCGGAGGGGTTGTGCCGGGGCTGGGCCCCGGGCAGCCCCCCTGGCAGAACCAGCAGCTGCAGGTGGTGATGGAGAGCGGGGGCGAGGAGGGCGATGCCGCCGATGCTGCCTCCGACGTGGCCGGGGGTGAAGCAGCGCCACCGGCTGCCCTCCAGCTGAGAGAGGAGAACGTGAACCCTGCGGAAAGGGGGCTGAGTGTGAGCGAGATGGAGCTGAACGTGCTGAAGAAAGGCAAGGAGAGGAATGTCCAGGCTGGAGGGGATAAGGAGAGAGGTGTTCCCCAGGCTCCTGACGCTGCAGAGCCGGGCGGCGTCGCGGCGCTGAAGCAGCAGATCTCTGACCTGGAGGAGCAGCTGGCCAAGAAGAAAGAGGAGCTCGAGCAGGTCAGGGCAGTGCTGGAGCAGCAGGATCATGAGATCCAGGAGAAGGAGAAAAGCATTAAGCTGCTGGCCAGCTCCAAAGCCCAGCTGGAAGAGCAGCTGTGCCAGGAGAAGTCCAAAGAGGCTGAGCTGCGGCGGCGGCGGGGCAGTGAGGCCCTGCAGTGCCTGGATGCTGCGGTGAACACCGAGCCCTCACAGGTGACGGGGCTCAGGCAGGCCCAGGACAAAGGCATCAACGTCAATATCTCGCTCTCCACCCGATCCATCGGCTGTGGCGTGCACAGGGCCGACATCAGTGTGCAGGCCGTGGAGGTGGGTGTGTGCAGGGAGCAGGGACTGGCGGGAGCTCCAGCAGAGGGACGTTCTGGTGAAGCCAGCCTGGAGGCCGGACTTCCTGCCCCGTGCTTCACCCGCCTGCAAATCCACGAGCAGCCCGGAGACGACAACCAGAACCACCACAACTCCCTCGGCACAAACGCGGCCGAAAGCGAGGCGGCCTTTGGAGAAGATAAACCTCGGGAAGGGCTGCAGGAGGAAGGTGCCCCTGGCCATGAGGACCTGCCGGCTGTTGACCCCATCGGCCAATATGTCAAAAAGATCCAGGAGCTGCTGCAGGAGCAGTGGCTGTGTTTGGAGCACGGGTACCCCGAGCTGGCCAGCGCTATCAAGCAGCCGGCCTCCAAGCTCAGCTCCATCCAGAACCAATTGGTTAATTCCCTAAACTCCCTGCTCTCTGCCTACTCCTCTCAAGGGCCTGTGGATAAGGAGAATTCCAACACGCACTATCAACAGTTGGGTAAATAATATTGGCATAGGCTTCGATGTGTCCAGGCCAAATCTTTTCCCATTTATTCCAGCGTGGAGCAGGGGGGAGTATGGTGGAACCGTTGTTGTCAGTCAGACCAGGAATAGTCTCGACAAGCACGATGAGAAAGGCAAATCTCTGCACATCACAAGTTATGGATCTGACGTGAAAAAAAAGCAAACAAAATGATGTAGGAGCTCATAAAGCAGTGGCTTATTTATATGCAGGATCAGCTTCCGAAAGCTGCCGCACTGGTGGCTGTTCCATCAAATAAACATTCTTTTTATTTGGGTTGGACATCTCAGTTTGCAAGAATATGAGGCTGGTGCTCATCTGGGGTGAATCAGTGTGGAGTTCTCCAGAACCCAAACCAGTCAAACTAACTGAGCAACCAGGCTGGGAAAAGACCTGTCCCCAGTCACAGACCTTCATCTAAAATAATTTTAGCTTATATGAAGATGGGAATCCAATGCCTGTTCACTGGGAGGGGGAGGGAAGGGACTTGAAAATAGATAAGTCACTTATTCCTTAATATATAGACACTATTCAAAGTCCAATGGAAAAACTCATCCATGTAGTATTATAGCAGATTTATATAGGAATTTTCCAATACATTGCTACTGGGGGAAAAAAACCCCCAAACTCAAACCAGTATTATGAGAGTAAAATCTACTTATATTCATAGGACAAATACGTAATTCCCAGTCACTTCCTTTATATTCCCAGTCACCTGGAGATATTTGAGACCTGTATTGAAGGTGGCAGGGCAGGTTCAGGTTGTGGCCAGCTGCATCTGCAGTTTTGCAAGACACCCAAAGACTCTCATAAGATGAAGTAAGCTGCTTACAATTATGATTTGTAGCTTGTTGCTAGAGGTTGGGAATAATTATTGCTAATTATGGCACATCTGCTTAATTAATCTATTATTTTGTATTTTGGTAGAAAACTCTCCAACTACAAGTCTTAAATCCATCATGAAAAAGAAAGGTTATGGTTTCCATGCAGGAGGCAATGGGACCAAAAAGAATCTCCAGTTTGTTGGGGTAAATGGTGGGTAAGCATCCATTCAGAAGATAAAAACTGCCTTTTAACGTGGGATGTCCTCTGTATCGCTGGAGAAGTCGTTCTTTCTCCCCCTCTTTTCCCCTCCAAACCTCCTGATTAAAAGGCCAGTTGATCTTTTCTCCCTTCTTTAGTCCAGCACTGACACCCTGTGAGTAACCCCGTTAAGGAAAGGTGTGTTCAGAGCAGCGGGGACACGCTGGGGACTGACACCCTCTGCACACCCTTCTCCTGGGGCTTCATCCAAAACCCAGCTGGGGAAGGTGGGAAGATTCCATGGGAAGATTCCCTGGGAAGATTCCCACTGACCTTGGTGGGTTTTGGAGGAGCTCAGCACTGCCTGGGTGGGCACGCTGCCACTAACCTGCCCCCACGCTCCAGCAAAGCCAACAGCAGTTGGTTCAGGGCCCGGGAAAATACTTTTTTGGTAAAGAAGGAATTACCTTGGGGTGAAGGAGACTTTAGGTTGCACTCCTCATTCCAGGTGTGTCTCCAGACTCCTTGGCCTGTGGGCTAAGCAGAGGCAGCATCTCCTGCTGGCATGAAGAGTGCAGGACATGTGTCACTGTCCCTGGGCTGGGCAGACAGCTGTGTGTGCCAGTCTGGGTGCTGCTTTCTGCTCACATCCTCTGACTTCCCACTTGCTGGGCTCTGCCAAATGGCTACAACTTGTAGGGACTGGAGGAGTCTTGATTATTTGAGGAAACTTCTGGGGTCCATCGGAGTGAAATGTTCTGTTTTGTGGAAGATGTTACTAATGCTTTTAGACAACCAGAGGAGAGATCTCTATCAGGGCTGCTGGAATGGTGGATTCAGCCCGTGCAAACACAGCTTTTGTCTCGTGCTCCTCGAGGTTGCCGATGCTGCCAGTCCCTCCTTGCCACAGGGGCTGTGCTGCTGTCACCCTGCCACCGTGCCAGCTGCTTCCAGCAGGGAGGCAGCTCCCAGCCCCTGCCTGGGCTGTGTGTGATGGACATCCCTCCAAACCCTGAAGTAACCTTGCCTGCTGCTCATTAACTGCTTCTGTCACCCTCCTGCTGCTTAAGGAGCCGAACAAAGACTAACCCCGACTCCGGCTGTGGCTCAGACCTTTTAACTTGCTGCTTCTCACTCTGGGCTTCACTCAAGGCCCATTGGAGTCAATGAGCCTTGGTCAGGCCCCGTGGCTGCTGCTGGGGAAGGAGGGAGTAACATGTGGTGTCCTCAAATAGCTACGAGAGCACGTCAAGCGAAGACACGAGCTGCGAGGACAGCGACACCGAGACCGAGGCCGAGGGCAGAGCCGGGGACGTGGAGCCCGAGCAGGCTGCAAGGGAAGGCAAAGGGGCTTCCTCGGGGGAGAAGCGTGAGGATGATGATGATGACGATGGTGAGCAAGAGGCATCAGCAGGAGCAGCACCCTGCTCTCAGCACCAGGCTCACAGGTAACCAGGACACCGGGTGGTGACCGCAGGGCTGTGTCGGGGCTGCTTCTGCTCGGTGGAGCAGCAGCGCTGACCTCTGCAGGCAAGGGGAAGGGCTTTAAAGAGCTAAATATTTTCTGAGTTACTGCAGAATCTAATGGGGATTGATCAGGCCCTGCTGTAACTCGACACTGAGTCATGTCTGGTGAGTTAGCTCATTTGTCCCCTCTTATGGAAAGTTTTTTGGTGAAGTTCTTTGCAGGTTCAGGAATAAGATTTTTTTCCCCCCACCTTCAGGATTTTTGTAATAGATGAAGTTGACCATGTAAATCTGGGCTTAAACCTTTGCTTAAGTGCTTAGCTTTGTACCTAAAATCTCTGTCAAGTCAATGGGACAACTTGTGTCCAATAATTTGAACACTTAAATGTGTTGAACATATTCCAGCCCACTCTGCCTGTGTTCTCCTTGGTTCAATACCTCCTGCAAGTCCTGTCGCATGGTGGATTTACAGAAGTCTTTTCCCTTTAGATGCAAACCCTCGGAAGATTTCCTTGTCGCCTGCCAGCTCCTCAGTGAACACCTCCCAGAAATCAGGAGCACAAGCAACAAGCATCTGGTACAGATATTTCCCCAATCCCATTTCAGACACGGTTCATGCTCTTGGTTCACTTTAACGGATGAGATTATCCCAATGGCACATCGCAGGCTGTGCTCTGGACAGCTTTGTGAGGAGAGGGGGTTGAGGTGACATCTGAGTCAGTTTTAGAACAGCCAAAAAGAAAGGAAAAGGCGGGGGGGGGGAAGAAGATGAAGGCTTTGTCTGGTTACTCATCCAAGTTACCACAGGAAATTCCTTTCCCCCTCAAGCTGTAGCAGCAATCACAAACCCACAAGCTCAGTGCTGGCTGGGTGGTGCCAAAGCATGTGGGGCCAGGAGCTGGGGCTCCCGTGGGGACAGTCACAGTGACACCTTGGTGTTTGCAGCAGCACGTCCTCAGCTCCATCTCCCAGGAGTGGTTCCAGGTGTCCAGCCACAAGTCTTCCAGCCCAGAGGTGGTGGCAGCGTACCTGGAGGCACTGGGGGACATCCAGCCCCAGCTCCTGGAGACCGTGGTGAACCTGCCCGACAGGAACGGCAACACCGCTCTCCACTACAGCGTGTCCCACTCCAACTTCCCGGTGGCAAAGCTCCTGCTGGACACGGGTAGGAACAGCCACTCTGCCCAGCCAGGGCTTTGGTTGGGCAGGGGGTGGGAATGGCTCTTGCCAAGGGGTCGTGGTCCAGTGAGTGATGGCTACACAGGGAATGGGGACATGGACAATCCCAGAGAATATTGAAGGGGTCTGGGCTCCTCCCAGGGAGCTCAGTCAGGAGCTAAAGGGGCTGAGGACCAACAGACACCTGCCTGCAAGGGCCCCATCCAGGAGAAAAACAGGGGCCCAAGGTCCATCCAAAATTCAAGGATGGGGCTGAGGTCTGTCCAGGAAACCCGGCTGACCTCAAGACCAGCATCCTCCCCCATAGCTCAGCTCGGGGCCCATGGATGTAGTTGGGGGTCCCAGCTGAGGCTCCTCAGGGACATTGAGGCTCATTGTGCCCTGACACATCTTGAGGGCTTTGCTGCCTGACTTTGGGGTTGGCTCAGGGTTGCTGTATCCAAAGGGATGTCCCTTATGGCCCCAGTCCTGGTGGCATGGGGTGACTCCCCAGCTTCTTGCAGCAGCCAAAGCCACATCGTGGCTTGGGGCAGGAGGACCAGACCCCTGAGAGCATAAGAAACCCCCCAGCACAGCAGAAAAACTCCCATGTTAAACTATTGAACTTTCAGCTTGTGTTGCAATCAAAGAACAAAAATCTCAGCTGAGCTTGTACAGGGCAAAAATGTGCTCGTGCTCTGAGAGAACAGAGGCACTTTGGCCTTTTCTCATGGGCCGGACAATCCATGAAATGTTTGGGAAATGGCAGATTATCATACACATCTATAACCCGATTGTTGTTGCAGAGGCACAGGGAGGGAAGGGTTTGAGGCAGCTGGTTCCTCAGGGCGAGGCTGGACCCGAGCCCTCACCCTCAGACACGGCTCATTCCTCGTGGTGGAGCTGGAAATGGGCTCTTTGAAGTGAAAAACGAGTGAAACGGGGCCAGGATGTTTTCCACACCCATTGGGTGATGGGCGTCTCTCTCTGCTGCTCCCTTGCCACGGGAGCCAAAGCAAACAGCCCACAGCTCCAACCAGCATGTGCTCGAGGCATTAATTATCCCCCTTTAATTTCTGTTTGTTGTGGTCTTCAAAGTTAATCGAGTTGACCTCAACAGTTGTAATTAACTGTAGCACCAGGGGCCGTTTAATGCTGCGCTCACAAGCCTGGATATTTAAAACAGATAAATCCCCGTCCTGTATCATTATGGAATAACTCCTTTTTCTGGGAATATAGGATGCCACACGTTGTATGACTCCCTCTTTCCTTTCTGTTCCCTCTGGGTGATCCACCATGGGCTGGATCCATCCCCTGTGCAGGCGTGTGCTGCCTGGACCTGCAGAACCGTGCTGGCTACACGGCCGTGATGCTCACACCGCTGGCGGCCCCTGAAACCCGCCAGGACATGGAGGTGGTGATGAGGCTGCTGAAGGAGGGAAATGTCAACCTGAGAGCTGCCCAGGTGTGTGACAGGAAGCAGCTGGGGGAATAATTTGGGTTCCTTATCTTCCACGGCAGTGCCAGGCTGAGACTCGGCAGCAGGTATGGGGGGGCGGATTGGAGTTGCTGCTTCCCAAATGTTCCAAAAGGAGCTTCAAGTTGCAGCGTGGGCACCCCTGGGAAGGGGTGTGACAGCTGGGGGAAAAGGAGAAACTTAAAAAGGCTGAAAATTTTGCAAACGAGTTTTCCTGAGGTAAAAATCAGAAGTGGCACCAGGAAGGAGCAGTGAGGGCATGGGAGCCCCAGGTTTGCTGGTGAGCTTCATCAGAGTCACACATTTTGGTTTAGGGGTGGGAGTGCTCTCATCCATCTCTGCTCCCAAACTGCTGTAAAAGTTACTCCAGATCTGAATTAAACTGCCCAGGAGGATTTGGGGAACCCAGGTTTGGGGGCAGCTGGGCAGTCTGGCCATGCTGCTGCAATGACCTTCCACAGGTGAACAGGTGTCTCTCACCTGCTGAGGAGCCCCAGTGTGATTTAATAATAACGTGCAATAGGATGCAATATTAATAGGAATTATCATATATGCACCATGCAATAACAATAACCAACGTTGTGATGTGTGGTTATGGGACGTGGGTTAGTGGTGGGTTTGGCAGTGCTGGGCTAATGGTTGGACTCAGCGACCTTAGACAGCTTTGTTATTCAATCTAAATGATTCAATTATTCTATACATGCTATTAGTGTTATTATTGTTGTTATTATTGTTATCCCTGACAGCCTGAGCCAGCAGGGCTGTGGGAGGAGGTGGGCAGGGGGTGCTCAGCCTGTCCCTGTGACCCTGCAGGGAGGCCAGACCGCGCTGATGCTGGGGGTCAGCCACGACAGGGACGACATGGTGCGGGCCCTGCTGTCCTGCCAGGCCGATGTCAACCTGCAGGACGAGGAGGGGACCACGGCCCTGATGGTGGCCTGTCGCCAGGGCAACGCCGACATCGTCAGGCTGCTCCTGGCCCAGCCTGGCTGCCAGGTCACGCTGACAGACAAGGTGAGGCTCCTCAACACCACTGCACCAGGGCGAGGGGGGAAAACCCAGCTGGGATCTTGTTTTCCAGGCAGCAATCCCCGAGGGGTGGGTTTTAGGTGAAGAAGTGCGATTTCAGTCCATTTTCTAATCACGGCATCGCTTTCAGGAGGGTACCCCTGGTTTTGGTGCTGCTGTGCCATGGGTGGGGTGGCTGTGACAGCTTCCCATAGGCTGGGCAGGAGCATTGGTGTAATCCTAAAAAAACCCCAGATGAAATCCTGGGCACGTGGAATCAGCAGAGCTTCAGCTCCAAGAAATCAGCGGCGATTAACTCCTCCCTGAGAAGGAAGCCTCTCCATGGGGATATGTGGGATGGGGCTGGGCTGGGAGCGGGTGGATTTTCCTCTTGTTGGGGCACAGGGCTGTGTTTGGGATTATAGAACTGTTTTCTAATTAAACTCTAATTTTATCTGAGACATGCAGGAGGGCACCGGGGCCGGGCAGAGGCACGGCTGGGCTGTGCTTTGCGAGGCCCAAAGGGAGGTTTGGGATGGTGACTCACTGTAAAGCAGGGAGGAACAGAGGGAGGGGACATTTGGGGACGGAGCAGGGATTCATTGGGGCGGTGATGTCTCACCTCCTGTGTCCTGCAGGGCGGGAACTCAGCGCTGTCGCTGGCCCACGGGGACATCGCCGCTCTCCTGCGAGCCCACATCGAGCTCAGCCCGTCCCTCTCGGTGTGAGCCAGCGGGGAGGAGCTGCCAGGACCGGGAGCTGGGAGCCAACAGCTCCTGCCTGAACACCCCCGCCGTGGCAGGGCCAGTACAGCGGGGTCACAGGGGAGGAAACCTCCCTACACCATCTGAATAATGTTCCTTGTGTCTAATTCTCCTCATTCACCCCACTCACGCCCCTAATCTGCGCCACAAACAACTCCAGACTCTCCCATCCGCTCCTCCCGGGGTAGATTTGGCAGGTGAGCAACCAAAAGGAATGAGAAAAGCACATTAAACGGCCGTACTTAGTCTTTTGTAACCTGAGGTTATGGGTGTCCTTTTAATCGACTACTTAACTGTATCTCATTTAACTTGTAAGTTTGTGTCCTAATATTTATTATCAGCTCTTCTGTAAGTAGTGGCAGGCAGCGATTACTCAGTGTATGTAACAACAAACACAAGCTGGATGGATTGTGGAAAGCATAAAATCCCATTTATGTTTGCTTATGCGGGTCTGATGTAAGAATTAAAAATTAATGCTCTAGGAAAATATTTGAGTATGCCAGACCCAAACACGCAGACATTGTTTTGCCTGGGTTTGGAATTACCATATGGCTGTTATTTTTCCCTAATTAAGTTGGAGCTAACGGGGAAGCACAGCCCATTGACAGGCTCTGCATCACGGCGGGGTGGAGCAGGGCATTCCAAGCACTGGAAGATCCCAGCAGATTCCCATCACAGGGTGTGGTAATGCTGTCCAAGAGCTCCGTGGAGTGGCTTTGCTGGCAGATGCCTTTTGGACCTCTTTGCTTTGCCTCTGCTCCGTTTTAATATTCCCAAACTCGTCCTGTAAAGCCAAGGCGTGATTTAGCTGCTGGAATCGGGTCTCCCCCACCATGGAGCACCCACAGGGTCCAGCTTCACCTCAAATCAGGGTTTTTTTCTAAATCCCTCTGCTTCTGGCAGAGAGGGAGGCAGGGCTCAGGCCCCACTTCTCCAAGCATCCTTGTTTTGCTGCATCAGGACCCACTGGGTGCTCTTCCTTGGCTTTGGTGGAGCAAACCCAGATCTCCCTCATTAGCTAATTACCCTTTTTTATTTTTTTTTTTTGGAAGCACAAGTAAATTCTGGACCACTCTGGTTGTTGTTTAGTCAGTTCACGTCCTGACAAAATGTCTCCTGAGCTGCCTTGAGCCCCCATCCTTGCAGGGAGGGGAGAAGAGCCCTGACCTCTGTTTTCCATGGAAATCTGCCATCTGCTCAATTTTCTTTCCTTTCTTCACGTTTTCAGTCCAGAGCATTCACTATCTCAAACTTCTATTTGCCTTTTTTTTATCTATATCCCAAAATGCCTCCTTAATGTATAAATAAAACAAATTAAACCTTTCCCTGTGTGTGTGCCTGTCCCCATGGCTGTGGCTTTTCTGGGGTGACTTCCCACACCTGTGCAGCACCAAACCAGTAATCCTTGAAGTTTTTCTTCATATCAGTGACTCCCTCCTCCCCATCCCCACGGAGATCCCTGCACAGATATGGCAAGGTGGAATTTTTTTTTGCAGGAATTCCCCCAATCTGTGTACAAAAGCCAGTAAGGGCATCTCTGCCAGGCCCAGCTGCAAACAAAAAGAACCACGACACTATTTTTGTACAGTTTTCACCGAGGTTTTTCTCTCCTGACAGCTCTGGATCCACACTTGCAGAGAGGAATTCTCCTGCTGCTTCCCTGAGGAAGGTGAAAGTTCTGGCTTCAGCAGAATAAATGTGGGAGAATTTCTGCTAAGCATCAGGGTGGCTTTGGGAAGTACCTGCCTCCTCCTCCTCCTCCTCGATTTGGGGACAGGGCAGTTATTTTTGGGGTGTGCTGCAGCTCTGCAGGGAGGCACCACAGAGTTTCCTGCCTTCCCCTGCCCCCTCCAATCCCCCTTTCCCATTTCCATCCCTGCAGCCCAGGCTGGTAAACTGCATCCCCAGGATGTTTATTTTCATTCCTGTGCCTCGTATTTCCTCTTTGCCCCTCAAACCATCTCCCCAGGGAGGAGCAGCTCCCACAGGATGATCCCCTGGAGCAGCTCCTCCGCTCATGTGGACCCTGAGAGAACACAGATGTTGCCCCTGGAATCTCCCAGTGCCCAAAATTCCTGCTGTCAAAGCACCAGATTGCACCAAAAAAAATCATCTGTGGGATCTCAGTGCCACGAAGAGCCAGAGCCAGCCTTAATTTATATATTCCAATATCACTGCAGAGATCACACTAAATATAGGCAAGGAGAAACACACCCCCAGCGCGAGCACTGCGCAGGACAAATGGAGACAATTAAGTCACAGCACGGAAAGGAATTAATCTAATGATCTTTACAGGCTCAGCATCCAGCAGCCCATCAGCTATGAAGGGAAAGAATGACGAGGAGCTCAGCTGAACATGATTTTTCCACTCCCCTTATGGGCATTTCCAGTGTGTCCCTTTCTTTTGCTGCAAGGAGAGGAGTGGGGGCTCTGAGGGTCTCATCTGAAGCACCTCAGTGGTCTGGCAAAACCACTGAGCTCAGCTTTGACAGGATGAGAGAACTGGGAATGGAGAAGAGAAGGCTTCAGGGAGAGCTCTGAGCTCCTTGTAGGGCCTAACGGGGCTCCAGGAGAGCTGGAGAGGGACGGGGGACAAGGGATGGACAGACAGGACACATCGAATGGCTTCCCACTGCCAGAGGGCAGGGATCAGGGATAAATTCCCTGGGAGGGTGGGGAGGCCCTGGAATAGAATTCCCAGAGAAGCTGTGGCTGCCCCTGGATCCCTGAAGTGTCCAAGGGATAGTGGAAGGTGTCCCTGCCCATGGCAGGGGAATGGAACTGGATGGGCTTTAGGGTCCCTTCCAGCCCAAACCATTCCAGGATCCATCCAAAGAAAAAACATCTCCTCTTGAGATGATTCTCAGCCAGAACCTGCCCCATCAGCAGCTTGGACAGTGTCAGTGCAGCAACTCTCAGCAAAATTCAACCTTCTTAGAAGAAACAAAAGTCTCAGCAGCAAAGGCAGATTTATTTGCAGCAGGGCACAGGGACTGCTCCTCTGCTTGGGGTCTGTGGGGCCAAGCTGGTCCCTCTTCTGTCCCCACAGCTCGGTGTGGAAGGGCCAATTTGTCCTGTTTTTGCCAGGATAGAAGGCAGTTATCAGCAGGAGTGAGATGGGCCATGATTTCATTTCCCAGAAACCTCCTGTCACTGTACCCAGGTGTGTCCTTTTTGCAGCACCTCCCTGTTCACAGGGAAAGAGCCAGCTCAAAGTTTGGGAATTTATCTTTCCTGGGCTGGGCTGAGAAGACGGAGCATCCTCAGGGCATCCCTGGGGGCAGCTCCTCTGGCTGGGCCTCCAGCCCTGGGCTTTAGGCTGCAGAAATGCAATATTTTGTCAACTGCTCCATCTAGTGCCGTTTCAGCAGAAAAAGCATCCAGAGCACAACAGTCACAGCCGTGCTGGGCCCTGGGCAGCTTTCCCTGCCTGGTCTCTGAAGTCGATCCATGAGGATGTGCCAGGACCCAGCCCTGGTCCAGTGCTTACCCTGCAGACCCAGAATCAGGAATCTTTATGCTGGTTTTCTCATCCTTCTCAAAATGGGACTATAAATAAACCTTGGAAACCTCTGCCCTGGAAAATACAACATTCCTTATGAGCTCTTTTAAACTGTTTAGGAATCCCTTAGGTTGGATCAGGCTTGGAGCAACCTGGGGTGGTGGAAGGTGTCCCTGTCTGTGGCAGGGGATGGAATGGGATGAGCTTTAAGGTCAGTCCCAACCCAAACCATTCTGGGATTCTGTGATCCTAAAGAAAGAGGGAATAAAGATATTACCACTGCATCTTTTCCCTTTTTGTGCAGGAATTGGGAGTGAACTCTGCTTCACCCCCACCAGACTTGGGAAGGCAGCAGAGCCCTCAGAGCCTACGTGGAAAAGGCCAAAAGCAAAGTCAGGGTGACCCTTGTTCCTTTTCCATTTGGGATGCTGCAGAACACAGATCTCCCTGATTTGCTGCCATCCTAAAAGGTGCAGCTATCCCAGGAATGTGCATTTTGGGGAACAAACCCTACTAAGAGGGGTAACAGTGACTATGGCAGTGTTTAACCAGGACATCAATCCACCCAAATTCCGAATGCAGACGTGTGAACCTGTGGAGAAAGATGACAATGGAATTATGCATCAGCTCTCAGCACAACTGTAAAAACTGATGTTTTATACATGTGTGACATTAAATTAATTCACTCCAGTGCATTCAGGCAGAGGGACATTAACTGCTCCATCCTGGCATAATCACATTACCTCCACAGGCTGTATGGATGTCACACTTCCCAGGGTGGTAATTGCCATGGGATTAATTACAGGGAATTTAGGGGCATTACAATGATTCCTTGTGAGCAGGATAATGAGGTGGAGTCCCTCACCCCTCCAGGCTGACCTGCTGGCCCACCCAACACCACCACATCATAACCTGGTTATGAGTGGGCCAAGAAATGCCAACAGCCCTGAGATGGCCCCTGGTGCTGTCAAAAATGTCCTTGATGCTGTCAAAAATGTCCTTGATGCTGTCCCTGCCAACAGCAGGTTATTCCAGGTCTCTCCAGGTGAGGAAGCTGATGGAAGGACTGTGAGCAGCACATGGCCCTACTAAAGTAAAGGCTCTGACACCAGAGCCCTCAAACCAAGGCAGGAGCAGGAGAACCCTTAGGACAAGAGGAAACAGAGGAAAAGTTTTGCCAGAGGAGGTTTAAACTGGGTATCAGGGCGACATCTCATGCAATAGCTTTTAACGCTGACTTAAATTAAAATACAGAACAAAACAAATGCACAACAACTTATGCAACCGAGCTTTATTTAGAACCTTTGAAGTCATAAAATGTCTCATTTTACTGATCTACGTAAACATACAATCAGGAGGTTTAATTGCTTTTTCCCTTGCGCAGAAATAAAGTTTTAAACAAACCAGAACACCTCCACCCAGACAAGCGTGATGCAAATTGAATTCTCTGCCTTGGTCCTGCACGTGGAGCATGGTCACTGGTTCATCAATTAGTTGCAATATAATTTATTTTTTTTTGGCAGTAATATATTTGAACACACAAAGTGCAAATTACAAGAAGCAGAAAATGTTCTCTCTCCTTCTGAGCAACGAGAAGTGCAAAATGTCTCAGCCCATAAATTCTATTATTTATGTCTATGAACTGCACGTGCATCAGAGGCTAATAAATAGCCGTGTACAACTCCAGTGATTAAATGTGGAACGTCTCAGGGTCGGAATGCGATGGCTATAAAAACACAGGACAGAGGAATCATTCCCTTTGGTTGATAAATTCCACACACACTGCTGCTGAGGGTACCTCCTCACACCTCACCTTGAACTCCTGCATGCCTCACATACTTGTGCAACCAAAGCAGCTTGTTGAGAATTCTCCAGTGTTCCACATCTGGAGATATCCCTGTGCGTCTGCAATCAAGATTCCACTCACACCTCACTTGGCAAATCAAACAGGGAATCCGCTGAAAACGAGAAGTCTCTTCCAGGCACTATTAAGGGAATACCCACCAATGGTTCCAGCAGGCTAAATGCACTTTGTGATTACCTAAAGTTATGGAAAACTTTCCAAGGAAATAAGGAAAAATCCTTTTCCATGAGAACTTATCGCTGCATTCCTGTCTCAGTGTAGTTCACTACGCTTCAGGACTGGTTCCTGTATGTAAAATGGGGAAAATTCCACTAAATTACACAGAACAACTGTACCTTTGACACTCCCCTGCACTGCTCAGTTATTGTACTGCAGATTTTCAACCTTTCCATTTAATTCCTGGAATTTTTCACACAAAATGAGAAACCAATTCTAACCCCTCCCCGTGCCTTTAATTTCTCCCAGCTACATCACTATTATAAATTATGCCAAATAGTCCAATCAGACGGGGCTGCTTCCTCCAAACCCCTCCTGCTCCAGTGGATAGGAAGATTAACCCCCCAATGCCTTGCCCTGCCAGGAATCTGCCTGCCAAATCCATCTGCTAAATCACCAAGGCCACGCTCATATAATCACTGCTTGATGGCTGGGACGTGGAATGAAGTTGGGAACTTTTGGCTGAACCTCCACAGCGGGACTGGCCCAGAGTGGGACCAGCCTTGGGAAGACTCCTTGAGGACTTCAGACCCCAAAAAACTGGCTGGGGGATTCAGCTGAGCTGGAGGGGGTTGAGGAACCTCATCCCAAAATGCTGCACGTGGCTGTGGGAGATCATCCCAGAACTGCCTGGTAATGCCTGGTGTTACCCAAAATTGATTCTGGCAGCCCCAAGAGAGGAGCATCCTCCATGATCCATGAAAGCCTCTTCCTGCACTACCTGATCCTGGGAAGACTCTTGGGAATGTACATCACTTTGGTGGCTGGGATGAACTCCATCGAGCTGGAGGGACAGCTCACTGTCATTCCTAGATTTACAGGATCACATTCCCAAAGCAAACTTTTTGTCTTCATTAAAGTTTCAGGATGAACAATTACGCTGCAGCCTGGCACGACAACAACTGCCTTTGTATGCGACATGCCTGGCATTTATCAGCACGTTTCTTCTTAAAAAATATAATTAGAATAGAATGAGCTACGCTGTTGTTGTTCATGCTGCCTAAATATCTGAAAAGGCTCAAACATTTTAAAAGCCTAAAAAAATAAATTTCCCTCTCCCCTCGTTTATTTTTCATGCTAAAGGCTGCAAATTGACACATCACAGTAATTACCTCTGACTAACTTCCACAGACCTACCCAAAGAGATAAACATGAGAAGTTCACATTTGACTATCAGACTTACTGTGCCGAGCACAAATAATTTCCCAGAGGAGAATTTGATATTTCATCATTTGGAACAGTGGTAATTTAATTACATTGCTAATGTTTTCTGGCATACTTGAAAGAACAATTAGCATAAGTAAATCATGAGTGAGATGACAAGTCGCTTGGCATTCATTTCTGCTCCTCAGATGAGATCAGTTGATAATCTGAATTCTCTTTTTGTGTGTGAGCTGATTCCAGGTTCAGCAGCTGCAACCGGGGTTCAGACCAGCAGGGACAAAAATAAAGCAGAACCAGTCCTGTCCTTTGAAATTCCTTAATTACACTTGTCCAGAGAAACCTCCCAAGCCAACAGAAGTCGTGGAGAAAGGCTGGAAAAAGACTGTGTGAGGCTGAATGAAGCTGGAGATGCGCACTGCCCCACCTGGCAGCGGCGGGAATGCTGATCCATGTCTGCCAGGCTCTGCTGGGCGCCGGGCAGTGTTTGACAGCCTAGGGACGGCCTAAAAGGGACTCGGATTGTCTCAGGACAGCACTGTCAGGGTCACCGTGCCCCTCTGGCGCTTCAGGATGGCCACGGCCTGCTCGTGGGTGACGCCTTCCAGGGCCTCCCCGTTGACGGCCACGATCTGGTCCCCGCGCTTCAGCCGTCCGTCGTCGGCCGCCGCGCCCTGCAAAGGGCAAAGCACGGCTCAAACCCGGCACAGCACGGCTCAAACCCGGCACAGCACGGCTCAAACCCGGCACAACACGGTTCAAACCCGGCACAGCACGGTTCAAACCCGGCACACCCGGCCTCCTGCAGCCCGGAACGCTGCCCGGAGTGAGGGACGGAGCGCTGAGAACCACCCTCACGGCCCCGAGAAATGGCAGCGCTGAGCCGGCCCTCAGCCCCCTCAGCGTGTCTCCCCTCCCCGCCCCGGCCAGGGTACACGCCCAGGAATACAGAGAGGTGGCTTTTCCCTGAAAAAAACGGCCCGGGTGGAGACCGGTTCTGGATTTTCTGATCACGGAGAAGCTTGTTAAAGCTGCTTTTAAATGCGCTTCATGCGCCTCACGGCTGAGAACACAGCTGAAAAAGTGGGGAGGGAGAGGGAACCAACGTGAGCACTGCCCCCAGCTGTTGTGTTCCACTCCAGACAGAAATGGAGAAATGGCCTCGAGTTATTTAGACTGAACATCAGGACAATTTTGTTCACCAGAAGGTGCCAAGGACTGGAGCAGACGACCCTGTGGAGTCTCCATCCTTCGAGGGATTTAAAAGCCATGTGGATGTGGCACTTGGGGACATTGGCTGGCAGTGCTGGGGGAATGGCTGGACTCAGTGATCTCACTGGGTTTTTTCCAACCTAAAAAGTTCTGTGACAGTCCTGAAATCTTCCAGAGAGCTTTAGAAATGGCTCCTGTGCTCCAGACATCTCAGTGAAGCTCTTTTACCTAAATCCCAAGCCCTGCCTGCCCAGAGGTTGTCTCTTTCTTCCCCACCAGTGACTGCAGGAACTTTAGGTTCCATTTAGGATTTTTCAATCATGCTCACTTCTAGAAACTTGTAACCCTAAGCACCACTTGAAAGGCATTTTAATATTTTAAAAGCATTTTAATAATTTAAAATTGTAAACATAGCAGATATTTGTGGTTTGAGCCCCAGAACAGGAGGAGCAGGAGATACGGCTCCTACTTGACCTTCAGACAAAGTTTTCTCAACCACATCCTCTACCCTGCCACAAGTGACACCAGGCAGGCACAGGGCAAGCAGCTGCATGTGACAGGCTTCACAAATATTTTATGGGAAGTATCCCTAATTCCTACTGGTCTTCTTCCCTCCCCTTCCATCTCCACAACTTCTCTCATGTGGCCAAGCCTGACAAGTCTTGCTGGCTCATTTTTAGCAGGGGATGGGTGGTAAAAGAGGCGTATCTCCTTCCTATAATATGTTACATTATGATTTCTTCCCCAGCAGCAGAGGCTGGAGCTCTCTGTACCTGGCAGGGACCCCCAATCCCCCCAGAATCTCTGCGATCAGAGATGGGCTAATTTCTGTTTTTTCATCAGGATACAGCATCTCTGCAATTTCCTCACTCCTGCACAGTGGGGAAAAAAAGATACCTTCAATAGCTCCTGGAAATCTCTTGGAGATTTACAGATAGAAAACTGCCTTATAAATATTTTAATGTACAAACCCAAGTTTCCCAAGTACACAGAGCAATTTTGCTGAGACAAAGTGTCTTGTTTCAGCCATCAGTAATATGAAATATAAACTGAAAAGCCAGCTATGAGTTCTGGGTCCACTAACTCACACCAATGTACTCAGACAGTACATTTTGCTTTCTGCTACATAATATATTATCCAAGCCCAATCTTAGGTTTATTTTTAAAGATAATACAGGAAAAAAAGGGAAAAAACCAAAAAAATAAAAAGATACCTTGGCAAATATAGTCTTGACATAAATGGGCAGGTCTCCATGGGGACTTCCATACCCCCCTACAATACTAAATCCCAGTCCATCAGAGCCTTTCTCCAAAGTAATAATCTTAGGTTGAGGTGCTCTGAAAACACAATAAATATCACTTAGATAAGCAATGTCTGTCTCTGGGGACTTTATGCAGAAGGAACACTTATAGAGACATTTATCTAGCATGAGTTTTTCACACAGTCACAAACCATGGCCTTTGCACTGGAACATTCCTGCAAAGCCCAGAGTTCAAAGGCTGCTCCGTGTGCTCCAGCTCCTCACTTGGAAAACATTATTTTTAATTATTATATTATACCCACATCCCTGTGCTTGTAACTCCAGAGCTCATCAGTTGGAGCCTGAACTCATCAGGGGTTTTCTCTGCCTACACTGAGCAGAGAAGTTTTTTTTTNTTTTTTTTTTTTTTTTTTTTGGTTTTTTTTTGGTGGAATTTAGACCACTCATATGAATTTATCCATCTCAAATTTGAAATTAGTAATTTCTATGTCTGTGGAAAGAACTGTTGTGGGCAGAAGGTGGTCAGGCATTGGCACATCTGCCCAGGGCAGTGGTCGGGCCCCCAGCCCTGTGTGAATGTGGCACTTGGGGACATGGATCAGTGGTGGCCTGGGCAGTTGGACTCGATCTGGGAGGGTTTCTCCAACCTAAACCATTCCATGATTCCGTGAAAAACATTTGGCATCTTCCACCCATCTAAAGGTGCAGCCCAAGCTGAGTAACGTTTTTTAGGACACATCTAATTCTGCTTCATATTTTCACCTCCAAATGTCCCTGCTGCAAATTTTCCCTCCCAAATTTCAAATATGAGAAAATAATACAAATGCTTTTGCAAAGCAAGCAGTTCTCCTTTGAGAGCAGCAATAAAACCAGTATCTCACATTTTAAGACCACAGAATGTAGCACAAATAGCTCAACTTTTGCACTCAACCCTCCTGAGGCAGGGCAGCAACTTCTTAAAATAAATAGAACGAACCACAGAATGAAAACTAAGAACATAATGAAAATGATGAGCTGAAATGGAAAATAAATGAATTTCAGAATGGCAACTGGGATGCTACAGTGTGAGAAGCACATGATGGAGAATTATGCACAGCAGGGCTTGGACCTCCAACTTCCATCACCACACACAAGTGCTGCAAGCAGGAATTATTTAAATTGGATTTTTTTTTTTGACTCATAAAGCTATAAAGATTGAAAAGACAAACATCCTGGGACATGTTTTGTAAGGTGTTTTTAACACCTCTGGCATCAGCCTGCCAATACCAAATTATTTCAAATTGCTATGATCAGAACTCCTTCCAGATGAGGAAGCCAGTAGAAAACAGCACAAATACCATGTCAGCACAACATTAAGGAAGAAAAGTGATACTTTTTCCTTGAAAAACACCCAGAAATAGTGCTTGGAAGCACATCCTGTGCTAATTTACTCCAGCAATTTCTGTCAGCAGGTGAAGACAGACACCAGCCCATCATCAGCTTGGGGAAGGTCACCGAGCTTTCATTTTAAAGGTGATGGAAAATTAGAGAGAGAAGCAATGGGGGAGACCTCCTTGCACCCTTCCCCTGGCCCAGAAACCCACCCCAGGTCTGCAGGAGAGCAGGAACTTACTCAGGGTCCTCGGCAGGATGCTCGGAGGGCGGGCTCAGGCTGCAGCCCGTGGACATGCTCTCCAGCTGGCTGGCAATGGCACTGATGTTCGTGTCAGCCACCACCTGGGCAACAGGGATGCAAGGAAATACAGTTTGGAGGATCAGTTGCTGACTTTTTTCCCTGAGCAAGCTTTAAAACCGAGTCCTGCTCTCTTAAATCTCCCCTAATTCCACACTTTCGGGTGAGAGCAGCCACCTTCCTGAGGGTTCGATGCAAATTTTGCTCTGAAGCTGTCTTGCCCTCACAAAACCATCACTCAGGCTCTGAGCAAAGGGGAGGAGTCTTTCTGGGTAATCCAGAGGAAAAGGTTGCTTTTCCAAGGAAAGAGACTCAACACAAGGGCTCCAGGATTGGTTTCGAAAGAAACCACCATAACCTTCAAGAGAACACCAAGATCCAAAGGGCAAAGACACTGAAATGCCTCAGACTGGTTTCTTCAATGAGTAGGGAACAAATTAATCCTTGGCTTTGACTTTTCTCAGTTTTTAGCATGAAAACAAACTGGATTGTTCAACTTTCCAATTCTGAGTCCTCTCATTTTAAAAACACTCTGAATGATGCTCTGAGGGCTGGAGCACCTTTCTGTGGAGCCAGGCTGGGAGAGCTGGGGAGGTTCACCTGGAGAAGGGAAGGATCCAGGAGACCTCAGAACCCCTACCAGTGCCCAAAGGGGCTCCAGGAGAGCTGCAGAGGGACTGGGGACAAGGGATGGAGGGACAGGACACAGGGAATGGCTTCCACTGCCAGAGGGCAGGGCTGGATGGGAGATTGGGAAGGAAATCCTTCTGTGAGAGTAGTGAGGGCCCTGGCATTAACTTTATTTTTTCTTCATTGANTTCAAAGAAACCACCACAAAGTGGTTTGAAGTATTTGCAGCTTGAAAGGACATCAATTTCCCAGCAAGTACAGGCTGTGGTTATCCCCTAACTCCATCTCCCTCTGAGGAGATATTCTTCTCTGCCTGACGTTTACTGCAGCATGGGAGTCCAGCTCAGACACAGTGAGAAACAGCCAGGAAGCACAATTCCAATATTTCCTCTAGCTATGGCCTTATTTTATCAAAGTGAGCAGGTACTTCTTCCACTCGTTGCTGTGAACTTGGCTTTAGGGAAAACTTCCCTTTTCAAAGTAAGAGATTTGTTCTATAAATCTGTTTTAAATGAGTGGTCACAATTCTGCCACAGCAATATTTCCCTCTTCCCAATCGTCTGGAGCCAAGAGGGTGACAGAGCCAGGAGATTTCCATGCAAATTTTGCATCCCAGGACTCGAGTTTCAGGATAGCCCAAAGGAAGGGGGTCCAGCAGATGAGAACAGCACCTGGCTCAGCCAGCAAAGACCCCACCAAGGTTCCCTTCCTGTGGCATCAGAGTAAGGAATTCCAGCCGGGAATTGTCACGTTTTTGTTGTCGTTGCTGTTCGATAAAACAAGGGCAAAACCAAATCTATATTCAAAAATCTTCAGCTGGCAGCAAGAATGTATCAGAGTTCAACAACCTTGTAAAGAAGCTCCCCCTTATCTCATTACTACACCTGCAGAAAAGAAATTAAATTAAACCAAGGCATCAAAAGAGCCGAGAGGGATGATTGTTCCCCTGAGACCTTAATCTCCCATTTGCAAACAGCATTTGCAAACTCCTTCCCAGGACGTTTCCCATAATAAGCCTTTCCACCCCACTGAACACAATTATCTGACCTTTCAGAGCAGTTTGCCACGAAGTGGTCTACCCTGATAATAAACAGAATTACTTAATGGCACATCAGTCATGATGATCACAGCGATAGGATTGTTCCATCTGGATTGTTTTGATAAAAAAAAAAAAAAGGAACAGTTTGGTGGTGGAGAGGTACCTGTGGTTGGTGGGGAAAGGAACCATCACCAGGCTCTGACACTGCTCCAGGTGTTAAAATACATCCCACCTTCCTAGAGCAGGTTTTTAATAGAGGGAAACAGACTCTATTCTATCCCAACAAACCTCCATCGTCTGTGAACAGTATCGAGCTCATTTTAATGAGACAGAATGCTCAGAGAGCAAAAATGTGGATGAAAAACAGCCAAGTGACAAACCCAAAGGCACTTCCAGAAGCAGCTCTTTAACCCAGTGGCACTCCTAGAAGAACCTCTTTGTTTGTGTGAGCGACCCAGTGACAGAGTGCTCCATCAGGAATATTTTTAAATCCATCATGAGGTGCAATATTGAGCTGTATTACAGCTTTCAAGATGAGCAATTTTGGGTTCTGCACCAAGCCTTCATTATCTATTCAGGGAACACTGTTGACATGAAAATTGAAATTACTCAACGTTAGTAACAATATGATAACTATAATTTAACAGAGGATCCTCAGCTGGTGTAAATCTGTGTGTTTCCTCTGACTTCAATGGAACTACACAAAACACCATCTGCTCTGGAACTGGCTCATCACTTACCGGGTCAGCAGTTCATGGGCAGACAAAACAAAGAATAAGCAAGTCTCAAACTAAGTTTATTATCATTTCATTGCGCCTTTTTTTCTTTCCCCCCCCCCTTCCTGTTTTTTATAGTCACATTTGTGTCATAATACAAGCAAGAAGCTTGCAAAAATCCCTCAGGATGTGTTCCCATCCAAAATGCCGTGATGATAAAGAGAGTTAAGAGTAGATTTTAGTGGTGCCTTCATCTTATTTTCCAGTTGTTGCAATAATTCTGCAAACGAGTAGAATTTTGAATTCTAACTTGCGAGTATTTCCCCCATTTCTTTGTGTAAACATAAAAATAAACCATGGATCAACACAGTGGCAGGCAGCAATTAGAAGCAATGTGGCAGAAGATGCCCCTTTTAGCTACTAGAGAAACACAGCAGTGACAGCACTGTTTTCTCTCCTGAGTGTTTTTATCCTTTACCTGATGAAGGATCAGTTCCAGGCAGCACTGTCTTAGTGATGATGCCATCATTTTTCCTAAATTCTGCTAGAATTTCTTCCAAGGACAAGGAAACCACCCTGTGGGTCTCTGTCTGATTACATCACAAGCACACACACACATTTTCTTGTTCCTAGTTAACTTCCAATTAAAAAAAAACCCACAAAACAAAACAAACCCACAACTTGGAAGCTTGTTGATTTATCACGTGTGGCAACAAGTTATTTTGTTCCCTTTGTCACGCTTTTATAGAACCACGCTCACAGCCTGTGTGAATGGCAATAAAGGATTTTTGAATGGAAATGACTTCTTGCTCTCCTTCTGTGTAATTCCCACCAGCAAAGCACCCTGCAATTCTGTGATGCCTCGTGCCAGGGATGCTCAGGGTTTNGGGTTTTTTTTTTTTTTTTTTCTTTCTTTTTCCTTCCTGAATGCCATTTATCTACCCTGCTGCAGCTGCATGTTCAATTTATCACCATACCTGCAGGATAATGCTCCCATAAGCATTCTTTAGTAGATTAACTGCATCTGCATGAGACAGCCCATCCAAAGGTTGCCCATTAATGCTGACAATCCGATCTCCAACCTGAAAGTACAACAGTAATGGAAAATTACCAGCATTAGAGGAAAATTAAAATTAAGAATGCTTAAAATTCCTCGTGAACTTGGCACTGCAGAGTCATGCTTCTCTTTTGCAGGGTCCCTTTTGTGAGGATTCTGCACTGCCAGTGATCATTTCCCATCCTTTTTTTAACACTAACAATACGATCAGAGAAACAAAGGTGGGTTGTATTTTACTCTTTTTATTTGCAAGCAGAGAGAGGGGGAGATTTTCACTGCTGTCCTCCCATCCAGAAAGGATTCATTTGTGTCTGAATGTGCAGACAAGTTCATATTCTTCCAGACCGTGTAAGCACATGCTGAATGCTGTATAGGAAGAGTAGGAAGTTCTGATATTAATCCAATTAACCTGGATGGTTTCTTCTTCCTACACACAAAAATGATCTCGACCCTGCCATTGTTTAATTCCATTAGAGACAAGGCATGAGTGCAGCATCATGTCCCAATGAATCTCATGGGCCAAAGCATGTGGATCTAATAATAAATTCTTTTGAATCCTCATGATTCCTTGAAACTCTTTCCAAAACTGGAAGTGTTCATCATGGCCATGCCTGGAAACTCACACGTGCTGCGGGCCTGATCTGGGTTTGATCTCAAGATCAAACAATTCGTTTCTAATCTGGTTTCTACCTGATTTGAGCTCTAAATGATGCCCAGTCCAGAGTTCCCAAAATACCTGTGATTTCCAGAGAACCTCTTGATGCCCTGCCTGGGTCTGGATGAACACAGACATTCCAAGACCACTACAAATGCATTTAAGTCCTTCCTCTGATCATCACTTTTCCAATAGGGGCAGCAATTGCCTTTATTCCCAAGATGGGAAGAGAAGGGCAGATTTACGTTTTGGGGTGGATTTTTTTTTAATTAGCTTTGCCTTTATATAAAAAGAGGCAGAGTAGTCAGTGAGAGATTATCAGTGACAGCAGGTAGAGAAGTACTTGAGGCTCCAAGGGACAGCTGAAACAGGAAATATTGAGGGCCCCTGTACTCACTCTGAGCCTTTGTGTCCGAGCGGCCACTCCGCTGGCCTGGATCATGGCGATGAAGATGGGGATGTCTCCCAAGGGACTGCCCTTCCCTCCTGCTATGCTGACACCCAGGGCATCATTTGGGCCCTGGAACAAAGCAAAACCAAACCTATGCAGCGGGGGCAACTCACAGAGGGGCTGTGTTCAGGGTATGGCAATAACTGACAGCTTTGATTGGCGGAACGGGGAGAAAATGGGTTTGACACACGCATTTCCTCACCCAAAGCACCGGCACGCATCCAACACCCGAGTGCAAACACAAATAATGCAGTTTGGCTTGTGAGAAACGCTGCAAAAATGACCCAACTTCAGTGAAAGGAGTGGGCTTTATGAATGGATAGAAAACAACTCACTGACCCTTGTTATCTCCACAGTCCTTGGGCCCATATCGGCTCCTAGTAATAAAGAAACAAACAATTAGCTTCTGTAATTAAGAGATAATATAATTAAGAGATAACGCTGTCAGGTGACAACGGTCCCTTGCTGCCTAGGCAGAATTATCACCAAGCAGGAGTGGAGCCTTCCTGTGCCAAGGCAGGCAGTGCTGCTCATGTGAGGAGGAGGAGGAGGAGGAAGGATGAATACGGTGTAATCCCTCCGGCTCTCGATGTCACCGTGACTCCCATTGTAGCTCAGCCACAATCTGTGGAACAGCAGCACTCTGCCAGCCTGGAGAGCAGCCCTATTGTGCCTTCACTCAATTAAAGATTGGCTTATTATTCCTAAATCACGGAGTCCTTGCACAAATAGCTCTGGGAACGGGGCAGTTCCAGGGATCTCCTCTTCCCGTTTGTGCTGTGCTGGTAAATAATGGACAGGCTGGTGTGTATCCAGTCACAGGGTGTGGAAAAGTACCCAAAATACTGGAAAAGGGGAAGGAAAAGGGGAAGGAAAAGGGGAAGGAAAAGGGGAAGGGAATAAGGATGAGAGGGGAAGGAAAAGGGGAAGGAAATAAAGGTGAGAGGGAAAGGTGAAAGAGGAAAAGGGGAAGAAGAAAAAAGGAACAGGGAAAAGAGAAGGGGAAAGGGGGAAAAGAAAAATGGAACAGAGAAAAGAGAAGGGGTAAAGTGGGAAAGGGGGAAGGGAAGCGAGGAGAGGAAGATGGAATGTAAAGAAAAAAGGAAAAAGAAAAAAAGAAAAAGGTAAAGAGAGACTTCAGAGGCATTGTTCGAACTACAACTTTTTCAGCCCAACAAGCTGATGGTGTAGTCAGGTCCTGAGCTCTGCTACACCCACCCCTAACTGTATCAGCTTCAATATAACTATTTTAAGAGCCTTGCAGAAGGCTGGCAGAGTAAATCTCTTCTAAAATTCCACGATTCTTACCCCCCCAAATCAGCACTCCCCACATCCATGCAGGTGTGCCTGGGCAGGAGGACCAGGACACCTGAGGTCTGTGGCACTGGCAAGCCCAGCCCTGGGGACCCCAAATCAGGTTCAGGAAATGCTCAGTGCTGCAGGGCCAGTCCAAACAGCACAAGGAAGGATGCCCAAAAGCCACCAGGCTCCTGCAGCGCCTGCCAACTAGCAGAAGAAATGTCTTCTCCTCCTGCCCATGGTCAGATGTGAACAAAGATTCCCAACTCCTGGAGCAACTCTCTCTCCCCAGGCTGCTGCGGGTCGTGGATTTCACGCTCTCTAAACCTGCAAATTGCAAACTGGGCATTGTGACTTTCTCATTACAAAACACCCCTTTATGCACTCAAGAGCAACAAAGAGATAAATGAAGTGGTGGCAGCTTTATTCCCTGAGAAAACTGTTTCTAATGTTCTAATGGCGAGAGCCATGCCTGTGCTAAGCCTCTGACAAGGGCACAGGAATTCTGCACTTAAAACAGAGGGGCCATTACTCCTCCAGCAGCCATAAAAATAATGTCATCTTCTGGGAAGTGTTTGGGTCTTAAAAACATCCGTGGGGCGTCTTCTGGGAGGCTGGGCAGGAAAGGCAGGTTCAAGTGTTCAGTTTGGCTTTTAAAGCAGCCCAAACATAAAGCAATTCACACTCAGCCGTTCTGACAGCTGCCCACTTTGTACCTGAGCTTCTCTGCGATGTGTCTGCTGAGGATCTTTTTGTGCTGACAAAGCTCTGCAAGGTGGAGAGGACGGGAGCAAGCGCGGGGTGGAAGTGGCTGTGGACACTCTGTTGGCTCGCCTGAGGGTGACAAGAAATTAAAAAAAACCCCCCCGTGAGTCAAAAGTCAAACCCAAAAGTGAACTTTAAACCAGCCCTTGGCGACAGACGGGCGCAGCTGTGCTCGGTGCCAGCCACACTGGAAATGCCACATTGGCCACGCAAGTGCAAACCCCTCTGGGGAGGGGAAACCCACCAAAACCTCCCTGTGGAGGTGAAGTCACCATCCCTGGAGGGTTTTAACAGATGTGTGGACGTGGCAATCGGGACAGGGGTTAGCGCTGGGCTTGGGAATGGTTGGGTTTGATGGTCTCGGAGGGATTTTCCAGCCTCAGTGGTTCTGTGGTGCTGCTCACAGTGCTACAGACCCTTATTCCACACTGAGGTGTTGCTCAAGTCAGCTTTAGGCAGTGTTCCCCCCTCTCAGTTGCTCCCAGGGTGTCTCCACACCTCAGGAGAAGTGGAAATGATGGGAACCTTCCCTGTGATGTCCCTGCATGCAGGAGCACCCATGAGGACAAACAGCTGCTCTCTCACATGAAGGGGGGATAACAGGGACACCCATCCTGGCACCTGGCAGGAATCTTTGTTGTTTTAGCTGAATCCACTGTAAATTGCCCCTGCTCCTTCTATTTGCCCAAGAACCTCCTCTCATTTCCAGAAGAACATGGGAGCTGACACAGGGAGAGCCTCCAAAGGGAGAAGCTCACTCCTGCTGCCCTTTCCATTTTCCTCCTTTTCCCTCTCTCCTTTTATCTTCAGACTCTGCCCCTCGAAGAAACCCAATTATCAGTTTAGGAAGTGCACCTGAACAGGTTCCACCGAGGGCCAGACCTTTCCTGCTGGGCTGCCTTGCCTAAAGCAAAGATCTGGTCCATCTTTATCCATGCACAGCAGAGATTTCTCCCCCTAAACGCATCAGCTGGTGACTCAAAAGCCCTGACACATTTATCCCCCTGGCCAGGGTGCAGCTGTCAGTGACAAACACCAGGCCCAGCACAGCTTCCACTCCTGGGTGCCAAATCATGGCCCAGTTAACAACATTTGCAATGCCTGTGAAAGAAACTCCTGTCCTGCACCACAAGGCTTCGACTTCCACTGCTCAAGGGATGCAGTGCACCCCCAAAAAAGCCAAGTGAGGACAAAAGGTCTGGATGCTCTTGGCCAGCACCTTCTAAAGCAGCTCTTGCAGTTGTGCAAGTCGTTCAAGCTGATTTGCTGCATCATCTGCCAAGATTTTTATAACTCTTGGAAGGGCTTTGGTGAGAAACATTTATTCGGTTTTCAAAATCACCAAGTCACTTCGGAGCAGGGAGATGAAGGCTCTCAAATGGCTCTGCACCAAGGAGATTAGGATTTCTTGTATTTAAAGACAGGCAGGAATTACCAGGTTCCTGCAAAAGCCTCTTATGCTACAAAAAAGGGAGATGATGTCATTTAATCTGAATTTTTACCTAGACCCATGTTAGATATGGTGGCGTTTTGCTTCCCTTTCAGCTTGAGCTTTTTTTATGGTAAAACCAGGTGGGTAATTCTTCGCTGTCACTTTTCGATGACCTTGCTCTTGCTTAGGCTTCATATTGACACAATGGCCAAAACAAAATGTAATAACCTGACTGCTGACTTAATGCAATCAGTGCAATTTCCTTCTGTCACTTCACTTCTCCTTGCCTGCTGCATGCACTGCAGACGTTTCTCCAAAGCCTTTGTTTTTAAAGCTGGGCTTAGCCCAGCTGTTCCCACGTGGCTTTAGCCCTCCCTGGTACCTCACCACCTCCAGCCAGCCAGGATCACTGCTGGCCTTTAGGAAGCCAAGAAATCACACCATGCTGGAATAATTTTGGCACTTTTTTTGGGAGTTGTTCATGGACAGGCCTCTTACAGACCTCCTTAAAAACATTCCTGCCTTAACTTACGTCTCCCCTAAGCCTCCTATGGCTCCTCCTCTCTGTTTCCAAAAACCAAACCCTTCTTTTAGCAGTGCTGGATCCCCTCATGTGCAGCTTCCCCATGGCAGGAAGAGGCCCAAGCCCTCCCCGGCCTTACCCTGCTGTGATCCACTCTTTTAGAGACATTGGCACCTTAAATAAAATGGCAAAGCAGTCGATTTTCAGAAGGAAAACTCATTCAGAAGGAGTTTTCTAAGTCACTGTGCCTTGTTTCTCTCCCCTGCAATCCTCCAGGTTTAACACCAGGAATTAGTATCTGAGCAGACTGGGGGGCACAGGGAGAGGGGAAAGGGCCTGCTCTGATTGAAAAATGAATTGTTGTCCTCGCTTCAGGTAAAAAGCAAGTGAAGCAGGAAATTGCTCTGTGTTTTCTTGGAGAGGGAAGCAGCTCTCCTGTGGTTCTGCTGGAAGATAGGCAGAGATACAGTTTGGTTTCATTAGCCTGTTTTGATAGACGAAACAGCTGCAGAAAATACATTCAAGCAGTTTTTGCAGGTCTTCAAACCAAAAATATCTGGGCATCATCATTTGAGAAAGATATTACAGATTTTTGGTGTGCCTTGGGAAGACACTCCTTCAACAATAAATACATTAACCAGCTCTTCTGCTCCATCAGCATTCCAGCTGTAGTTCAGCACAGAAAAATCATGGGGATAAAATGTTTCGTTCCCCACCCTCAGCAGTGTCTGTGGAAGGATGAGCTTCATGTGCACATCTGTGCACCATCCCCATGCTCTGCCCTTCACATCTCCAGTTTAAGCAGAGGAATTTGTCACTGACCTGACTGTTTTGGGATGTTTTCCGTGATGACAGCCATGACCCAGCTCTCAATCTCCCCAGCTCAAGATGCACCAGGCCTTGAGCACACTTGGAAAAAAACCAGAAAAACAAAACAACCCACAATGTACAATTTAAGTAGACATATGATATTTCATGCTCTCCTGGAGAGAATTATGTTTATATTCAGCACCACAAGTCCGTGAAGAAAGCCACAAGGAATGCTCAAAACATGAACTCTTGTATTTAGACAATACAAAACGTGGATTTAGACTTGTCCTGAAGGTTTCTCCTGGTTGCTGAATTTAGTATGAATCTCCCCCTTGCAAACTGATGGCCAATTTAGTCAGCAAAAACAAACAAAAAGCCCCAAACTCTTCAGCAGACATTTGAAAAACCCTTCAGAGGCAAAACGCTGCAGAAAAGGGTGATTTTAACCCATATGGATCCAACTTAACAAAATACCCTCATACCACCGGTTCCCAATTCTTAAATAGGTGAACTTTTGGCAAAGTATCAACCCTGAATGGAAAAAGCACGGAAATAATTAGCCTTTCCCCTGAAGAATGAAAGAAATCATGTGCAGAAACACTGGTGGGGATGGAGGGGGAAAGCCCTGGAAGCAGCTGCAGTTTGGAATAGAAATGGGTCTTCAGCATCCACTGGTGGCACTCGTGGCCATCCCACCCCTGCCCTCTCCCCCAGCCTGACCAGCCATGGAAAAAGGCGACTTCTCCCAGAATTTCAGAGTAAAATCTCTCCTGGAAGAGGGAAAGCTGTGCAGGAACAGATTTAAGCTGTCATTTTATCCCTGCAGGTCAGTACAGTGAAGCCAAAGATTTATTTCAGTTCTGGTTTGTGTCGCCTCTCCCATTTCCAAGTTCTTTTCTAACATATGAGATACACAGTTGCATTTTCAAATAAATGCCTAAATACTAAATGTGCCTTTGTGTTCCTGCTTCGTATCATCCAATTCCTAGAAATTCACAGAGAAGTGACTTTAAATGAACCACCCAGTTATTTCAAATGAAATTCTTGTCTCAGTAATCAGCTGGAGCTGTCCCGTGCATGGTAAATGGCACTTCAGGATGATTACCTTGCACAGTGTCAGTAACTGCAATTCAATATCTCAAAATGTATTCTGTACTCACCTTAAGTATAGTGGCAACAGTCTCTTGTGAGGCATTTCTCATATCCTCCCCATTTACAGACAAAATTTGATCTCCTTGAATTAATCTTCCATCTAGGTCTGCAGCTCCTCCTTTAACAATGTCAGAGATAAACACTCCACTTCCATTTCTAACAATGCAAGAAGCATATGGCTAATTACACAATCCAATATTCTTTGGGAGACCAATTTAGATTACTTGCATTTAAGAGACATTAAAAGAAACCTGTGAGCAGAGGAAGAACCAGTTTTACACCCCGTTCAGCTGTGTAAAAAAAAAAAATCGATGAGTTTTAAAACCACAGCATGTTTTGCTAATATTTAATGATGTCTTTCCCCTTGAACTGCTAGTTCTGACTGTAGGATACATAAAGATTTATGGAAAACACCGTTTATATGAACAGAAGCCTGAGGTTTGGTCTATAATGGAATTAAACTATCTCCTGATGGGACATGGGCTAGTGGTGGACCTGGCAGTGTCAGGTTAAAGGTTGGACTCGATGATCTTGGTGGGTTTTTTCAACCTAAATGATTCTGTGATTCCGTGGGGTGAGCTGGTGCCAGCTGTAATTCCAAGATTTGGCAATTTTTTATCCCTCACCTGAGGGACACAACACTTCCCACCCTGAGTTATACCTGGGTGTCACTTAACAAATTTCAGCAATTGAGCTCCTCCTAAGGAGGGGATCCCCAACTGCTGAAGGATTCAGGAGTAGCACAGGAAGTTCAGCACAGAAGCAAAGGGAGGAGAGCTAGACGCTGCCATTACCATCTGCAGGGTAATTTACATCATCTAAATTAATTACCCACCCCACAATCTGCTCACAACACCTGGGTTAAACACTGCCACCCAAAAACTGCTGCAGAAACTCTACTGACCACAGGCAGTCAGGATAATGACAGGGTGCTTTGTAATTGCAAAAGCAAATTATTCTTGGCAATACAGGAGGGCAACTCCAACACTGAACAAGTGTCATGCCATAAATCTCTTTTAGCAAAGGAAGATTAAAACCATCACTGCTCTGGTTTGAGTGATCTAATAGCAGTGGTTTAGAGATGCATCAGGAAAAAGTCACATTTTATTAGGCTGCTGTTACTTCCCACTGCATTGCTCTCTACAACTCCCCGACACGAGGGTGGAGCCAGGGCAGGACAAGAGGAAGGGGCCTCAAGTTGTGCCAGGCAAGGTTTGGGTTGGATATCAGGATGAATTTCTTCATGCAAAGGGTGGCCAGGCATTGGCAGGGGCTGCCCAGGGAGGTTTGGAGTCCCCATCCCTGCAGGTGTCCAAGGAAGGACTGGAGGTGGCACTCGGAGCGCTGGGCTCAGTGACATCAGTCAAAGGTGGGACTCGATCACAGAATCACAGAATGTGGAGGTTGGAAGAGACCTTCAAGATCACCGAGTCCAACCCAGCCCTAAGACCTCAACTAGATCATGGTGTCAAGTGCCACATCCAGTCTTTTTTTAAACACATCCAGGGATGGTGAACCCACCACCTCCCTGGGCAGACTATTCCAATATTTAATCACTCTTTCAGTGAAAAACTTCTTCCTAATATCCAACCTGTATTTCCCCTGACACAACTTAAGACTGTGTCCTCTTGTTCTGTCAGTTGCTGCCTGGAGAGCCTTGGAGGGCTTTTCCACTCTCAGTGATTCTGTAGCTCAGGTTCTGCTCTGTAAACTGCTCTCTGCAGGGTGGCACAGTCACTTTGAACTGCTCAGGGTTTGGGTCTAACTCATCCTCTCCCCCTCCACTGACACCTCGGTCCCTTTGAACCGAGCATGAGCTCAATCCAACTCACAAATCCATCTGCAAAGGCACACCCTGGAAAGTGTTAGGTTAGGTTTATCCCCCAATTTAGAAACCAGAAAAGCCATGGTTAGGGCCTCCAGAGCCCTGAGACACAGCTACCCTGATGCCACAGAAGAGTGACCCCCCAGTTCTGCATGAGATTCCCTCTCTGTGCCCAGAGCTCTCCTGGGCAGCAACAGCCTCCACTTCTCAGCTCTGTTCTGACACAGGAGCCAGAACCACGGCCCCACTGAATCCTGAACGATATTTAAAATATACAGTTCTGCTCCTTCTGGAGTTTCCCCTTTATTTCACATTCCATTTTTTGGCTACAGTTGTTCACACATCAAAATCCCGGATACTTCCCGCTGGAAGCGCTGTCAGATCAGAGAGACACTTTTACCTTTTTCCAGCTATGCTGAGCCCCAGCCCTCGGCCCGTTTTCTTTTGGATATCCACCGAGAAAATCTCCAAGTTCTCCTCATCCTTGTAATGTGCCTCATTCCTGTAAACCACCAGCTGCACCTTCTGGGGCGTCTGGCGGAGCGCGGTGATGGCTTCCTCGTGGCTGGCGTTCCTCAGATCGATCCCGTTCACCTGGAATGATCAGCGTTTGTTTTCCAAATGACACGGATAAATGGCCTTTCCATCACGCCCTGCCCCTGGGTGACAGCACACATCTGTCACTTAGACACCCCGTGGTGCTCCAGTTGAGTGTTCCCGTCTCCAGAGGGTCGAGATCCTGGGTCTCCTATGGAGTGTGAGCTCGGAGATTTGTGCCACTGCCTGGAGTAAATCCCAGCAATCAGAACATTTGGGCTTGAGGGTTTTGGGTGTTCTTCCCTTCTTTTTAACCTCAAGCCTTTGGAACCTCAAGCAATGCTTCTTCCTCCAACTACACAAAGTGGGACGTGCTCCTTTGAGCTCCCTGTGTATCTCAGCACTCAGATCCCTTCTCCCCCAGCTCCACAACATCACCAAGATGAAAACAGAAGGAATCAGAAACACCAGCAAATCCATGGGCACAGAGAATCCCAGGCAGGATGTGTTAAATGGTGATTTTCCTTTTTTCCCAATAGATGGCACACCAGACCGTTGCTGGAGCAGCCAGCTACACTTCTACCACAACCTGAGAAGGTTTCAGCATTTTAGTAATGTTAGACAGAACAAGAAGTTCTGCTTAAATGTTCCTTTAAAAAAAAAAACCTATTGCAACGTGAAACTTAATCTAATTTTGCCAAGCCTGATCCACAAGTGCCCTTTAAGGTGTTTGCCAACATTCTGTCAACTAAATCATCTTTTATTTCTTCATACCAAAACATATCAATACTTAGACATTTTTGAAGTCTCTTTAGGAAGTAGCATGAACTGTAACAGAATAACCACAAATGTTAATCCACTTCCATAAGTTTTAAAGGCAATGAAAATATTCCTCAGAATTTCTAGATATGCAAAACTACACTCACATGTAATTTTACATTAAAATACATAAGACTAGTCTTTATTCTCTATATTCTTTTGTACCAATCCTGCACACATTTATTTGTAAGTGCATTGATATTCTTTCCTCGACACAGGCATCTACGTGTGCTTTATCACACTAATCTGAAACTAATTCAGTCATCTTTTTGATTAATACAGCTTTTAAAAGCTGAAATAATAACAATATTATGGCTCACGAACATTAGCACTTTCCTGTTTGGCCAGAGAAGAATTAATTAACCTGTTCCATTTTTACCCTCTAATTACCGTGCTCTGTTAATACCCTGTTATTTATAAAACCAAAACAACATTCGGCCTCAACGCTAACAAAAATATTTGCAGTGCAAGAGCTGTAAAGACAACTCCCCAAGTACCCCTTGCTATTTTCCTAACCCTACACACCGAGGCCTTAATGGCCATGCTGGGAATTTGTCCTGAGCTGACAGCAGAGCTGCAAAGCAGCTGCGCTGAACCCCTGCCTGACGCAAGTTTCATTTGCAGACCAACACTTCTCTCTTAACCCTTTCCTTCCACCTTTTCCTTGTGCTTTTGGGGGGGGAAAAACACCGCATTTATTCGCAGCAGCCATTCCCCAGCTGCCTGAAGTGTGGCCTGGGGGAGCTGGTAGCTTCTGCAGGGATGCTGGGAGGATGCTGGCCAGGGATGCTGTGGGGTGATGCTGACAGGGATGCTGTGGGGTGATGCTGATAGGGATGCTGTGGGGTGATGCTGGCAGGGATGCTGACAGGGGTGCTGTGGGGTGATGCTGGCAGGGATGCTACAGCCACCTTCTCCTCCTCACCCCACCTTATCCCAGCTCAATATTTGGATTTCAGGCGGAGCAGAGGTTTCAGAGCAGGGAGCGGCGTCGGGAACGCAGGCCTCGGAATGAAAGATTAAAGAGATGAATAATACTGAGCTATTGGACATGACAGCTGAACTGTGTAATTCAAGAACTGCCTTGCTCAATTAAATTTAATGTATTCTCAATTTGTACCTTCAGTTTATGTGAATATATAAGGAAATATGAATTTTTCAGGACGTTCTTAGTGACAGAAGGGAAGCCTCGAGAACGGATCCTATTCAACCTACAAGGGACCTCTGCTGAACTGAAAACAAGTCTCCACAACCTAACACAAACACAGAGAATGTCATTTACCTCCAGAATCTGATCACCAGCCCAGAGTCTGCCATCTCGGGCTGCTGCCCCTTCTTCATAAACTTCATGGATCACTATGGCGTCCTGTGGGAAGAAGGCAGTGGCATGAACCCTGCTCCCCAAACTTCCCCAAACTGGCCCCTGTGACCCACCCCACACTCCCCACCAGCTCCACAGTTAAAAAACCAGCACTCCAAATCAGGAGAAGCGAGACTGCAACACAGATTATTTAAAATTTTCAGTATTTTGGGATAAGAAAGTGACTCCTGTAATCAAAAGCCGGTATAAAGGATTTTGTTCCCCGCTTCAGGGTAGTCTTGTCTAGAGCTTCTTCCATCATTTTTACACACTGGCCTCAGCAGCACGTGAACTCAGTGTGAACTGTTGTATTAATATCGTCTACTTTTAATGATTTTATTTAAAACCAGATTCTTTGGAGCTATGAATATTTTTAGGGACTTGGCATGCACCTTGGCTTTAAGCAAGAGCTAAATGCCTTGTGGTAAATAGCGCTGGTTAAATCTGTAAGAAATGAAATCCAGAAGAAAGGAACAATGGCAAATGTTAGTTTATTACTGAGGTTGGAAAATGTAGGCAGTGGCAGATGTAGCTTCAGGGAAGGTTTCAGTGATTTAATCTTATTGCCAGCAATAGATGTCCCCAAAGAAAAAGCATTACAAAGAACATACTGTTCTCTTGCTGGTGCTTTCCCTTTGCATTGTTCTGGTTTGTTTGTTTCTTTTTTTTTTTTTTTTTTAAAAAAGAAAAGGGTGACTATAGGTGAAGCACTGCTACAGTGCTCCAGCTTGCAGGATGGGATGTTCCAGTGTGCAAAACCTGCTCCTCTCCTCAGCAGCACCAGCAAACCCTCGGCCTCAGAGCTGAGCTCCCAGCGCTGGCTCTGGGCAAACACACGGTGATTTTTAATTACACACGTGGGTTCTGGATAACCCATTCCCAAATACACCCTGCAGAACTGCTGCTGTGAAGGCCCTCACCATCAGGATGTACAAACCTAAAGAGGAGCTTTCTCACAGCACTTCCAAGAAAAGCTGGTGAGGTTGGAGCATGTGAACTCCGCTGTGTGGTGGCGTCTTGGAGCAGGGAATTGCTGCTGAGGTGGGAAAAGGTCCCTCCAGGTTTGGAGAACGCTGTTGGACACCACATTTCTCACCACCAATTCTCCTCCCCCTGCCTGTGCTGCCTCATGATCCTTTCCCAGCACAGAAACAAAACTCAAATGCCCCTCAGGTAACGCTCAGATCACAACACTGAGAGCACGACTCCCTTTCATTCCCACTCCAGCTTATTAAATGATGTGGAATTGCTGGAGCACAGCACCACTGCCACAGGGTCCCTCTGATCCATGGACACCAGGGCCCTGAAAAAAGCCTGGAGGATTGCAACCACAAATGGATTACAGCTGATACAAGAGGCCCAGATGGTGGAAAAGAGATTTCAATCTGCATAAATGAAGGGGAAACACTGTGAGCTGTATACTGAGTCATTAAGAAAATCAAAAGAGTGGTTTGATTAAAAAATAAAATAAAATATGGATATACACACACACTACTGGCAGCTGCAGGGTTTTTTTGCAGTAATTGACCAACAAATACTAACAGAATAGAACGACACAGGCACATCTTCTCCCTGTTGTTGGGTCTGGGTTGTTGTGGGGTTTTGGTTGGTTGGTTTGGGGTTGAGGTATTTTTTACCTTTGTTTTAGAAATGATGGTGTTACTCCAAAGCAACGCAAGAGACTGTAGCCTGGGAGAAGTGGCCAGTGAGAGAACACAAAATAATTTGTTAAGCATCATTCACCTGGGACACACCAGGGCAGTGGATGAGCAGGTGGTGGAAAAAAACTGGCAGTGTGACCATGGAACAGCACACTGGGCACGTACACAGGATGGGCAAATTAAATCTTTTTAGACTGGATTTAATCTCATATTTCCTAACCTCTGAGCAAGGACCTTTCAATCACATTTCTCTAAGTTTGTTTTTCATCTGTGGTTGCTTTTAAAACATCCACCAACCTGGATGTTACCAGCTTTTCCCAGCACTGCTTTATGAAATGTAAAACTGCACATACCGAAGGCTCAGACCCAGGAACCACTGAGCGTTATCAGTTCGGATAATCTGCATCATCTGTTTGAAAACGCAACACTTCAGCCTTACACTGCATGTGTGAGAAGCCAGACCCAGGACTAAAAATACCTGTGGCATGAAAAGGTACATTCCTGCTTGCTCTGTGCCTACCCTGCAGGAGGAAACATCTCGCTGACCTGCCAAAACACTGTTTTTCTTAAGCAGGTTTTTTTTTTAAGTAGTATAGCTGAACCAGGCTTATCAAATCGATTTAAAACAGAACAGAGCAATGTGTCCATGATGCACTGTAAAGATTTCTAAATAGTCCATAAGCATAAATGTCAGTTTTAGTTTTCCTTAGCTTATGAACCATGGCAAACATCTCCTTCCTCTGATACTCCTGGGATCAGCTCAAAGTACTTAACCCAAAAGTAATTTTTTTTTTTTTTTGCTGGATCTAGTGGGATCTGGATAAGACTCTGTTAGTTTTGATCATCCGTGACAAATCACTGAAAGCAAACTACTGCTTTTAGTGAATGCTTTTAATCATATCAATATTTTAAAGGAGTTCATATAGTGATGAGATGCCAAACTCCAGCCATCTAACCAAGCCCCAAGCTGTAATGACTCTATCAACAGGCGTGGATTGAAGCTGGAACACCCCTCTCAGTGCCTCAGAAAAAAAAATAAAAAAATAGAATCTATTATGACTAAAACAATACATTTATTTAAAGGATAGCTTTTGGTTTCTGGACATCAGCAGCTCCTGTTCAGATTAAATGTGTGCTTGATATCAAAGCCTACGTAGTCCAAAACCAATCAGTCAAGGGGGATGAAGAGAAAGTGGTGTCAATGTTCAGCTAGAGGTTGTGAATCCATGGTGGCTCTGGACAGATTTTCCCATCCCTCCCCACCTCCTTTCACCACCAGTTTCATACAGATTATGGCTCTCCATGGTCGAACTTGGCAGTCGCAAAAACTCTTCGTGCAGAAGGGGAAATAAAAACACTCCCGTATCAAGAACACACTTGTTTAAAAAAAGATACCCAGCTGCTGAAAGCACATACTTCATAAAGTTTACAAATCCATTCAACAAACTGGGGCCTTAATCTTTGTATATTTTGACAAAGAACAGTCTGGGACCATTACACAAATGGGGAATTATTGCAGAGCTGAGCAGCTCTTGCCCAGGACGGGAGGATGTGGAACATGAGCTGGGCCATGCAAACAGAGTTTCTCCATGCTAAACAAAGTCCACGCTGGCAGGTGGAAACTGACACTGTCCAACCATGAAAACACTGAGAGAAAGACAGACATGAAGGGAATTCCTCTGCTACTGCTGGAATTACCATCCTGGGCTCAAAAATGTTTGCATCGAAGGGCCTGCAGCCCAAGGAAATGAAGCTGAATGCACTCACACAGCACTGCACGGCCACAAAAATCACCTGCAAGCCAGAATGGATCCCAAACGTGGCAAAAGCACTGCTGGTTGGGACATGATGTGCCCCAAACCTGGTAAGAAGCAGAAGTGGTCACCAAACCTACCACAAAGATTTTGTGTTTTGTAGGGTTCATGTAGGACAGCCACATCCCTCAGCAGCAGAGTATTGCTCTGACTGAGAATATCACTGTGACTGCACAGCTGTGGAGCACAGGGAAGACACAGGAGGGAGAAAATGAGGGTTTGGCTGTGGAATTAAAAGCGGAGAAGCAGGATAAGCTCATGGAGTCTCTTGGTCAACACCTCAAAGAGTGAAGTTAGTGCAGAACGAACAATAAACAGAGAGGGCAAGGTGCCTGACAGAAATTAGCACCCACCTCTGGAAAATAAAGCTGGTACCATGTGCACAGCATGATCTGCACTGCATTGCCCTTCATCTGAGGAGGGGAGTAACCCTGAACTCCCAGGGAGTTGGATCTCAACTCCCCCCCCAGGCTGTGGGTATTTTTCTGCTTGATTTATAACGATTCAGAGACCCGTGAGGGGAAGAATATCACACTCACCCCTCAGCAAAGGGCACAAACAGACATGTTAGCTCTGAGAATTAAATTCAGTCAGACTGACAGCTTAATCTTTGTATCTTAAATGTCAAGAACTGGTATGGCAGAGACCCCAGGCAAGGACCACGGAGCACTGCCCTGACTGAGCCTTTGGGAGCAAGGTGGTGAAGTCAGCATCCTATTCAGGAAAATCACTGACCAAGTGATCCTTAAAAAGCCTGCAGGAGCATAAACCATGGTGAGAAAGCCTCACAAGCTGCTGGCTTTAGGCTTGGACTGCTCACGTGTTTTCTGCAAGTTTACAGCTCCTGAGCCAGTCTCTCCAGCTTTGCTTTTCTGCTGTGCAGCTGTTCTTCAGCAGGACAAGAAGCAGCTTTCAACTGCAAAGCTGCTGCAAAACAGCCTCCAGGCTGTTCCTGGGAATGCTGGGAATAGAGGGTGAGGGAGGAACAGGACACAGGAGGCACCATCTTTAAGTACCAAGGGTATTTTGGTGAAGCTGTGTCCTGTGATAAAGGTGGATCACTGTGCTAAAGGGGTGATTTCAAAAAGAAGTGGAGCAGAGGAATCTCAATACTACTTGGGTGGATTTGACAAGAAAAAAGGTCCAGATTGTGGTGAAGAGTCTTCCTGCAGAGCCCTGAACAGTCCTGCACTGCTGCCAGTCCTGCTGCTTTAACTGAGCTGGGCTTTGAGTTTGTCTTTGTGGAGCAGTTTCAGTCCCTGAGCCCCAGCCTTTACTGACAGAAGGAGGGTGAAGCACTCCCCACTGAGGGCTGCAATAATCAGCACAGGAAGGCTGAGAACAAACCCTCCCACCAACCATAACCACGTATTTGGTGTAGGGAATGGAGCTTTCTGCATGGATCACAGCACTTCTCCTGAGGAAGACAAGAAAGTAAACTGCATCTAAAATCACGCTCTGGCAAAGATGTTTTTCCTGATTTAGTTGACAAGTTGTGTTTTCCTAAGCTAACATTACACATTTCCAGCTAATTTCCTACATAGCTACAAATGTTACACTAAATTAGGATTATTAAGGATAATAACACTGCAAGGGGTTTTGCTGACTGCAGGGTCAGGGATTTATCTCTTTCCCAGGGCAAGCACAATACCATTAGTAATTTCCTTTTCATTCAGCTTCTACAATGCTTTGTCCAGAGTAGTAAAATTGTAAAAATTTCATTTTTACAGGCTGGTTCCCAGATAAAAGCAGAAATCAACTGGTTGCACAGTGAGTTTCACTGGAGAATTAACTCCACGCAGGAATCTCTCAGTAGTTAAAATAAACTCAGCTGCTGGTTACTCGTAGAGGCAGAGGAAATGACAGCAGTTATGTTATGATCTCTGATCTCCCATTTGCAGATCCAAATGGAATCTCCAAGATAACTTTTCAGCGAGGGAGGGCGCAGGTCAAGCCCAAACAAATCATTTGACATCTCAGAGGGGTTTCTCTCATGCAAATGTGTCCCCCTGGCACTGCAGGATTTTGCCATTGCTGGCGCTCGCAAACCATTAGCAGGCACCCCAAAATCCTAAGCCAAACACTACTGCAGTAAACCAGGCTGCAGAATGTTAAAATCTATTACTGTGTTAATGCAGAAATGCTTCACATTGCAGGAGACCCAGAAACTGCCCCGCTCAAGGTCAAAACAAAAGGTCTGTTTCCCATTTAAGAACAAGCCCTTGCAAGGGATGGTGTTCACTTGCCAACTTTCATAAAAAAGATTAATCCACAATATCAATATGAATATAATTTTTCATACTAAAATACAGATTTATTTTAAGGAAGTGGACAGTATTTGTATTACATTTTATAGGCCCCTATAGTTACATCTGGTCCTTATTTATTTAAATTTTATTCAGCTTGCATAATATTTTTGCTTACAGTTATATTCTCTAAGATCAGAAAAGCTAAAACCTGAAAATTCAATGGCACTATTCATTAACATTCCTTTGCTCTGCAGTCATAGACATTTGCAAGCTCTCCTTTGATTCTGAAATAATAAAACTAAGGTAATAAGATGTTTAGTGTAAAAATATATGACTTAAGTCAGAATGATAGAAAGAGCTATGTTCCTGTGAATCACATGCCAAAGCAAACCGAAGTTTTTCAAAAAGTATACATGCTCATTTTAGAGGGAATAATAAAACACAGAATGACATATTAAAACCTTAACTCTCTCACTCTCATTATTTTATTAAGTTACAAAAAAAAGAAAAAAAAAAGAGTTTGCAGTGTACAGAGCATAGCACAGGTTATAAAGAATGCATGAGGTCCTGGATGTGTGTGACACAGGAAGCCAAAAGCCAGGGGTTTCAACCAGCAGCAGCCAGGATCCTCCTGAAGCCCATCCTGACAGGTCCTGCTGCTTTTGTATATTGTTAGCCTAAATTTTATGGTTGATTTACATTCCTGGAAGACACCAGCTCCTTCAAGCAAGGCCCTGCTACACAAGCAAGCCCTACCATCAGCTAAACCCTTGCCAAAGACCCATCAAAGACATGATTTGCAGGACTTACTGCCCTAATTCCCTTTTGTGACAACTCATGTACAAAGCAGCTTGGGTTTGTCATGCTCCTGCAAGCCAGCGTCCTCCTGGAATGATGATGAATCCACCAACTCCATTTTAGCACTATCCAAGCAGGAGTCAAAGCCATTCCTCACAATTTTCAAGCTAACTGCTTTTTACCACCCTGTCGTTAAATTGCCTTCTGGTTTTATGAATGTGGGCAAGGGTTTGGGAGGGATTGGATTTTTTCCCCCCCTCTCCCAACCGCAGGGCTCTCCCTCTGCGATACCCGAGCCACGGTTAAAAACTCAGGGCTCCCCTTCCCATTTCTCATTCCATTGTTCCATTCATTGTGTGGGGGATTTAACAGCAGCAGCAGCAGCAGCAGCAGCAGCATCTACAGCCCACATTATTGCTGGAACCTCCCCAGGGGCCAATATCTCCCTTCTCATTTGTAGTTACAAGGTGAGCATATTTCACCAGAACGCTCTCACAGTCTTAGCTGCGCTGGATGTCTGTCTGTGCAATCACTCAGATGCTGTCTGTCTGTACTTGATAAAGATATTTTTATATCTGTAAAATATAATAAAGATATTCTACTTGGAACAGAACTGAAGTGGGGATGAAAGCTCAGCCAAGGGAGGACCTGCTCAGTAAGACAGGAGTCCCAGAGCCCTCGTGCTCAGGTAGGTCCCCACTGCTGGCAGAGTGCAGCAGGGCTCAGTGCAGAGCTCCAGGCTTGGCTTTGAAGCAGGAGCAGCCTGGCTTTGGCAGCATGGAGCCCTCACAGGGTAATTATCCCTCTCAGCTCCAGGGGCAAACGCCGGGGCTTGAACAGCTGCAGCTTCAAGTCACAGTTTTCCTGATTATTCCCTTGCTCTTCCTTAACAGATGGGGTTTATTCAAGGGATGACTCACCTGGACTGACAGAATGAATCTAAATATTCTTCTGTCAAACTGCATCCCACCCTCAGGAAGCTCCCCAGAAAACCCTCGGGGCTAACCCAGGTGATCAGGGAAGCTTTTTGCTCCAGAGTTACCAGCTCTCACCAACTCCTGTTAGCCGAGCACAGGAATATTCTGTTATTTTTTGTGTCCCAGTTCCCTGGCTTTGTGGATCTCTTTATTTACCAGATGGAGTACCTTAAAGTTTGTTAATTACCTTAAAAATGCTTTTTATTAAAGTCAGCTGAAAGCAAAAGTACAAAAAGAAAATTTACCACATTCGAAGCAGAAAACCCAGTACAAAAAATCCTGCATAAGAGGTTTCACAACAAAACCCACACAGGATAAAGTACATTTTCCTTCCCTTCTGTGTAAGGTTGAGATAATGGCCATCCCCTACCCTCTACTCCACCTCCAGAAAGCTCAAAGTTATAGACCCTGCAATCTTCTTTGATATCAGAGGTGCCTTTTCAGCAATTAGCTGTGATTTCCAGCCCCAGCTGAGCATCTGAGCCCTCATCCCCTCCCAGGTTCCCTAACCCTGCCTGGAGGAACATCCCCAAACCAGTCTTGAAACTGCTGAACGCCCTCTGGCATGTCTGATTCTCTTAATCACCCAGGCAGCAAAGCCAGAGTCAATAACTACCAGTAATCAACTCGACCATCACTAAATTATTCAGCTGGCAGCAAAGCACAGCCCCTCACCCTGCAAAGAAAATGTTTGTGTCTTAGAGCAGTGCCTTTTCCATGTGCTGCCAGGAATCAAATCCCTGAAAACTGACTGTCCTGGATCACAGAAAAATCATTGCAAGTTGTCAGCTGGGCAAGATGTGGCAGCATTCCCCCACTGTGGGGTGATAATGGGTTGGGATTTCGGAGAATCTTGGGATGATTTGGGTTGTGAGGGAGCTCAGAGCCAATCTCATTCTGTCTCCTGCCGTGGGACACTTTCCACTAGGCCAGGCTGATCTAAGCCCTGCTCAACCCACAACCTCTGTGGACAAAGCCCACATCTCATCTGGGTGAGTACAATTAAAAACAATTCCTTGATGCCCTGTTCTCTGAGGATTTAAGATTAAAATCTCATGGGTGTCCTGGAGAGCACCATTAAGAGCCTCAAACCTCATTTTGGGGATGTTTCTGAAAATGCTTCTTTTTTTTTCTCCCCCCTGTTTTAAATTCCCACTCTGAGGTTACTTTTACAAGTTTGACTGGACTACAACCAAAAAAAAAAATCACAAACTGAAAGCCCTGTGCTTCAGCCAGCTCCACTCTGCACTTTAATTGCTTTAAAGCAGAGGCCATGTGTTGTGTTCTCTCAGGGGCATGTGGGAAGGTGAAATGAAAGTGAGTGAAGAAAAAAAAAATACTTCATAAAAAAAAAAGCAATGCTTAGAGGGAAATGAAATAGAACTGCTCCAGGGCTAGAGCAGTCTGAAGATCAACAACATGAAGACAACTCCCAAGGACAACCCCTCCTTGCCCGTGCCTTTCCTGCAAGCACATCTCTCCAGCTGCTGCTCCCCAAGCACAGAGCCCCAGTCCTGGTTTATAAAACATCACTGGAAAAGGTTTGGAGTTTAAAGGGCATGGACATCTCCTCACCAAAAAACATTTCACAGGGGTTAAGACATCACTTTCCAACCTCCTGAACAAATTAACCTCTCTGCTCGCAGGCTGTATTTTTCAAGTCTCTACTTGGTGATTCCTGATGAGATTCCTGAGGTTATGACTTAAAAGTTGCACTCTATATTTCATTTTGAAGCAGCCTGTCCCTGGCTGCCAGATTTATTATTCCAAAAGCCGGGCCTGTACGTCTCGTGCTCAAGGAAGATATAAAATATTCTGAGAGAGCTTTTCCCATCCCATGTGAGCTGCTGCTGAGTACCCTCAGCTCTGCATTTTCAGATCAAGAGCAGTTTAGTACAACGTGGGTGAGGCCCTTACAGGCTTGCCATGTCCATTTTAGACCTGACACGTCCTGAGCAGCATTCCTGGCTTCCCCCATGCTGATAAATTACTTCTGAGATCCCAGGAGCTGAGGTTCATGTCCTTCAGGGGTCTGTGGGCACTTCTGCTGAAGCCAATTACAGCTCATTCTAATTTCTCTGCACTGCAGAAAACAGTGTGTCTTGGACACACAATTTCTGCCACACGAGACCTTCAGGACTGATGAACTCCTTTGATTTTGCCTTTTTTTTTTTTTGTTTAAATACAAAAAATGTCCATCTGTGTAACTGAGTTAAAACCAAATGACAGAGAGCAAGGCAGACACATCACTCAGCTCCACGGACCTGTTCTGTTGTATTTTCTCTCTAAGCCATGAAACTCAGAAAGACAGAAAGTTTCCAACAGCCCTGAGCAGTATTTGCTTTTACTCCTCATTATGTCACGTGAACTTCGTTTCAACTCTTTGTAAAAGGTTTTCTGACTCCGGGGCAACAAAAAAAACAACAACAACAACAAAAAAGGGAAGCATCAAAATAATTTGGAGAAGATCAGAAGCACAAAGCAGACAGAAAAATGGGAGGTTCCCTGCCCATGGCAGGGGGCTGCAAGTGGAGGATCTTTAAGGTTTCCAAGCCAAACTCTTGCAGGATTCTGTGATCCCACCAGCTGTGGCCACAACCCTGAGTCCCTGCCTTGAGGAGAAGGGTTTGTTTTGGAGAAGGAAGTGATGGAGAACCCCAGAGAGGGTCTGTGCACATGGCAAGTGATCAGGTGAGGCTGTGGTTTCCCAAAAGCACCTTGTTTCCTATGAAACACCATTTCTTACCTTTCAGTGAAGCAGATTCAGAACTATGAAAAGAAACAGGGACTCATTTTTGGGTAAGTCCTGTAAGTTGAGGATCTGAAAAGTGGGGAGTTGGACCTTCCTCCCTTCATGGTTTCAGTTACTGCACTCCAGTGCATAGACTTTTAAAATCAACCCCTAGGAGGACACTTTAATGAATAAACTAATGAAAGCATAATACTTAACCAAAACCATTTACTCAGTTTAAAGAATAAAAAACCCTTTGCCTTTTTCTCATCTGCTCTGTAAAGCGGTTATTTACAATTTTCATTTATTTATATTAAAATCTCATGAAAGACACACACCATATTGCATCTGACAGACTGCCATGTATTATTTCCAAATTCCAAAAAAGCAGGGAGATGACTAACACCGAGCAACTTATTTGAATTTACTCGACACTGAGGGGCTTGACAAAAAAAAAGGGGACTGGGGACAAACCTGTGCCTGGCTGGAAAGAGTGAAAACCAACCCAGCTCCATCTCCATGGGAAACAGAGCAATTCATCCCAGCTCTACATAACTGGAGACCGGGAGAAATGGGACCAAAACCTGAACTTTTTCCAATTTCAGCTTTAATGCTGTAAGAGATCCAGCCCACACTCTGCAAAACAAAACTTTCTTTTCCCTTTTGACTTTCTTTCTTCTTTCCTTTCAAATTTCTCTTTTTTTTTTTTTAATTTTTTATTTTCTTTTTGATCTGGAAGAAGACTACTACATTCCAACTGTACCTGCTGACACTCACTGCACTCTGACCCTTAACGATGCACCACTGTGATATTTTGGGGAAAAACTGCATGTACCAGAGCAGTTCCACTGCCTGACGAGTCTCTGTGTCAGGGAATTCGGGAGAACCCTGCGAAGACAACTCTGCAACAGACTTGTTTACTGAAAGAACTGAATCTGACATTTAAAAAACCCAATCTTGCTTCTCTTACACTGCAGCAAAGCATCTCTCAAATGGGAAGTGGAGAGGAGACAGCAAGAGCAGAGGCAGAGAGGGGTTTAGCATCACTAATTTGCTGAGCTCACGCTCGAACTGATACATTTTAATTCACCTGAAGATAATTTTTTTACGAACCAGCATATCCAGGAGGCAGATTAGGCCAAAAGGCACAGAAGACAATAAAAGATTACCTTTGGTTTACCTCTGTTCTGCAAGGGTTTTTGCTGGCAGGCAGATAAATCACAGTTTGTTTAAACAGCTACTGAACATTCCTGCTCTCAAGGCAGAGGTGTTATCCTTGCTGAGACAGCTCTACCTCTAGAAACATTAATTTCTAGTCCAGCCATTCTGGTAAATTAGCTGCTTCCACCTCCTGATTCACAATGGTTAAATAAAAGAAAACAAAATTTGCAACCTCTGACCACAGCAGAAAAACTACTGAAACACGAACAATTTAAACAGGAGTTTAAATTGTCAGTCACCTGATCTGACACAAGACAAAATCACCGATTTTTTACCGGAGGTTATAGCTGGCTTGTCCTCCCTGTCTTCAACAATTTGTTAGAGCAATTACACATTAAGGGCATTATTGTTTTCCCTGTTTGCTTTGTCTCTGTCTGCAGGAAACATTATTTTAAGAGAAACTCACCAGTGGAGTGTCTTTGCCACCGACTATGCTGAGCCCAAGGCCTGAGCGACCCTTGGAGATCTCTATGGTCATCTCCTGCCCTGGAACTATGGGACAAGTTGCTGGATCCACAGGCAGTGGAGGTGGGAAGACACCTGAGAACATCAAAAAAGAAAGAAATAAGTCACACAGCACAGCAAGAAAATGGGAACCACCAAAGGAATGGTGAGACAACGGATAATGAAGCTCTTTTTCTGCTCTTCATCTTAATAAAATTGAACTGAAGGGCCACTCTGAGTCACTCCTGAAGTCTCTAAACCACAGTGAGTTGAGTTCTGGAAATAAATGCTCCCAGTAAAAGCCTGTGAGGACATCTAACTCAGTTTTAACCTCTACAATTCAGATCATGAAAAGGGGTATTCCTTTCAGGACAGATAAGGCCAGCGCCATGGAATGAACAGCATGTCCCAAACTGTCTTTCCTTCTATTTCAATCAAAACCAAGATTATCTTTTTATGTAGAAGTCAAGAAAAACAAGCGAAGACACCTTCAAGCTCTCAAAAATTGTGAGAGGAGAGAAAAACACAAACATCTTATAAAGAAGCTTAGAATAGGTCATTGTATGTTCGAAGGGACAAAACTTCAGCAAAAGCTATCTGGAAAACGAAATGGAAACATCCATCTTGGGGGTGAGGGTACTGAAAATACACATTTTTATATTTATTTTATATGATATTGTGGCAGAATCACTGGTTCCTACCACGGCTGGTGACTTCTGCTTCTGGAGAAAGGTAAGGAGGTGCTGGCTCCAGGGGTATCTCCTGGGAGCTCACTGGGGCTTTTGTGGAGGATTTGGGCTGTTTGATCTGGCTGAGGACCTAAAAACAAAGCAAAAAATGAAGAGATCAGTTCCCAGTCACAGGAAGGCACGACATGGTGAGGGCATTATCATCAGCTGTTGATTATTGTGCCTCACTAAATCCTCCAAATCAACAGAAGCAAAACAAGCAATTTAAAGAGGAGCCAGTAATATTTTACATTTCTGTAAATAAAATTATTTTAATGTCTTTCCTTCCTCCCATGAATCACTCAATCTGCAACCAAATCAAGCCCTCAGGACCCTCTCTCTTGCTATTTAACATAAACATACATTTTCCCAAACACACGTACATTTTCTGGGAGCTGCTCCTCTGTCTCCTGCTGGTCTGCCACCACTGCTGTGTCAGCTTTACATTTCACATCCTAAAAAGTCAAAAAAAGACAGCGAGGTGTGTTGAAAATGTCTCATTAGCTTCAATAAAACACCCTCCCAAAACTCAGAACGACGATTCTAGAGGAATACAGTGATGTTTTGGAGGGACAGGATACAGGGAATGGCTTCCCACTGCCAGAGGACAGGGGTTGGATGGGATATTGGGAAGAAATTCCTGGCTGGGAGGGTGGGAAGGTCCTGGAACAGAATTCCCAGATTTGCTGTGGCTGCCCCTGGATCCCTGGAAGTGTCCAAGGCCAGGTTGGAGCAGCCTGGGACAGTGGAAGGTGTCCCTGCCATGGCAGGGGTGGGACTGGATGGAATTTAAGGTCCCTCCCAACCCAAACCAGTCTGGGATTCCATGATTTCTCCATGTAAGTCCATTTGTACCACCAAACAAAGCTGAAAGCCCAAAACCTAAAAGAGGCAAAGCTGCAGTGAGCACAGGGAATATCAGGAATTACCAAAATCACACCCCTCAGTTCTGAGGGCATGCAATGCCCAGCAGGGATTTTTGGGAAGGAGATTATCCCACATGCTCTCTGTTGCTCCAGAGCAATAGGAAGCTCTGGAATGACTGGGACAGCAATTCCCAAGCTGTGTGTAGGGACCCCCTCAGCACCCACAGCAGGAAGGGGTTCCAAATCATCTGCTCTCTCCTTCCCCTCCTTTTTTGGCTCTCCTAAATAAAGCAGCTGCTTCAAATGCATCCTCCAGCCTCATTGAAAAGATCTCCAACAATGGTACTTCAATCACTGACTCCACTTGTAGCCTAATTTATTTCTCTACCTTTGCAATACACAAAAATTTACTTTTTTTCTCCTACTGCTACTACAACTGCTCCCAGACAGGAACAGTGCCCTCCCTTGTTAGCTCTTCACTAAATTTAGGCCACTTTGATCCAAGCAATAGTTAATTTTCTTATCCCATATTAAAAACTCCTGATAAACAGCCCAGTTTGCAGAAAAACTAAGGACCAACTTCCAAAGATTGCCTCCAATCTTTTTCAAATATTCAAAAGTTACTCTGCCTCTCAGACAGAATTTATAATTAAGATGGCAATTTCTACATTAAAAAAAATGCAAAGAGAATTGTAGGTAACTCAGCTTGGAAATGCTGGCCTTGTTTGTTGGAGTTTTATTATGTTAAAAGATGCCAGCTCCCACAGGAACCTTTTTTTTTTCCCCCTTGCATTTTTCTCCAAGCTTGCTGTAACTCTACAACTGCAACTATTATCCCAAAGGATAACAGGAAAAAAGATAAAGTGGTGATCTCATTGTATTATCAGAGGTGTCAGGGGAGAAATGGGAAGACTGCTTTGTCATTTTCTGAGAGATTGTTTTAATGAGCAATGAAAAATTACTTCATACTTCCCCTTTTCACTGTGATATGTGACCAAAATCTGAAGCTTCATCTTGCACCACAATCGAGCACCAGGCACCACCTTTACATCTCCCTGATCTTTTAACTGAGCCTGTCCTGGAGGTACCTGAACAAATTAAGCACCAAATACACTTAGCATTTGTCAAAAGCCTGCAGCCCAACTGGTTTAATCAAATTCAACCCCCTTGACTCCACCCAAAAGCACTTTTACACAGCCCCTCCTCTTTGCCAGTGTTTCAGGGATGTTTGCTGTTTGTGGTGCAGACAAATTATTGCTCCAAGTTCCAACCTTTAAAGGCAAATGAATCCATTCTCACATACCATTTTCACTTTGTCAGACCAAATCTTCCAAGAGCACCTCAAAGCCCCTTCCATCAATTCTTTTCCAAGTTCAAACCTTGTGGAAAACCAGATTTCTTCCACCCTCAGAAACCCAGGACCTTCCATGAGGCCACCTCAAACCTCGGCTAATAAACACACAGACTTTGCCTAACACTTCCACTGGCTCCAGTTCAGAAACAAAGTTGTTTTCCTTCCCCCTTCTTATCATCCAAGCCCACAATGATGTCCATTATAAAACTTTATAGCTTTTAAAGTGATGAAGTGACAACAAAGAGTATGTTGTGAGAGGCTGACAAATTTATCAGCAACAGATGAACAGAAAATGACGTGAATTTTTTTAACTTTCCTTTTATTACAGCTGTCACTTGGTGAGACATCCTGCCCGTGCTTTGAGCTGTGCAAACTTGTGGAAGATCTCTGCTGATAAGCACATACTTCTTATTTACTCAGTGAACTTGATCCTACTTGTTGACTTTTGCATTCCTGATTTCTCCTGACACGTGACTGGGAAATTCAGCAGCAGTGAGGCTCTGGTAGCAACGTCATGCTACGAAAAACAAGGCACTGTTTGCTTTTGCATCCACAGTCACTACAAGACTGCAAGATAAACCTCCCTTCCCTAAACCACCAATTTCTGTTGTGCTGCACCGCAGAGTCAAAGTCTTAATGCCAGTTGTGCCAACAAACCCACTCCCTTTGTGCCAGAACCATCAGCACGCTCCCGAAATTGAGATTCACTCAGAATTTCCCACGTTGTTTTAAAATCCTGATGGTAAGAACACTCTGAAATGATGGAACTGGCTTTTGCTGTTGTTTTTCATGCATTCAAAGCCCTAAACCAAGGGCTGGCCCAACTGAAGACATTATGGAATCAGCAGTTGGGTCTACAGGAATTCCAATACTTTTCTAAGTGCAGGCCTTTGCCTTCTCTTACCTCTCTGCCATTGCTCTGGTTTGGACAACTCTTTTTCTTTCTTTTCTTTTACCTTTCAACTTGTGCCCTTTGGCTCCACTGTTCCCCTCTTTCTTGCTCCAAGTCTGAAAAGAAGCTGCCAATATATTCTGGCTTTCCTGTGGCTCCAGAGGCATCTTCCCTCCACACCTACCTTGGATTGCTGCAATTTCTTTTTCCCATTAAATTCACCCCTCCTCTAACACCACTCAAAGAGCTGCACAGCACCAGAGCCTACACCAAAAGTTCACTTCTGTGTAACATGTTTTATGTTTTTTTTTTATCTGCTTCAGTCTTCTTTGAGCAATTTCTCGTATTACCTTGCAATCCCTCTAAAATTTCCTGCCAAGTTGAGCAAGAACTCCAATAAAACCAGGTGAGTGACACCTGCAAATACATACAGGGAAACTCTGATTCATTTATATTCCTGCCCATCAGAAGAATCTGCACTGGGCTACCACACAGCAATAACTCAACCTTTTTGTAATCCATTAGGGACATAAATCAATCCATGGGTGATTAATTCTGATGCTTGAACAGCACATAACACTTCCTAACTCTTGGAATTTGCAGACTCATTAATTAAACACTTACTAGCTACAGAACGTTATGTATATTCAATTTATATTTGCAAACCCCAAGACGCTCCTGGCGAGAGACATGATGGAGCAGGAAGAAGACATCTAAGAGGAAAAACATCCAGAAATGTCAGGTTTCCTTAGCTGAGGACACACAGCAAGTCCTGCACTCCTTGAAAGTGGAGTAAGCAGCAAAAAGATTCCCTCAGCAAATTTGGAGGTACCTCCAGGTTAGTCATGTCTAGTGTTTTCCATTTTGAACTTTAAACGCAGCGTCCAAAAAGAAGAGATCAGAGCTGCACCCTGAAGGACTTCCAGATTCCTGACAATGCATGATCCTGACCCATTAAACAACAAAAAGCTCCATCTGTATCAATGAGAAGTTCAGTATTTATGCCAGTGCACGCTGACAGAGCCACATTAAACCACAAGTTATGGCCTTAATGCAGAAATCACTGAGAGCAACTCTATAGCTGTGTTATTCAGGAGGCAAGACTAGATTATGATAATAGACATCTTGGCCTCAGAATTTATGAAGCTATGAATATAAATGAGAATATGATTTACAGACCAGGCTTCTCCTAAAGTTTGTCACACGTGGATGGCAGGAGTGGAAACTCAATCCCCTCCCTCACTCACCAAGAACCCAAGAGAGGGCCAAAATGCTACATGAAAACTCTTATCTTGGTATTTTAACAAGTGATACCGAGTGCTCAGCTCATGGAAACAAGCTGTGTATGCAAAGCTGAGTTTGATTCTGTTTTTACATGTACTGGATATTATTTAACAAAAGCGCTGCAACACTCCAATAAAAAGGCAGAGAGAACCAATCAAGCCCAGTGAGCCTCCACATTCTGAACTCTGATCATCATTAAATGTTGCCTCGAGTCACTCACAGCTTTGTTGGATTCCTCATCAGCCAAGCTTTTCATGACAACCTCCAAACTCGGGTCTTCCTCGCCAATTCCAGGTTCGGTGCCACCGTGATCCTGGGAGAAAGGATTAACAACAGCCTTTAAACAGAGCTCTGGCCACCCATAACAGCTGAACAGAAAAATTTCACAGTTTTATCCTTTCTTGTTGTATCTTTAGCCAAGGGGCAGCATAACAAGGCAGAAAGATCCACAAGTAAAGCCTCCCAATGTCAGGGGGAGAATGAGGGATGTGAGTCTGGGAAGGCAGGCCTTGGTCCTCACTTGGGGGACAAAAAGCACCACAAGATATTCCCAAAACTGCACTCAGGGGCAGCTCTCGAGGCCAGACTAATCCCTACCAACTGTGAAAGCTGTGGACTTGGCATGAAGAGCCTTTCTCCAGACCTCTGTTACACCCTCAGCACGTTAAAGGAGTCCCAGTTTCCTCCACACAGGCTGAACAGCTTGGGAAAATCGTGGAATGATTTTGGGTGGGATGGGAGCTTAAAACTCCTCCAGTGCCACCCTTGCCATGGGTAGGGACACCTTCCACTGTCCCAGGGTGCTCCAGCCTGGCCTTGGACACTTCCAGGGATCCAGGGGCAGCCACAGCTTCTCTGGGCACCCTGTGCCAGGGCCTCCGCACCCTCAAGGGAACAATTCTTTCCCAAAATCCCATCTCTCCCTGCCCTCTGGAAGTGGAAGCAGATTCCCTGTGTCCTGTCCCTCCAGGCCTTGTCCCCAGTCCCTCTCCAGCTCTCCTGGAGCCCCTTTAGGCCCTGCCAGGGGCTCTGAGCTCTCCCTGGAGCTTCTCCTCTCCAGGTGAGCACCCCCAGCTCTCCCAGCCTGGCTCCAGAGGGGCTCCAGCCCCGGAGCAGCTGCAGGGCCTCCTCTGGACTCTTTAGGCCTACAAACAAAATTATTTCTTCATTTTCATTAGACAGTTTACACATAAGTAAATAACTCAAATATCTTGACCACTACTCGAGTGGACAAAGCACCTCTGTTGCAAAAAACCAGCCCGCTCGTGGCCTTCTGGTGATTGAAACTTCTAAAAACATATTTTAGAGCAATTAATATTTAATACACTCCGTTTCTGGTGGCTTGCCCACAGTATCACATCATAACACAGTCTTATGCTGTCCTGCAAGACCCTGATTTGAGGTGTATTTACTGTTTATCACATTTCACATAACAAAGATAAAGAGATAAGCTGCAGATCAAGAGATAAGATAAAGATCAAGAGATAAGATAAAGATCAAGAGATAAGATGAAGAAAAACTAACACCACAATGATCCATGGTAGCTGTGGCACCCTGACATTCCATTCCACCAGCCAGGCTGTTTAATGTGACCTGACAAGTTACATGTAGGGTGCATGTTAACACACAATGTTAAATATTTATGTGCTATTTCAAAGATACAGTTTCGAGATATAAGGCTATTTTTTCTTTATTTAAAGAGAGGAAGAGCTGCCAAAGAAAGCAATGTAAACTTCTGTAGAACATCACTATATTTGGTTATGTTGATTTCATATAATAAAAAAGATGCCAGCTAGAAGTAAAAACCTGCATTTACTTATAAAACAAACATGATGTAAACAGCAAGAAGTTGCCATTAATGCCTGAAACTCAACCCACAAGCATCTACCTCTAAAGGCAAACAAAGATACACTTTGGTAGAGTCTAATTACAGCCACTTGACCACAGTACAGAATGTGCCTAAACAAAGCTTTGTGCTTCATCCTGAAAGCACCAATATTAAACAAAGCTGGGAGCAAATGCAGGTATCAAAGCATCAACAAAACCAGAATGAACTCTGTGAATTGTAGAGAAATTTATAAAGCACCAGCTGCACCTGGGACGTGCTGCTGGTGTGGAGGAGAGAAGGAAAAGCCAAGGCACTGTCCAAAAATGACTCAGATCCAAATAAAACATGAGCAGCTCTTGCTCTGTACAGCACTGGGCCTGCAAGGAGCAGCCACCAGTGGTAACATAATTTGGAAAACAACAGCAAGAGGGCAAACAGGAGAAGCATCCAGCGTTACCTCCCATGGCCCCGTGCTGAGGGATCCCAGCCACGCTCATGGAAATACCAGGAGTTCAATGCACATGAATTTATTGAGGCAAGACCAAACCCCAATTGAATTACAAAACATCTTTTGCTTTATTAGCTCGGGTAGAAATAGAATTAAAAAAGCAACAGCAAGGCTAACCGTGTAGTTTATCTAGAAAATTTAGTTACCCCATATTGAGATGTCAAAATGATAACGAGCGTGGTGACTGCAGGGATTCCTGGTGCACAGGGGAGCAATCACTCTGCACCAGGGCTGAGGTAGCAACAAGAATCACGAAAAACACTGGCAACATTACCACACTGAGGTGGTTTTGGTATTGGACGATTATTCCAGGCAAGACTGCCTCGCTGTGACCACCCCGACCAGCTGAAAAAGGAGAAGGACAGGAGGTGGGCAAGGTTTTAATGTGGAGCCTCCTCTTCCTCCTCTGCTGCAGGAACCTGTTTAATACCTGCTGCTAATGCCATGCAGGGCTGTCAGTAATAACCAGATCAGTAAAAAACAGACAGGGCAAAATAAACCTATTTAGGCCAAGTCTCTACCCAACGCATTTTACCATCCCGGGTTTAATTAGACGAGGCGCTCGAACTTTCTCACGAGCTGCTAATTATGATTAATCTATCCAATTTAGCAGTCTCTAATTAAAAATAACAGCCCACAAACCTTACCTCAATAGCAGAGTGGGAGCCTGAAGGCAGTGGGAAGGGAGTGACAGCCATCTGGTTGACAGCATCTTCGCTTCTGTACAACAAAACAACCAAACAACACCGCGTTACTCACCCAAGCAGGGTGGGCAAACTTTTCCTTTGAGTTGGTTCTGCCCATGAAGAAAATGCCCTCACAAGCATGACAACTGCTTCTTACCAGAGTTAGGGCTTAGAAAATCATTTTTGCTCTGGTTCTTTGCTCCCCAACAGATCACATCCCTCCATGGGGCCAGAGGAGGCTCACCTGGGACACACACTGACATCACGCCCTTTGGAAATCTAATTTTGTGTGGATTATCAGAGGATGCAGTCGGAATTTATGGTCCCTCCACATCCATAGATGTGCTCACACTTAGTGAGCCTCTTTAAATGGCCTCTGCATCTGTAAACTGCTTGTTTATAGTTTCACATTCACGTTACTGAAATACAATACCTGTAATAAAAGCAACAACATATTGCTTTTCCTTTTTTGTTGTTCATTTTTGCTCTGGTCTTTTCTAAAAGATTCAGTGTAAAAACTTAGAAGAGATTTCATAAAATGCAGGGGGAAGAGGAGATGAACACTGATTCTCCCTAGAAATAAAGTGAACTATTTTTCCAAAATGCTTATGATGTATGGCATCTTTTTCTCTCTCTTTAAAATGCCTCTGAAGCTGACATTTGATTACTTTGGTTTTTCATTTAACAGCACTCTGCCTTGCTGATGTTTTTCCTCGACTGCCATTTAAACTGATTTGCTTTCTGGAATTAGCTCTGCATTTTCTTTAATTTTTTTTTTTTCTCTGTAAAACAAAACCAGGCAACAGATGAACTTCAGTGATAATCATTTAAGGCAAATCACCACAGAATCACAGAATGGTTTGGGTGGGAAGGGACCTCAAAGCCCATCCAGTGCCACCCCTGCCATGGCAGGGACACCTTCCACTGTCCCAGGGTGCTCCAACCTGGCCTTGGACATTTCCAGGGATCCAGGGGCAGCCACAGCTTCTCTGGGAGACCTGTGCCAGGGCCTGCCCACCCTCACAGAGAAGAATTTCTTCCCAAAATCCAATCTAAATCTACCCCAGCCAGCTTAAAGCCATTCCCCCCTGTCCTGTCACTTCATGCCTTTTCACAAAGTCCCTTCTCCAGCCTTTTGGCAGGAGGAATCAGTGATGCTGCTGCTTCACAGGCACAGATCTTGGATGAAAGGAAGTGACTTCTCATGGCTCCTCCAGGTCTGATTTCTGGTCCTGTGTCACTGTGCATTCCATGCTACTGTGACACGAGCAGATTCTTTTCCTCTTTAATTTCTGGAATAAACCATTGGACTGTTACGTGCTTTAAACACATTTTACAGAAGTGCCTGAAAGAAAAAAAAATCTCATTTTTCCCCCTTGAAGGGGTTAAAACACGTGGAGGCAGCACGTTGTGATCACTGAGAACCAACACTGTGAATCACCAGCTCGCAGCTCAGCAGCGAATGGGAGTCCCAGGCGCTGGAAATGATAAATCCTGCAGGCAAAGGTTGGTGAATTCATTTACTTATCTCCAACCACACAGCCACACGATTCAAAGGAGCTGGCTGGGTGCTGCTCAGAGCTGTCCTGGCTCCCAGCCTCTCCTCCTGGCCCTGCTCAGAGCCTTGCAAGAGTGAGAACCCAGGCTGGGAGCGGGCTGGTGGTGCACACACTCAGGGCCAGGACAGGCAGGGAACCCAGCCCATGGATTTCATCAGCATTTCACAATTTCCAAGTGCATTTTACCCCACGGGGCATATTGGGCAAGGACATTTTCCCCGTTCTTATCTTCGTGAGACATCGATCTCATTATGGTTGGTGCTTTTCTAACCTACAGGAATAAATCAGCACAGGAGAGGCCCAGTGATTTTCTGATTTTTTTTTTCCTTGACTCGCAGAGGTTTTCCTGACAACAGTTTGTGTGGAGTAGAATCAGCACGAAAACCAACCCCACCCTGCAGTTCACAATGCAGGCTGCATGCTGTGCAATTAGGAGCAAACATGGAAATAAAGAGGAATATATATATAGATAAGCTTTTGTAAGAAATACCCTAAAAATTGCTAGACAGAAGCTTCATGGCAAACTGGGGTGTAATTAATTATCCAAACAAGTTTTCACTCCATACACACACACACACACACACACACACCTTTGTATTTTGTCCCATCAGTGGGGGAAAAAAATAACTTTATGCAGCTTTAAGCAGATGGCCATCTTTATTCCAAGCAATAAAAAAAAAAGTTATGGTAATTCCCTGGGGGGAAAAAAAAAGCAAAAATATAAAAAAACCCCCAAGGTTACGCAGTGTCACAACTTGTAATCTCCCCCTGCTAGGACTCGTACATATTTAAATACTTTAATGCTGCTTCAAAGGAGAATGCTTCAAAGCAGAATCAAAGTGGGAACGTATTTTAAAGTGACAGATCTAATAATAAATTGCTGTTTCTGCTCTCCACTTCCCCAAGTGTCCTCAACCAAAACGTGAATTTATTTACGACTGAAAGGAGCAATCATTTTCTTTTGATGCAGGGGCAGACAGCTGAGAAGTCTGAACATCATATTCAAATTACAGGGGCTGCAGACGAGCATCCAACATATTTGCCAACAGTTGCTCCAGAACCACCTCCAAAAAAGCTGTTCCCAGTCACTGCTGCTCAATATTGCTTGGGGTTAAGGTGTCTAAACCTTCACACTCAAGATAAAGGTTTCATTCCTCACTACATTTTACTTTTTTCTAGTCTAAATAGGACCACTGGACGTTCCCTATCCTGTCCTGTAGACCAGAAAATAAAACTCCTGATGTTTTTCTCCATCTGCACCTTAAGCAAAGACAAACACATTCATTACTGACCTAAACGCCACAAAAACTTGGTGCCAAAGAAGCCTAAAGAGGGCCACGCGCAAATATAAATCCACAGGACACACTGAGCTGCTCTCTGGGAGCTCCTGACAACTTTTGACTCATCCCAGACGTCCAGATGTCTTCTGGATGCTTAAACCAAGGGAGAAGAACCTCCTGCCAAAATATCTCAGCTCATCAACACTGAGAGAGGATTTGACAACAGCTTTGCAAGGGGCTGTGGATGCTTTTTGTGGGAATATATCAAGAAACAGAATAGCTTGTGTGAAGTGACACAAAATCTTAGCTAGAACAGAACTGTGGAACAAGGGAATAAATGTTTTCTCTCTAAGGTGACACCAGGACATAAAGCCTTGCAGATTATTGAAAGGTTGTATCGTCCACGTCCTGCTTGTTAAGTTAAAATAAAAATAATAATAAAAAAAAATCAGGATCTTGTATTTTCTCATCTTTGTCTTCCTTCTAGAAGCTCCTTTGGAAAAGAGGAGCTGCAGGGAAGCTGCACACTGAGCAGACACGCTGGGTTTCTCCCCCAGCAGGGCCAAGGCAGGACCTTGATGTTGTGCATCTTCCCGAAAAATCTCTCCCACAGCAGCAAGAACAGTCTTGTTCTGCACTTCCTCTCCATCCACTCCCAATTACATGGGAGCCACAGGCACCCAGGTATTTCAAACGAGCAGCTAATGTTCATATAAACTGCAGCTTAGGTCATCAAAGGTTTTGAAGGAGCCCAAATTACTGAACTTCCTGAACCGTGTGCCTGTTCCCACATGCGTATGACAGAGAGGAGGAAACAGCTCTGGAGAAAACAGGAAAAGTTCAAACTTGCACACACACACACACACACAGAGGGCCTGGCAAGGGCTTATTTTTAAAGCTTTCCCACATGAAAGTGAGAGCAGTGAGAGCAAGTGAAAACAGGAGTTTATGCTCTTAAAATATGGCCAATTATGTAGGTCTGAAAAAACGTAAAAGTAATTTCTAAAGGATGGCAGTATTTGAGAGTGGCACTAAACACAAAATGTCACTTCTGGAGGCTCTGAAGGAAGAGGCAAAGTCACAGCAGTGGGGAGTGCTGAACAACCCAGACACTCCCCAGTCCTTGGAGAAGAAGGATCTGTCTGCTCTGCACATCACCACAAATAACAGGAGATTACACCTGGAAATGGAAGGAGGGGTTGGGTGACAGATTTGTGGGCTTCACAATCCCACCAGCAGGACGCAGCAATATCAGAGCAGTGATTGCAGTGTGGGAGGGCTCAGGACAGATAACAGATGGTATTTAAAATCAGAAAAATCCCTCACTATTAAAGCATTTCTCATGGCTCATCACAGCACAAGGCAATTTTCTTTTGAGGGATAAAGGTAGACCAAAGAGTGACTCACAGGAGCAAACACAATGGGAGGATGGTTTGAAATCAGTGGAATTCACTTTGATTCAAGCATTCAGCTATATTTGATCTGCTTATTACACCAGCACTGAAGCACCAAACCAGATTAAAGGCAGTTAATTGAGCATGGAAAAAAAAAACCAAACCCACTGAATTTGCTGAATTATAAAATTCTCACTGTAAAAGAGCATTCTGATGTAGATTTTACACCTGGATTTCCTACTCCAGGTGTAAAATCTAATTATATTGTTTCATTATGCACGTTACAGGGGTGGACTTACAACACATGAACAAAAGCCACAACGGGTAGAAACACATCCTTATTTTGGGAACCTGGGCCCAGACACTCCTAAAAAAAGCAAGTCCCTTTCTCATATTATTACCTTGCTGAAGAATCAGAGCAAGAATTTCAAAAGGCAACTAAGACATCACATCCCTTACTGCTCCTGAAAAGAGGAAAGTGACACTAAAGCTGCAAATCTTCTAGATGCTCTTAGAAGCTCAAGTAATTAATGAGACCGCTGGGAAGCAGGGCTGTGTTAAGACCTATATTTTGGAATCTGGCCAAAATCAACTGTTTTAAATAATCATCGTCAACTTAATTGAGGAAAAGATGCTCATAAAGCAGAGTGAGAAGCCTTCAGACATAAGGGGGGGTGTCTGTGATTCTCACAACAGCTACTGAGCTGTGTCTCATCAGCAAAAATTCCAGGAAAGGGTGGGAATGCAGCTGTAACACTACCTGGGTGTAAAAAACATGTGAGTAGACTTTTATAGCACACATGGTAAGTCAGTATTTCAGCAAAAAGTCAAAAAGGCTGAGGATACCTTTTATCCTTTATCTTTGTCTAGAAAAAGAAATAAATTTGGGGTTGGAGCTGGATAATCTTTAAGGTCCCTTCCAACCCAAACCATCCTGTGATTCTCTGAAGTTATTTAATGGTAGTTATTACAGCTCTCACAGAAAGGCTTTTCTGTGCCCAGGAATTTCTGGGCTTCTTTCACAACTGATTAAGGAGTTTATGGAAACATCCCCCTGCCCTGCACATGAACCAAAACACCAGGAATAGGAAAACCTGGATGCTGTTTCCTGCTTCCAAGTGGAAAGCAGCATGCTTATCACCCAGCATCGTCCATCTCAGGGAAAAAAAGGCCTCAGGGTATAAGAGAGGGCACTTGGAACAGCCCAAAAATTCCACCAGTTTGGCTTTTATGCCCTAAATCAGCTCAGTCAGGACCTTTTTAGGCTGTGGATTGATGCGTTTCTGGAAAATTACAATCTACTCAGGTTTTTCCGCTGGTGAAATGAGAATATTCATATTTTCATGAACATGAAGAACAAATTAATTTCTCTCACAGCTCCTGCAGTCCATGTCACTTTGCTATGGTGAGCTGTGGTGTAATGTAGCCAAAACACATCCAGAGGCACAAAAAGGCCACAGCTCATGTTTTCACACAGCAGCATCCACTGGGTTTGTGGTCTGGGGTGGAAGAGAGGGAAGCACCTGGACAGACTGGGCTCATGGAACATATTTTGCATGAGAAGAGCAAATAATCCTTGTTTGTCCTTAAAATCCAAATTTAAGAGAGACAGTCTAATTTGTCTTTGCTGGAACTCAACCACACTGATCAGAGAACAAGGGACATTAGTTCTCTCCCCACATTTGGGGCAGTGCTCCAGTTACTAAGGACATCATCTCAGTGGGAGAATTCCCTTTTATTGCTGCTCCAGTGGCTGCCTGGGCTGAACAAACAAACCCATCAGCTGTCAGTGTAAGGCCAAGAGCAAGGACAAGACGTTGTGCTCTTGGGAAGATGGAAGTTTACAAGCTCAGCAGCAGCATTTAAAAGTTGAAATTGTTTTGGTTGGCTTTATTTTTTTTTTTTTAAAGTCTGAGATGGAAACAAGGATCACCCAATGGTATTTCCAATATTTCTGGCGTCTCTTGAATATTTGAGACAAATCTTCACCTTGAAACTCACAATCCGAAAAGGAGAATTTTGACTAAGAATCTACATAAAGGAGAATTTTAGCTAAGAATCCACATGACCTCTGTGTCTCAAACATGATCCAAAAGACACGCCAAGGACCTCCAGTCCATGGGAGGTGGATCTGACAGGGCCCATTCCCTGGAGCTCTGCTTGGAGCCCCCGCTCTTGGCTCGGGCTTCCACAAGTTGTGGTTTTGCCCCTGGAATTCCCAAGCAGACCCATTTTCCACAGGCAATTAAAGGACGGTGAGTGAGCTGTGGGACGTGACGTTTCATCCTCAGTGGCTGGGGGAAAGTAACAGGGGAGCTGCAGGCAGGAGCATTAATCTCCTCCAGATCCTCTGGGCTGCCGAGGGGAGCGGCTCGTTCCTCACGGTGCTAATGCTGCTCTTCCATCATTTCTGGGCACGCTGCACCAGGCAGAGCCGTGGCACTAAACGTACACATTTATATGCATTCACCCACAGATTATTACATTGTTCACGGGGAGGCTGGGGATGAGCCAGGAATATAAAACAATATCAAGTGTGATGGATTGTGTTGGTGGGAAGACCACCTCATAAAATGGCACGGAGTGGGGCGGGGGGGAAGTGCCTAACAGAAGTCACAGCTGGAATTTATTCCTAAGTACACGTCTGTGAAATGCCAGCCTGTTAAAGCACGTAGGAGTCCTGGGAAAGAGGCAGCTTCTTCCCAGACCTTCTCCTGCCCAGGGTCAGAAGAGCAACACTCCCTGAACTACTGAGGGAATGCACGCAGGTGTCTTTAATTCATGTACAAAGAGGCAAGATTTTCACGCTCGGAGCAAAAGAAAAATGCCCACGTGTAATTTTTATGCAGATAAAAGGACGTTTTAGCATATTCCCTCCCACACAATCCATCCCAGGGCTCCTTGGCAAAGTCAGGTTTCCCCTCTGTACAAACAAGCCCTTGCTCACTTTCAAAATCCTCTTTTGATGCCCACACAAAGGTATCCTTCAGACTTCCACCCAGCCCGTGCTCCGTGTGCTTCATCCCTGCTCCTCTCCCAGCAATCCCAAGCCTCTGCACCATTTCCACTCCCTCCTGGCTGGCTGAACAAGCTGCCCTCTCCAACCCTGTGCTGAACCATCCCAAAAAACTTCAGGAAGTTGTGGGAGAAGCTGCTCCCAAGCCCAAGAGGAATAGCTCAAGTTTTCAGCAGACACCCCTAAAATAAGCATTCATTTCCATCAGATTTCTTTTTATTTTTTACATTATTATGAAGAACTCTTCAACTGTTCCAAGAAGAATGGTCAGGGAAAAGGCTTATTCAGCTTCAAAGAGAACAGAGAAAGTTCAGCATGTGCAAAGCAGGCTAAATATGCAAATGTGTCATGGAATAGGCTAAAGTGCAACAAATGTTTTGGTGAGAAGGGTTCTTACCTTATGAAAACCAGCTTGACCTTTGATGGGGCAGTTTTAATGATTGCAGAAGCATTCTGGTGGCTTCTTCCATACAATATCTGATTGTTTATCTGTTAAAAGAAAATGATTTTCATGTAAGTGGAGGAGTACACCTTGTTCTAATTTATACAACCAAGACTTCCAACTTTACTGTGGGATAAGGAGATAAGACTCAAAGAAAATGTGGTCTCCAAATATTTATCTATATCAAACAGGAACCAATGCAGAGCTAATTTACTGTTATTAGTAAACCACAAATGAGATAAAGCTTTTCTTTTTTTTCCCCCCACAGATCCCTTGAATGGGTTTTAAGGATTATTCCCAGATTTTTGGAAAACAGCTTGATCTGAGGAGAACCATACAGATGTGACAACAGCACAGATGTTTAGACAGACACTCCTGCACTTTGCCTGCAGGCTGTGGCCATTTAGGAAAACTGGCTGCTGAGATTGTGCTGACCCCTCGGTTCTGCTGAAGGAAACAGGAGTGGGAGTCAGGGAGATGAAGGACAATTTAAGGATGTGATGCTGCATCCCTTTTGCAGTGATGGATCTCCACCTGAGCACAGCAGCAGCCACCAAACCCTGGACACAAGGAAATGCTGCAGCTTTCAGCATGAAAACATCACCCAGGTGGGCAGCAAGGCCACGGCACCTGGATTGGTCAGCAGTGGAGTGGCCACAGCACCAGGGCAGTGACCAACCCCTGTGCTGGGCACTGCTGAGACACCTCCAGTCCTGGGGTCAGTTTTGGAGTCCCCAGTCCAAGGGGGACACTGAGGGGCTGGAGTGTGACCTGGGAAAGGGTCTGGAGCCCCAGGAGGGGCTGAGGGAGCTGGGGAAGGGTCTGGAGCCCCAGGAGAGGCTGAGGGAGCTGGGAAAGGGGCTCAGCCTGGAGAAAAGGAGGCTCAGGGGGGACCTTGTGGCTCTGCACAACTCCCTGACAGGAGGGGACAGCCGGGGGGGTCGGGCTCTGCTCCCAGGGAACAGGGACAGGAGGAGAGGGAACGGCCTCAAATTACACCAGAGGAGACTTAAATTCATTAGAGGGAAAATTTTTTCATGGAAAGGGTTGTCCAGCCCTGGCACAGCTGCCCAGGGCAGTGATGGAGTCCCCATCCCTGGAGGGATTTAACAGCCCTGTGGATGTGGCACTTGGGGACATGGGGCAGTGGTGGCCTTGGCAGTGCTGAGGGAACAGTTGGACTCTGTGTCTTGGAGGACTTTTCCAACCTAAACAATCCTATGCTTCAATACTGCAGTTTTTTCCTCCCACTCTAAATTTACAACATAATATTTACATTCACATTTGATATACCAACGCTGCTTAAAACAATAACGACAATGGAACCCAGGGACAATTTAGTCGTGATTAGAGAAGGAATTTTTGTTACTGCAGATGTTTGTATTGGATTCTGGGTTTGTGATCTTAGAAGGATTTTTTTTTTTTTTCATTCAAACAAGAAGTAACAGGCCAAGTCTCCCAGCCTGGTGTGATATGGGCTAGTCAGACACGTTGGGAATATTCCCAAATCTTGTTTTCAGCGGGTCAAAACATGATGCAAGTTCATCAGTCAAATAAGGACAATGCAAAGACCCTAACACTTGATTACTGATTGGGATTGAAGTGCAAAGCTTTTACCTACCAAGTCTTTTACTCTACAAAGAGGCACCCAAGAAAGGTCTAAAAGGAAACAATACCACCATTCCCAAAGGATTAATATGGTTCTGTCTGCAACTGCCATGGTAGAAAAGGCAGGGTGAGAAGCAACATCCCGGGTCCTGCTTCATTAATCAAACATCAATTTAAAAACCCAGTGGCAAAAATGACTGAATGCTCAGCTGCATTCTGGCTTCAAGCTCAACCTGAAATTTTCAGTGAGTTTGTTGACTTAATTTCTCTAAGTTCGAGAATAAATTGTTCACTGGGAATACTGTATGCTCTACAAATTGTTTGGATTTAGTTAAATTACCATCAATTTTCCTAAACAGCAGACTTCTTAGATTAAAATTTATAGTCTTTACTCTGGCTAAATTAATCCTATTCACTGCATGTATCAAATAGTCCAAAATTTAATTAGCTGTGAGCTGGGTCTCTAAGTTATAATTATTTAATTACTCCAAAAATGAAAGCATAATCAAAGTAATATATCTCCACAAGGTTTTGGACTGTCCTACAGAGTTATTACACTCAGTACTAATTTTTCTTTTTTTTTTAAGTACACTTGCTTTTGCAAAATAAATTAATGCTCTGCTAGCTGCAGATACCACAGTGATGAGCAAAACACCAAAACCCCCTTCAATAAAACAAAACAGAGAACATCTAGGATTTCAGAAGAAACACCATTTTAAATCTTTCAAATTAAATAAAGTAACACGTCAGATTAACCAAACACTACTCTGGGAGTCAAAACCTATAAATCCGTGCTTTACTTTTTGCATTAGAGATTAGAAAAGAAAAGCAAAGCCTCGGCTAAGCAGAAGAAATAAACTGATCTAAATCAACCTCAACTCTTCTTTAAATGCCTCTCTCCATAACTCCTTGGAAAGTCAGCAGAGCTCAGAGAAAGATAAAAACTTGCTGCAGGTACGAGGTCAGGTCAGCACACAAGTTCAGCCTTTAATGTAATCACACGTTGCTTTATGGCAGATTTAATCACCAGATCCCAAATGTACCGTTGCCTTCACCTACGAAAGTTTTGGTTTACAGTTTCATGCACTGAAGTAGCAGAAAGTACAAACTCGCTGAAATCCGAGCTCTTGAGTTCAGAGGGAAAAATCTCCAGGATTGTTTGCTTCTCAAACTTTAATTTGCAGAAGAGAAACATTAGATATGGATATTAAAAAAAAAAAACAACCCCAACCCACACTGTTTTTACTACGTGGCAGTAATGGAAATCCATAAAATTAGTATCATCTGATTTTTATGAAAATCAAGTTAAATGATACTCCAAAGCTAGTAAAAATACTGGCTTAGCTTTCTGCAATAATTATTTCTTTGTACAATGCACTGGGTTCCTTCTTACCACAGGAATTGTAGCATTTCAAGATACAACCAGACCCTCTGAAACAATGGGGAAAGCTTCAAAACCTTTTTTTTTATCAGTCAGATTTTATATACCGAAACCCCATAAAGTACACCAAGCTCCCAAATAACAAATGCACACAGGGGGAAGAAAAAAAAAATTGGAGAGAAAATCTAATTAGAAAGTGAATTTTCCCTCTCCTCACCAAATTTCTTGCTGGGCACATGTTCAAACACGTGCATCATCTAAAGTGATCAACAGACCGTAAAATCCGTCAGGACAGAAAATATCCTGCTCGGAGCCGGCAGCTGATCCCTGTGGTTCCCCACCTGGGGAGTGTGGAGAAAGGACATTGGGAAGTCACAGATTGCCTGTGCCCTCCTGCCCAGCAACCTCCCCCTCCCAGCTTCACCTGCTGCCAGCTTGGAAATCACCACCCAAACCCAGCCTGGGCTGGGAAACTGCACACAAAGCACACGGGGAAAAAAAGGAATTGCATCCTCTCCTGGAAAGACCAAAAAGACACTGGAGCAGTTTGTCCAGAGAAGTTGTGGCTGCTCCATCCCTGGAAGTGTTCCAGGCCAAGTTGGACAGGGCTTGGAGCAACCTGGGATAGTGGAAGGTGTCCCTGCCCAGGGAATGAGATGAACTTTAAGGTCACTCCCAACCCAAACCATTCTGTGATTGTGTTCTGTGATTCCACAACAAATAAACTGAGAATCTAATGCCAATCCCCCAAATCTCAGAACAGAAATGGCACTGTGAGTTTGGCTGGGGAGCTCGTTTACTTGGGCAAAACACTGCTGTATCCATTATATTATTACAGCATAACTTCTATTTATCTAAGCACCTTAAAATAAAACAGCAATAAAAATGCATTTAGCACAAAAGCTCTCTGGCTTTGAGCTGTGACAAAAATGGCATAAAGAAATAAAACGCAATAATTGTCTCTTGGGCAACAGTCCAGAATGGACAATAGGAAAACTTCTACAGTGATTTTTGTCTCTGAACATTGGCTTTTACTCTTTCAAGAGGTGCTGTGGCCTCACAGAATAAAACACAGAAAAGTTTTGGGTAGGAAAGGACCTTAAAGCTCCTCTTCTTCCAACCCCTGCCATGGACAGGGAAAACTCCACATTCACACGAGCAGTTTCTTCCCAAATCCTGCCCCATCTTCAGCAAGAGGAGGGGAGGTGGCAGAACACCCCAACATCAGTAATTCAGCATTTGAGGGCTTTGAACAGCCTGGTTTATTAATAGAACTCGGTTGACTCTCTCTATGGGGAGACAATAATNGGTGAACCTGCTGAGGGCCATGCTGGGCACAATCAGCCCCAGCACTGAGCCCAGCCTATAACAAGGCACGAAGCAGGGCAGACACCTGCACCAAACCAGCATGAGAGCCAGGCAGGAGCCCCACAGATGGTTCCTCTGCTTGGAAAAAGGAGCAGAAAAGCAGAACTTGTGTCCTGAGGGGGAAAAAAAAAACCTAAAAAATTCTTCTGCGCAGGGATCAAATCCTGACCTGAGTAGTTTTCCCACGTGTACAAAAGTAGGATCAAAGGGCCTTCTCCCCTCAAAGAGCTGTTTTCTCCATCCAAAATACATCACTGAAGAGGTATTAAAAAATAACCGTCACGTGAAGGTTTTTTTATGTGACCTGCATTTCCCTCAGAGTCAGGCTGTGAAAACAAGCGAGGATCATGCCCTCAAAAGGCTGTTGTTGTTTGCAGAAGCTAAAAGTGAGCTGGAATTTCATCAGTTCAGCAACAAAAGATTTTATGAATAAGGAGCTGAGGCAGCCTGGCAGCATCCCACATCCTTCAATTGAATCCAATCAAACTCCAGTTCGAAAGAAAAATGAACAGGTAATATCAATCTGTCTGAATGGCCATCCCATTAACCTGAACTCCATCTAAAGCCACAGGGAATAATCTGCACACCCTGCAGTGGCATCCTCTGCTTTAATGGAGCAAGACCGTCCCACTGGGGCATCCCAGGACAGCCCAGAAATGCCAGAGGCTTCCCAAGATGTGAATTTTCTCTTGCTGAGATGTTCCAGTACTGAAAACTGAGGCATAATTAAAGATGCAGATGCAAATGTACTTTAAACACGCAGTCAGGTGAGAACCAGACACGAGTTCTGTCATCTCACTGCACATAGCTAATGCACAATCCACCCCTTTTGTAGTGCAGGATGTCGGAATTTATCCTTTCCTACAAGGAACTGAACTCCTGCCCACGGGTGGCACATCTTAAATTGGACTGCAAAGATAAACAAGGTCGTTACTAAAGTCTCCTTGAATTTTTATTTGAATCTTGGCATTTTTGAGATGCAGAATCTCACTTTCCTACTACTGAAGGGAAAAAAACCCCAACATTTTATTTCCAGCTTAACAGGGAGAGGAATGAGGCAACACCATCACTTTGGGAAATGCTCCTGATAACGTGGCTCATCCGTGGAAAACCCAGGTACATGTGATTGAGGTATTTGAAGTACATGTTTTTAATCCCTGATGGTGCCTCTTTCAAGTACCAAACTTTAGCTCCTCTGCTCTACCAGGAACTATCTATGATATGCAGAGGAAAACAGTGCCCTGAGTTCTTTCAACACACTCAAAATTTAACAATTTTCCCTTTTTTTTACCATTAGAATCCAGCATCAGGGATAGAAATAAAACCAAGATTCTGAAGGAGAAAGCAATTTTCCTACCCTACTCCACTATGGTCCAAACTTTCATACCTTTCCTCACTCTTAAAATGTAATCAGCTTCGGATGATGGTGTTTTTAGAGCCCAAAAAAAAGGTCTTGTACTGTGTGTATTGAAACCCCCTAATTACAGAACTGTTAGACAATGACAAATGCTTGGACAATTCTGACTATTCCCAGGGCTCCCCCAGGCAGTCAAACTGCTCTTTCTCGAGTCGAAAAATATGAAAAAAAAAAAAAAATAGAGGTGGTTTTCTGATTGCACAGAGAGCTGCTGAAAGATCAAAGCATCACCACCCAGGGAGAGCAGCAGGTCAGCAAATCCCTGCTCCTCAGTGAGAGTCTCTCTCCAAGGGGAAGATCCCCAGGGAGGGACGATTATTTTTAAACCACTGAAGCAATCACGACGTGAGGAATCACTGCAGGTACCGCAGCAAAATGTCACTTTTGCAACAGCCCAAAAAAGCCCAGATGAAGGGAAGGAAAAGCTGCGTTTTCAGGCTGAAGGTGAAGCAAGGAGACTGGAGAAAAAAGTGAAGACAAAATTCTCCACTTGCTAACGAGCTCTCTTGCCTTGTGGGTGAACTCGTGCCAGACACAACTAAAGAAAATCAGTATTTTAAGTTGCAACAGATCAAAACAGATTACGGCATGAAATTTATTTTCAGGATGGGGAATATCCCTGTCGTCTGTAAAAACACATATGGCGACGTTTGAGGGGGTTTGGGGTTTTTTTTTTAAAAGTGAAGTGTGAATTTCCCTGTAAACCACACATGCACTCCAAGGATTGATTTACTGTCCCCCTTCCTGCCTTTCAACAGCCCCTCCCTATGCAGAGCCTGTGAACATGCTGAGAGCACAGACTTTGCTGACAAGACACTGCTTTTCACAGGCCAGTGATTTTTGTTTCACTGCAAACACATTTACCTGCCAAAGGCCAAGTTCTCAGTTGGTATAAATCAGCACAGCTCCTCTCTCAGCCACCTAATTCCACTCCCAGGCTTTAAATAAAGGTTCAAGATGCCTCTCCCTCCCTAAAAGGGAGCTAAAGGGAACAATAACCTTGAGGAGTTCATCCCCAAAGTGCATCCAGGACACAATTTTACCTCATTCATCCCCAAAGTGCATCCTGGACACAAGTTTACCTCCAGGAGATCATCCAGGACACAATTTTACCATCCAAAAGTGTTTCCAGGACACAATTTTATCTCACAGAGTTCATCCCCAAAGTGTATCCGGAAACGGTTTTACCTCATGGAACTCATCCCCAACGTTTATCCTGGTAACAGCTTTACCTCATTCATCCCCAAAGTGCATCCTGGAACACAAGTTTACCTCCAGGAGATCATCCAGAACACAATTTTACCTCCAGGAGATCATCCAGGACACAATTTTACCATCCAAAAGTGCACCCAGGACACAGTTTTACCTCACAGAGTTCATCCCCAATGTGTATCCGGCAACAGTTTTACCTCATTCCTCTCCAAAGTGCACCCAGGACACAATTTTACCTCACGGAGTTCATCCCCAAAGTGCATCCAGGACACAATTTTACCTCCAGGAGATCATCCAGGACACAATTTTACCATCCCAAAAGTGTATCCAGGACACAATTTTACCTCCAGGAGCTCATCCCCGATGTGCATCCTCCCGTCCCGTCCTGCGGGCCCGTCGGGATTGATCCCAACCACGAAGATGCTCATCCTGGAGCGATCCTTGTTGCCAGCCAGGCTGAGCCCCAGCCCATTCTTGTCTTTCTCCAGCTCAATAATGTGCAATTCTCCCGGGAGATCTGCATATCTCTGCCTGATTTTTTCTGGGAAGGTCAAAACATAAAGGGAGTTAGAGCATAAAGTGAGTTACACGCAGATGTTCAACAACACGCACAGATATGCCAGAAATTTATGGGTTCTCAGCAAATAAGTGTTTTTAACAGAGGGCTTTTCAGCACAGACTCTAAAATACCATTTGCTCTGTGTGTATCAGTCACACAGCAAAATGCAGCATCAGCTGCAAACACTACTCACATTAAACCCACACTATTTTAATTATTTGTACAACAGCCTGGTTCCAAACCCAAACTTTTCTGAAAGGAGGGTAAACAAGGAAATTCCAGAGGCACCTTTACCTTACAAAACCTATCAAATTCAGGAAACTCTCGTAAAGTTCGAGCTGGTTAATTAACCACTGCGGGGGAAACTGAAGCACTTAATGGCTCCAACATTACTGCAAGCTCACATCTCAAGGTAAAACCTTCTGCTTCCTCCTGGTGACTCAGGAATCTTCTCAGCACGCTCTGCTTAACTCCAGGGGCTGATTACGCAGAGCAGATGTCAGTGACAATGGAGATGAGTGATTGCATTTTTAAATGCAGCCTCACCTGATATTAAGGTAGCTGTTTGTCTTTCATCTGCATTTCAAGCATTCCTGGGACAGAGCTCGATGCATTTACAAAGTTATTCAGAGCACACAGCCTGGCTGGGGATGCTGACAGGTTAATCTGGATGTTTTTTCACCACTGGCATGCAAACATCTATCAGGAGGGCAGCTCTTTCCTGTGTGCTCTCCCTTTTCAGATTTTTAAAGCCAGTTTAAACCACCACCTGCACCCTTCAGCTGGGCCACACACTTGAAAAAGCAAGTCAAAGTATAGCCCTGTGGCTGGCTGTCACCTTTAGCACAGAGCCCAAGGTGAAAGAAACTGCTGCATTATGCATGAAAAGGAGAAATAAGGGATATTATATGTTCAGCCATATCCCTGAGTCAGCAGCAGGAGCTAGATCAATATTAGCTACTACCACTCTCCTGGGGAAGCATATTTTAATAGTATGATTTAACTGCTGTAGTGAATGTTCCCATGACAACGAGAAAGAGGGAAAAGAGCTGGGGAAGGTGAGAGGGAGGCAACCAAAAGTGAATAAAAAAACGGCTGAGAAGAAAGAAGATGAGGTGGAGACGCTCCTTCCACAGCCCCTGTGCTGTCAGGGTGATTTAGCTGAACCTGGGACATTCCCAGTGGCTCTTCTCTCCAAGGGCCTTTCCTGAGTAATTGTTCCAGCTGCAGCAGCCCCTTGTGCCTTGGCAGAGCCCACTGGGACAAGGAGAGCAGCTTCCCATCTCCAGCTGCACCCATGAGAGTTACCCACACTGAGAGGAACACAGGCACCAACCAGCTCTCCCCTCGTATTTACAGGCTGGCATTTTCCTGCCGTGCTCAAAATTCCAAAATCCTCAGGGTGTACAAGTCAGGGTGAGATGTTATCCCTGGAAAGCTGCTAAAGCCCTACAGAGATCTTCATAAAACCAGAACATCACCAAAAAAACAACAACAAAAAAAATTAGAAAGCTCATTTGTTACTACCAATTATATGATAGTATAAAAAGTTCATGTAACTGTGTTAAATGGCAATCCATGTAGCTGCATGGTTCTTTAATGTATTTCTGAACCAATGGGGTCCACATGTAATTAGAGGTGTGGTTTGCTACATGGATTTGGAGACTGTTCTGTCTTAGTAAGGGAACAGCAAGACAGGAAGGGTCTCAAAAATGGTGTAAAATGGTGTTTCTGAAAGCAAAGGAGACACAGTCACACCTGGTTTGTTCACAGCACTGAGGTTTAATTTCTTTGCCCACAAGGCCAAGTCCAGACTTGAAGAGCTCTAAGACATTTGCTGCCCACCACAATTAGACTAATAACTCATTAGAGCACGGCAAGGAGCTGCAGCACACCCCAGAACAGGGCACCAGCAGAAAAGGGTTTTTCTTACTGATTGCATTTTTGTGGCTAAAACTCAAGAGTTGGAGCTGGAGGCCTGCTGTCCATCACTCTCTGCCACAGCTCCCTCCACTGCTTGTTGTACACGGGTAACACATCTCACTGCTGTTTGCCAGGAGCAAGGAACATGTCCAAAGCATAATTTCAACAGCTCACAGCCGGGTGCACAGGCAGGAGCTGAAGGAGCAAGGAACTCATACACATTTAAATGCAGTGCAGATGAAGCTGCACATCTTCAGAGACTGCCTCAAAACTCATTTATGGCCTGTCAGTAAAACCACTTGAAATTCCCCGGCACGAGCAGCCCTGCAAACATTGCTCCAGCCTCTGCCTGCAGACAAAGTGCCTCTGAGACCCACAGAAAGTCTGTAATTCCACGGTGTTTCCTCCCCAAAATGAGTCTTCTCACATGGGAGAAATGCTGGCAGTTCAGAAGCACATGTATATTCCTTTCCGAGCAGGGCAGAAACTAAAAGTGAGCTTTAGTCCTTCAAAAGTCAGTAGTTTGGGCAAAGTCCCACTAAAATTCCTGGTCTGCCCACGTTGGTCTGGAAATCCGGTGAGTTGAATCCCAGCTCTGTGCTCCAGCTGTGCCAAAATGCCCCACTGTGGGAACAAATCTTTGGGCCAAGAAAAGATTTATCTGGGCAAAAAGCAGAGACCAACTCCAGGACTGGTTGCTTTATTTGTTAAGGGGCTGGGGTTGTTTCCTTTTTTTTTTTTTAAGTGTCTTCCCCGTTGCGTTATTTGCTGGGAAAAATCCTTACTTACAACAGAAGGAAGCCTCTGTGTGGACTGAGCCCTTGATTCTAAATTATCACATTCATTTCCAAAGCAACTATTGCATGGTTTGCAATGGCTGAGGTGACTGAGAGGTAAAACAGAGGGAGACGAGGATGCTCCGTGCCAGCCCCATTTCCACCCTGGCAGAAAGCACCACTGTCCTGGAGAAAGGACAGGTAGAGACACCCCTGCTTTAAAATCAACCCTCTCCTAGCACAGGCTGCCTCCTCCCTGGACAACAGAAGGTTCTGGCTCTCCCCAGTCCCATCTCCTGCAGTTCAGCCCATGGAAGGGCTGTCCTGGCCAGGCAATAAATGACAACAAATTCCCAGCGGTGCTGCCTTACTCATCCAGTCTGCATACAAATATCCTCTGGGCATCCAGCTGACTTCCTACAGCACTGTCACGGTCGTCTCACTTTGCCTCTTAATAAGGATCTCACAAGATTATTTTAAATAAGTATTTACAGCTTAAACAAACCCGCATCTAAGGCATCCTTTTTTTAATGCTTTTTTTCAGCTGTTTTTATCTCCCCTCCAGCTGGTATCACTTTTCAGCTCCCTGCCTAGGGTTGGGGGGAGCCAGTTAGCATCTGCTTTTGCAAAGAATTCCATTATCTGCCTTCATTACCAGACACTTTACACGAGGCAATTGTAATTCTGTTGTTGCTGCATCACACATGGGACGCGGCGTCTCTTGTTTTGGCACTACACGGGGGCTGTTTCCACATTCGGTGACAACATGCCCATCACAACTTCTGCAAACACACACCACCGAGGATATTTCACCAGCTAATACTGCAGCCAGCTCCTCTTTAAAAACCCCACACAGATGTAGCCTGAGCCAAAAGCACGAGTAAACGCTTTAGTGATGGCTCCTGCAATGATATTTCCCGGTTATATTAGCAGACAATTACATTTCAAAGGGAAACCCTGGAAATGGAAGACAACTGCTTTCGAACAAACCGCTGCTATGCTGCTGCATATGTTTCCCTGCCTCAGCCACTATTCCTATTATATTAAACGGAGAGATAAAAGAAATAAATGGGGACAGTATGGTCAGGATATTGGAGTTTGCATGATCTAGTACTGCAACAAATGCACAATTTATCTGCAACGCCAGAACCAGGCACGATTTCTCAGGAAGGCAAAGGGCTCTTTAAATGACAGATACAAAAAAAAAACCAAACCACTTGCAAAGGGCTGAAGAGCCTGTTTCCCAAACCTGCAGAAATCTCCAGTTAAATGAGCTGAAAGGGAAGAGGTGTTGCTTTGGAAAATGGTGTCTCTGTGTGATGCAAATGAGAGTCCACCCAGAAAAGGTGAAAAGAGGAAAGAAAAGGCTCTGGATGACTCAGCGAGGTGATCTGGTTTAGTACCAAATACTCAATATTAAAAATGTTAAGGCAAAACATAAAGAAAAGGGGGAAGAGACCACAGAGAGAGAGAACAGCTGATATTGAATATTGAAGGTGATGCTGAGGATTTTCCATCCCTCTCATGCCGCCTCAGACCTCTATTAGCAGCATATGCTGGCTTTTGGAGATCTCATTTATCAGCTTGTGCTCGTCCTAATGCGTTTATCTCCCATTTTTATCCCAGAGCACGAAAGCCGGTCCCAGCCCTGGCCCTCCCCGGCACAGCTCAGGCAGCAGCGCTGCAGCACCGCGGCCACTGCTCCTCACTGGGTAGTGCCAGACATCAGAATGCAGGCAGCATCCACTGCACACAGCCAACCGTGCATATCAAGCAACCAATTCCCTTCTCGATTTCACTGCAAACATTAAAAAAAAAAATAATGTAGGAAGTCCCCTGGAAGCTAACCCTAGAGCTGTGAGGGCAGCACGTCTAATTTACTGATTACAATTTACAAGGACCTAAATAAGCATATTGAAGGGGCCATAATTGAACAAATGGGGTTTAGAATTCTCCCACTACTAATAATATAATAAGCTTATTGTTTTAATCTTCCCACTAGTCCTCTATTCAGCTCCAAGGAGGCAGACAGTTCTTCAAACCTTATCTCAAAAGTGATGCCCTCATCTGTTTTTATAAGCTTTGAAGAAAAAATAGAGTACTTCCGTAATGCTTTTCTCAATTCCATTAAATCGTTGCAATTCTTCCCTCAGTGATCAGCAAGCATGGGAAAAAATAGGGCAGTTGTATTCAAAAATCGAAATGGAAGGGCCAGAGATCCTGTTCTCACCAGTCCCCCTCCCTCAGGTGACAAGAGACATCCTTGTGAAGTGTTGTTATCTCCAAACCTGGGGGCAGAGAGAGTTCCCCACCTGACCCAGAGACTCAGCATCCCCTACAGCCTCCCTCTGACATTCCTCTGGCAGCACTTGGCTTCATGTACACCCTCTGGAAATCGTTTACCAAACCTGAAGTGACGATTTGCGGAGAAAAACACCACTCGGCATCCCTATTTTCCCTTCGGCAATTCTACCAGTTCTCCCAGTCAAGAAAAAGAGCTCTATGGCCCCTTCTTCCCCAAAATACTGTCAGCCAAAATACTCCGACATTACTTTCAAATTCCACGAGGGAGAGAGCGTGCACCAGGTGCCACAACAGCCCGGGCGTGAGCTGCACACCCTCACAAATACAGCTCACCCCACTTCCAGTGAGAAACAAGGAGCCATTAAACTCTCCTGAGACAATATTCTTACCCTAAGCTGAAGATTCCCCCTTTCCTCTTGTTTTGTGTGAAGGATTCGGGCTCTAATTTGGGATCTCTAAGTTTCTTCTTGCTGCTCCCTCCAGCTCGTGCTCCAATTCCATTTTGCTCCTCTCATCCCCAGCTCACAGAAGGAAATTTTCCTTCTCTCCCAACACTCTCCTTAAATCCCACCTGTCCCTCGCATCACTTTTTACAGCAGAAGGTGGAAATTTCTGCTGGTGCTTGTTAACCTATCCAGGAAGAAGGGGATAATGAGAGCCTCCACAGTACAATTCAAGTACCATTTCAGCCTGAGCAGGTGGCATTTAGAAACTGTTACCCATTAATTACTTCTCCCTACAATCAAGAGAACCATCACAAGAAAAGTGACTGAAAACCAGGGTGGTTCATAATATCAGAGATATCACCTCCAGTGCTTGCACCATTTCACACCCTCATTTCACACAAATGGGAGTTTGTACCAACAATTTTTTTTTCCTTTTTCAGGCCCAAAGCTTCATTCTAAGGCTGCACCTCCACTGCACAACATTTAAGTCCTCTGAGGAAGAGAAATTGTGTGTTTTTCTTCTTTTAATTAGATGAGAAGGCCCGGGTGAGTCTATTCCCGCCCATGTTTATCTGGGATCTTTTAAAAGGAGATTTAGTGGAAGAGTGGTAAATAGAGCATCCCGATGCTAATAATTGGTGATTATAAGGGAATCTGCCTTCCCCTGCACACTATCCTTCCACTCATTTGCCTTCCAAATGATGCAGTAACCCCCATGAAAGCACTTGGGTTTCCTCAGAAGTGACCTCCTCTGGGTGCTGTGGCAATCAGTGACTCACTGGAGATGTGCTGGGAGTGCCCCTTCTCCAGCTGATGCTCCAGATGATGCTTCCCTTCGGGAGGAAAGCTCTGGCAATTCTAGGAAACTGGGTGTTTCCTCCAAACAGGAGACTCGCTGCTGGGAGAATCACGCTGCCACTGCTTGATTAGACACAATCAAAGAGCAACAAAGACATTTTTTTTGTCCCCTTTTGATAAAATCCACTGTGAGGATTTTACAAATGGTGATGCGTAAAAATAGATCACGTCGTGGTTATGCCTGGGCCATGAAAATGCCAGACTGAAGGCATTTTGGAGTAATTAAATCCTTAAAAATGTGAGGTAGGCTCCAATGACAGCTGCTGTAGACCCTGTTTTTAAGAGAAAAATCCCATAAAAACACTCTAATGTAATATATCCCAATGTATCTTGTGGCACTAAGCAGCTGAAGTCACTCAAAGACAACACCCTGCACTCTCTAGAGCTCCCCAGCTCAGGAGCATCCTGGAGATAAGGCTCAGTTATCTCTGCTGCAGCTCTCTGGGAAGCCTGGCTGTGAGAACAGGGCAGGAACATTAGAAAAAGGCTGCAAAGTCCCAGGGAAATTCCAGCTGTCACCTGGCACTGAGCATCACGGATCTGTAAGGATGCACCAGCATCGGATTCCCAGCTGCCGCGACAGACGAAGCTTTAACGACCCCTTTCACAACTCAGTTTTGGGGAATATCTCCCAGCTGGGACAGAAATTTCTTTCCTAACCTCCTCTCTGAGAATCTCAGGAGGTGGGAGGAAGCAGCTTTTCTGCCTTGCTCCTGCTCACTTTGCTCTGGTAGGATCTACGGCGCATTGCCTACATTTGGATTTGAAAGCTGCTCGTTCATTTGATGCGTCTCAAGATTGGGAATTCTAATCCATTGCTTTTCCCCACTTGGTCTCAATGCAAACAAATGAATATTGTGAACTTTTAAATTCTTCCTCCCCTGACAGGAATAATGTAAGTTGATCCTGACAGTGTTTAATCCTTAATAATGATGTTCCTACAAAGCGACTGGCATTATCTTGGAATCGTTCTGCGTGGAGTCTAATTAAAGAGAACCGTGTCAGACTCTTGTCAGAAACTGAGAGTTTGTTACCTAATGAAGACTTTTAGGGGACCAATGGTAAGTTATTGCAAGAGGCAGCACAGACAACACCTCTTAGAAGTCGAGGTGATGAGACATTTCTCGTTTAGTGATTCATTTAATTCGAATAATTTAGGAACCTGAAGTAAGAGCCTGAACTTCCTCCGTCTAGAGTGGGACTAGAGAAATTTGGATTTAATAATAAAGACTTTTTGAGCAGCAAACACAGCCTGTGTTGATGAGTCCAAAGATCTACAAAACGTTCTTCAAGGAAGGTCTCCAGGGGAACTGCCACGCGCTGTGAAATGCAGGGAAAAACTCAAACGATGTAAAACTTCACATAAAATCAGAACAGTTGCACTAACAAACCATAAAAATAAAAAAGGACTAGGGAGCTGGTTGTGGAAGAGCAGGTGAAGAGGAGGAAAAGATACTGAGCACTGGGATAAGAGATGGTGCTGAGTCCCAACCCTTTCTGCTGTGGCAGCACAGCCCTGCGACACGACAAAGCCACGTCACAGCCAAGGACTACAAGGCAAGGACTACATTAAACTTTTGGATTAAAAACCCCCACCCCAGAAGCCTTCAGTTTGCTTGCACAGCAGTTTTTAAATATGCTGTGACAGTGATTAAACAGATTAAAGCTGGGTGAATCACTGGGACTGTAAAGCCCAAGAAAATGCCCACGGAGCTGGGCTGGGAATTACAGAGAGAGCCTTAACAGCAAGAAGCCCCACAGAAGATTGATCATGATCAGCTACTTCAGATGTGAATTAATTCAGTGGCAATCTTAATGATAAATTCTAATCCTCTTTACTATTTTTAGGTTTTAGTTGTTCTGCTGAAGATTGATTGTAACTGTCAAGCCAGTTACTACAAAAATAGATTTACTTGCACCAAACTATTGTATTAACATTGCACGTTTCCTTTTTAGGCCTACCATGGGGATCTAGGTGTTTTAAGTATATATATATAAGCTATATAAACATTTAAGGAGATGGAAAACTTATGATACATTTGGTTAATTAATTAATTAACTGCGTCAGATATTGTGAACAACTTTCCTTCTACACTTCGTATTTTTCCTAACACCATTTACTGATCTCATTTGGACAGAAATGGGAATGCAATTAAAACACAAACAACAGCCTTGTAATAAAAAACCTGCACACAAACACGCCAATTACGATCAACACAAGGAAAAAACGGCTTTACTGAAGGAAAAATGAAGTGAAATGAAGGAAAAACGTCTTCACCGCCACATTTCCCTTTAAAACTGGGATATTTAACAGAAGCATTGTTATTCTCCTGGCAGGTAAGGGCGGCTCTGTGGTGATCAGACCCGGTTTTAAATGGTCCAGTTTCCACTTTGCCAAGGGTCCCCTCCCGCCTGTCTCTGGGTTTCACACACAGCTCGTTGTGCAGTGACCTCGGAGGAGGCTCTGCCACCCCACAAACACTTCCACAATTCTCCAGCTGACAACTCTCAGCTTCACACTCCCAGCTTTTATTCGCAGGCCAGCAAAGAAAAATATCCTCTCTCAGCCCCTAACAAGTTGCTCAGGTTTGATAAGCTGTTTTCATTCCCGCTGAAGGGGTTGTGGAGAGAAAAGCTCTTTGTTTCAGGCTGCTGAGGAAAAAGGCAAAAGCTGGATTTTTACTACGGTCAGTGCTGGGTCCAGATTCCTCTCAATTCTCTGGGTGCACACATACTTTAAATGAAAAAAGCTATTCAGGAAAATTATGCTAATTGGTTAGAGTATGCTCAGATCTCCATGCAGATTGCCTTTTAAAACTTCCAGTGCATGTTAAAAGCAGAAAATGTCTGATTTAAGTGAAATGCAAAGCCAATTTAAACTAAAAGGCAGCTAAATATTAAAAAGCTGTGTATCTAGCTTTTAGAGGAAATGAGGTGACAGTGAGTTCACTTATGGAAAAGACCTGACCAGGCCCACAATGCTGTTCAGATGGTTTATCTCATTTTTTTTTTTAATTTAGGCAGCTATCAGTATTTTGTTAGGTTCACACCTGCCTTGTCTTCCATCGAACTACCTGCAGTTCCTCAAACATTTACAAACTCCCTGACCACCTCTGAGTTTTCAGCTACCAAACTGCACTTGAGTCATCAGGCTGTGTTTGGGTACAGACCTGAGTTTCCCAATGTCACGGCTTGCCTTTGATTGCTGAGGTAAAATGAAACATGAGTGAAAAATGACTGCGACACCTGGCACTGCTGCAGGTTTCTGTGCCTTGGAACAAAACAAATGCACACCCACCATTCCACTTCCAGGCCTCTCCTGTTCATAAACACACAACAATCATTCTCTCACTACGTCTTTCCATCTCTTCAGTTATCATGTCCCAATTTGTGGTGTCTCACGTGTTAATCACAGCCCAGCACTCTGATTTTAGTTCATGTTTCAGCCCAGAAGTCCCAGGAGAAGTGGAGATGAAGGTGAAGGTCCTCCCTCCCTCCTCTGTCCAAGTCAACTCTCGTGCTAGATTCCTGCAAACCCATCCATTCCTCCTCCCTGGAGGAGGTTTTCAGCAGAAGATGACAAAGTGAACCCTTCTCATGTAGATAAACCACCAAAATACAAACTTCCAGGCTGGAAACACGCTGCTGGATTATGGCTGTTATTCCAAAAGGGAAAAGCACCAACTAAATAAAGCATTCATTCAAAGGCCTCCTCTGAAAATGAGACAGCAAGAGTTTTAGGAAGAATTCTCAGCAGTCTTATGTGACATAAACTGAAGGTAAGTGAGCACCCAGTGCTAATGAGAACACAGATCTTTTCCTGGCACTGCAAACGTTACTCAGGCAGCAACTTCTGCATTTACAGCTGTTAAATTCCTCTCCCACCAGGTGAGGCAGGGGATCCTGGACAGAGAAATGGGTAACAATTCCTCTCCACACAAATGCCCCACTGAATAATCCTGTGAAATCACAGAGGAGTTGCACGCTCTCCCTAAATATGCCATAAATCTTGTTTAATCAGCTGTCCTGAGAGTCTGTTGGAGAACTTAATCAGGTTTGTGCTGCACTTATGACATCATAACACTTGACAGATTTGATTAAATAAAACAATATTTTGTATTAGAAATTCTATTCTGATTATTTTGAAGCTCTCCAAAGGACAGAGCCTGGCAGACCTGTTTTCTCTTCCACAAAAGAGTAAAATAAAAGTGCCAGGGTCAGACACCTTTCCTTCAAATAAGAGGTGCTAAGCAAGGCATTCATTTTTCTGCAGAAGAAAAATTGTATCACCAAGAAGTGAACAGAGTACTTGAAGAGATGATTTCTCTTTTTTTTAAGTACCAAAATATGTTATTAGACAACAAATAGCTTCTCTTCTAATGTATTTAATGAAATAAAGATATTAATGCATTACGCTTTGGGCATTTTTGAAATGAACACAATTATAACCAGGAAATTGATGATGTATGTGAGCAGAGACTTGCAATATGTCAAGCATTCTCTCTTTTTACCTTCTGGCAAAAGAAAATCCATCTCCAAGGATTAATCCAGGAGGAAGAGCTAAATGGATAAACTTTACTATATTAAATAGACTCACTTTTTCCACTCTGACTGGAGGAGAAAATCAACTAAGAGAAAGTTAAAAAATAAACGCCTGAGGGAAAAGTAAGAGTGGGGTATGGTAATTTTTACTGTAATTCTTTTGGCTTGATATTCAACTGATTTTTTCTTCCCCCTCTTACGGAATTTAGCCTTCAAAAAAGATGATTCAGATGCATCCACGACTTACTCTTCAGTAATAAACACTGTCTTTTGGGTAAGCTGGAACTCTGTAGATCCTGCTTTCGCTTCTACTTTATTTTTAAATTTACATGGCCACCTGACCTCTGGGAACTGTGGCGTGGAGCTCCACAAGTCTCAGGATGCTTCGTGTCTCTCCTGACAGATGGCCAAGCAAGACATCCAACAGATGGCAACCCACCAAAGAGATGCCAGGTCTTCCCAATGGCAGCCCAGGGGTCATGCTCCAGTGTTTATTAATTATATTTCAGTCTCTTAATAGTGATTCAACGTAGTTCTAATGGGGTAGCTAATTTTATTCTGTTTTTCTACAGGAACACAGCATATGCAACCATTGCACCCCCCTGTGCAATCCAAGCTGCTGCCCCCAAACCTCTGGACTGGCAGCAAATCTCATGGTGGAGCAGAGGGTCTCAAAAGTGCTGTAAAAAGTCCATAAAAATAGGCAGGAGAGAAACCTGGTAAACACCCTGACTGGGGGAAAGGCTTTGGTGTGAGCTCACACTTTAATGAAGGCAGAGAATTCTCTTCAGGGAAAGCCTCAGAGAGGCTCCAGCCACAGGAAAAGCTCAAAGTGGAGCTCCCACCTTCCTCAGCACCCCAGCCAGGTGAATGGGAGACACAAATCTGCAGGATTCCAAGGTCATGAGCTGCAGCACTCACAGCCCCACACATTAAAACCCTCACGACTTTCCCCATCCCCATCCCACAGCATCCCTCCTGCACACACCAACGACAGCCACATCCTTCACAGAATCACGGAATGTGGAGGTTGGGAGAGACCTTCAAGATCATCGAGTCCAACCCAGCCCCAACACCTCAACTAGGTCATGGTATCAAGTGCCACATCCAGTTTTCTTTTAAACACATCCAGGGATGGTGACTCCACCACCTCCCCGGGCAGACCATTCCAGTATTTAATCACTCTTTCAGTGAAAAACTTCTTCCTAATATCCAACCTCTATTTCCCCTGACACAGCTTAAGACTGTGTCCTCTCCTTCTGTCAGTGCTGCCTGGAGAAAGAGACCAGCCCCACCTGAGCACAGCCACCCTTCGGGAGGTTCTAGAGAGTGATAAGGTCACCTCTGAGTCTCCTCCAGGCTAAACAACCCCAGCTGGCCCCAAAAGGCTCTGCTGAGCTCCCCGTTCCTCACAAAATCCCTTCCCACCTCTTTCCCAGCCCTCGCTCACAAGCTGCCCCTGCTCATCCTTGCACAGAGCTCTCCTTGCTCCCTCACCCATCACATCCCTGTCTCATCCCGTTTTTTCCCCTTCCACTCTTCTCCCAGCCCTTCAGGGATACCTCACTAGGGATACCTCACGCCGTCAGGCTGGTCCCTCAGTGGCTTTCTGCCCTTGAAAAACAGTGTTTAAAAAAACCACATCGTCTATACAAACAGTATTTTAAAAATCACATGATCTACACTTCTAACAACTCACTCCTGAAAGGAACTCTTGCTCTAAAATTACAGCGTTGTCTACTTAAATCCATTAATGATGCACAACAAAGTGATACTGTATTAATCCTTAAATAATCTGTCACCTCCCTGAAAGAGTAACAGGTTACAAAACGGATGGAAGAAATTACAGCCAAACCTTATGGGTTTAAACCAGATTTTTTTTTTGGCCAAACACCCGAGGAAAAAAAAAATAGTTTCTGGTTCAGAGCCTCGCGTTAAGGTTTATAGTTCAGTGCAGGAAAATGCCAAGATCTGAGAGTCCAGGTGGAGGTGGGGCTGGCACAGGAGCACCAAGGGAATCTCATCCTTTCTCCTTCCTCAGCTGAGGCTGAGCAGTGACTGCACCACGGCACAGTCACAGCCCTGGCAGGCAGATTCCAGGACTGTCACACACTGTAGTGACACAGGAGATAAACTTTGGTCACGTTTTGGCACACAGGGAGTGCTGTCTGCTCCCACAGCACCTGCAGGGATGGAGGCCCAGCAGCACAAGGCCTCTAAAAGCCATTTGGGAGGTGAAATCCCCCTCTGCCCTCACAGCACAGTGTTAAGAGACATAACTTAGCTCCACATGCAACCCAGAAAATGCCCTGTGCCCTCCCACCCTCTGGCTTTTTCATTCAAATCCCTCCCAGTTTGGGGAACGTGGCTCATCACTGAGTAACAGCACATTGCAAGTGTGGGAACTTATCTTCAGTATCCTGTAACATTCCTAGGACCATCACACCATGGAAATGATGATTTCTCACCTCACCCTAAGGAGTGGGAAGTCTGTACTTTTCTAGAGATACAGAGTTCAGGGTTACTATACAAGCATAACATTTATAGGTTAAAAAATCTACTTAGGCTTACCACTCTGAAACTGCAGAAAAAAACCCACCAGAATTTATAAATCTGTGATAACTACTGTGCTTGTTTTGCAGTTAAAGGGATGCAAAACCCCTCTGAAACTACCTAATGCATTGAAGCAAAACCCCCACTGCTCAAAGCACTTGGTACCTACGAAACAATCAAAAATGACCTGCCAAAGTCAAAGTTTACCACTCCCAGCTTCAGAGAGCATTTGTAACTCACCTGCAGCTCTGTCCCCTGGCAGTGGAACACTCATCACCTGAGCAGGAGGTCTCCAGTTCAGCTGGCTCAGCTGCTGGGATGGCTCCTGGCTCTGTCTGCACCAAGCAGAGGAGCAGGGTCCTCCCCCACTCCTGTCCTTCCCCCAGCCCATGACCACAGACAGTCCCCTCACCTGTCCTGCGCTCCTCTCGTGCCCTCCTGACTCACAAACCCCACTGCTCCACTCAGCTCCCTGCTCCCTCTCATTCCCAAAACAACCCCAGCATCTGATGGAACATCAACTCTGCCCTTGGATCCTGAGTTCCAGCTGTGGGTCCTGACAGGCAGGGCAAGGACAGGGCTGGCAGCTCACGGCCCCTGACCAGTGGCCCCTGATGTGCCATCCCAGAGGCTGGAAATCCCTTCCCATTCCCCTGGATTCAGGGGTGTCTCGAGGGAGGTGCTGACCCCATCCCTTCCCAAAGTTGCTGCTTCCTTGCTGACAGAATCATGGAGTGGTTTGGGTTGGAAGAGACCTTAAAGCTCCTCTCATTCCTGCCATGGGCAGGGACACCTTCCACTATCCCAGGCTGCTCCAAGCCCTGTCCAACCTGGCCTTGGCACTCCCAGGGATCCAGGGGCAGCCTCAGCTTCCCTGGGCAACCTGAGATTATAACATTTCCTCCAACAACTTTTTGGGGAAGCAGAGAGAAAAAAGCCCAAGCCACGATCTCCAAGCACCGATGAAGAAGAAAGACTTGCACATCATCACACTGATTATAAAAGGCTCATTATTGCTTGTGGGGCAGCAGAAAGAACCACCTGCCCTTCAGCCAGCTGCCACATCTCCTCTAAAGCCAATATGGCAAAAAGTGTTCTGAATTTGGTGATAAAATAGAGCTGCTCATCTGATGCAGCCAGCACACACACACACACACACAAATATATCTGCATATAGATATCCTTCCTTAATGCCTTTAGCTTGCAATCAGCTTTCAATACACACGTGGCCACTACAAGACATAAAGCAAATTGTCACTGGTCTGCCACAGTGTACTGCAGCCAGCACACCTAGAGATAAATGCTCTGGATTGCTCTTTAAATGCCACCTACCCTGATAAAGAGCAATTACACATCTGCTCAAACTGATGAGCGGCCCCTAAGCCATGGCAGGGAATAAGGGAGAATCAAGTCTTCAGACTGAGAAACAAAGAAATAATTTTAACTTTCTCCTGACAGTTCAAGCAGTGGTTCTGGACAGCTGCCTCAGTTGCTGCAATACTGTGCAAAACTAGGTAATGTCTGTAAAGAATAAAATTATTGTCATTTTGACATTTTTTATATTTCCCTTCTGTTAGAGCCTTACTTCCTCTACGTACTGGGAGCAGCTACTGCTTGAACCGAGCAGACCATTTTGTTACAGAGCTATTATGCAAATATTGTGCTCTGTATTCTAACTGGAAGCAATGCTGTGCTAGTCTGGGCAAGACATGAGGCACTGTGGAGTTTTCTTTTAATTTTTTTTTTTTCTCTGTGCACTGGAGCAACATCATTTACGGTGGTAATGATGAAAGAGATATCTCCCCATCTAAAAATCAGGTTATTAGTCAAGAACATAAACACACAACCACCTTTTACGAGCCGGTGTCTGCCTTTCATTTATCTACTTAAATATTTACATCCTTTTAACATCTTTTTAGTTGCAAGTCATTGCAGTGATATTAAGAGTACTTCGGTGAGAGCAATGCATAAAAAGACCTACTTGGATCATCCTCTCTTAGCAAGTTTGTACCTGTGCTTAGAGATTTATACCACAGGCATTATCTTCTATCTGAAATTACTTATCTGTAGCACCGGAGCGAGATCAAAGATCCCACACAACATCAGCCACCTGCACCAAGCCCCAGACAATGTAATAACATTGTAACATCAAATCAGGGTATTTCATGCCGAGCATTTCAGTGCTGTTCTCCGGGTACCTGGCTGGGGTTGGAAGAAAAGATCTTACCTAAGAACAAATGCAATCTCAGGCAATATTTAAAGATTAGATTATCCTTCACTGCAAATAGCTCGTCTGTTTACTATCCACATCGCTTTATTCCTGCTTTGCCTCCTTCTACCACGGAAATGCTGAATATTCAGTTTAGATTCCCAGCAGCTTTTTATTTTAGTCTAAAAACATTTACCTAACACATTCTTAACAAGCAAAGTGAAGAAAATTCAGCCATCTGTCTCTGCATTACAATAACAGTTATGGAAGAGTAGATTATTCTATACAGCAAGACATTTAATGCTATGAATTCTTATACTTTAAGCCCTGTGTGCTCCAGTCAGGTTTGTATACAAGAATGTTGAGCACTGGCACACACAGAAGCAATGATTTATAAGCAAACACAAGAGAAAATATTTTAAAGATATTCAATGCATTCGATATTTCAATCATGCTATATGTCCATGCTTCAAACTGAAGGGGAAAAAAAAATAAAATCGATCTCTGCTATTATTTTCTTTCTCCAGCACTTCACCAGTTCTAAATTATCACTAAAAACACTTAAAAACGACTTGCTGGAAACAAACACGACACAAGAGATAGACGTGAATCCTTACCTGGGAAACCCCCTTGTACCATTGCTGTACCAGCATGTACTCAGGAAATCTGCATTCCTGACAAACATTCAGGGCTGTAAGCAGCTCAAATCCTCATCACACACAGGCTCGGGGCTTGTCTTTCTTCTGACGACCTTGGGCCTATTTTCCTGAGATTTTTCTCTCCTTAAGGGCAAACCGTCTGTCTGTTTCTATTACGAGATGCCATCAATTACATTAATTTCGGGCTGCCCACCAGCTCCCAGTTACATCTGCCAGCAGAGGAGAAGCTGCCTATGGAAGCACGCAGGGAGAGCAGCAGATCCCTGGATTCCCACATCTGACCCACGGATGCTCCCAGCTGCTGTTTGTGCTCTGCCAGCATCCGAATGACATCTCCATCCCCAAACACGAGTCACCCCCGGCGTGTCTTGTGTGGCTGGCAGCTGCAGGTGCCTTCCTGCTTTAATGGCCCACTGCACGGCAAAGGAGCAGTTAATAATCTTATTTACCTGAGCATCCTTCTCCCTGCGAGCTACGGGGGTTAAAAATTAATTTCTCTCTCTCACAAACGGCTTCATTAAATCCGTTATTCCCCGACGCTGCAAACCTTGCAGTTTCCCGACGCTGATGTGTGCTCGTGGCACAGGGTTTGCTTGTTTTGTTTTGTTGTTTTTTTTTTAATGTCAGAAAACAAAACCAATCTGTCATTATAAGCATAAAAAGGCTCAAACTTCGTCATAACTTGTGTTTTGTTGAAACCCCAAACAAGCAGTATTAGTTTTGCTGCAATGAATGCTGAACTGAAACGCTGAAAAGACTCAAAATCCTTCATTTAGTAATTAAAAAAAGCAAAGATAAGATCTCTCTCTGAATTTATAAACATACTTCGTTATTTTGGGAAGTCCTACTAATTCCCTCTTCCAAAAGCTACATTTAAAACAACTCGAAATACTCAGTTATTTTGTTAATATCATTAATTTGTTCATTTTTAAAGTTCATTGTCCTTCCTTTAGAATATGTCTCACAGCACACACACAGCCATCTGTTCAGTGCATTATGTCAAGCACACAGTAAAAAAACCACAAGAAGTCCCAGCTGCAATTTTACTATTACTTCATCAAAAATGTAATTTCCTCTCGCAGTACTTCATCAGATGATAACTGTGCGTGTGATTCACAAAGAGAGTGAGGAAACCAGCCCAACAACAAAACCCCCAACGAACCCACAACCTCAAAGTGCAGTGGCACCACCTCCCTCACCCATCCCAGAGTGGCAGAGCAGCTCTGTGGCTCTGTCCTGGATCTGATGTTAGGGCTGGTTACAAACCCCACGTATTTGAGCTAATTATGGGTCAGAACTAGAATGGGAAAAGAAGATTAGCAGCACAGAGTCACATTAAATAGAGATTAACACAGAGCTGAAAAATGAAAGTCTCTGCTCTGTTTGTCTAATCCTGGCTCTTGCCTGATCTAAGGAAATCCACCATGCTAAACACACTTGGTACTATATTTAAGAACATGAAGTCTTGCAATTACTACTGTTGCAATATTTTATTTTAATAAAGCTTGAAGCCTTTTTCCCAAGCTGCACCTTCCCCTCAGAGCATCATCTCTGTTTGCTGTTGATTGCAGTGACATCTATTGGAGAGGCAGTGTTTGGCTGCACGAGCTGCCTCCACTGAGGATCAACATTTTCAGGTGATCCTCCCCCAAAAATGAAAAGTAAAAGTTAGGATTGCTTTTCCTTCGTTTCAGCACAACTTTGCATCAACCAGGCTCCAAATGCAGACACCCAGGAATTATGAGCGGGTTGGCCTTTGTTTAGTCATTTGTTAATTATCCTGGCCTTTCCCCAAAATGCTGATCATCACGTTGCCATCCTCGCCCACAGCAGTGCACAGACACTTCCAGAGATCCTGCATCTGCCCACCCCACGAACCTGACCACACCTTCCTCAAAGTCTCGGCTGAACTGGATTCCTTTTTTCCCATCTTTTGTTTTTAATGAAAGCCACTCTACTCTTGCTGATCACAGCATCTGGATGCTGCTGAAAACCTCAGGTGTGTTAAGAGCTGCCCAATCCCAACCCAACCCTCCTGCACCCACAGATTTATCCCCACGGGGGATCACAGAACCACAGAATGGTTTGGGTTGGAAGTGACCTTAAAGCTCATCCAACCTGGCTTTGAACACTTCCAGGGATGGGGAATCCACAAGTTCTCCATGTCAGGGCCTCCCCACCCTCTGAGTCAAGAATGCAAAGTCAAAAATACCAGAGAAGTTTTAAAATCTCTTGTTTCAGCAGAGAAACCACTGTTCCTCAAAAAGCACCTTAGGAAGATAAATCATTATGCTTTCTTACAGCTCCATTGATTTCTACATTATCTAGAGACAAAATAAGAGGAAGGGGGCATTATTATCCCCTTATTAGATACAGTTAAATATCCTTGCAGACAGGAAGTCTGAGCACAGCAGTAGCTTAGTCCATTATCCAAGCCACCTTCCACAAATTTTTTATTACCATCTATTTTTATTATTTTAGACTTATTTGAAACCAACCAGATTGATCTCAGTCAACCAACTGACAAAAGATCCCACTAAAAATGTAACAGCTATTGAAATTAGGGATTTCAAGTTCTTTCAGCAGTTGTCCTTTCAGTTTTTCTGGAATGGTTTTCCAGCTCTCTCCTATCTAATTTATGTTTGCTGCGACTCGGTCACGAAAGCGTATCCGAGTTGTACAGGCAGGAACTCCCCCAAGGAAAACCTCACCAAACATTCCACTACAAACTGCTCTGCCCATCCATTTCCTCTGCTCCTTTTTTACTACCAACCCCTCATTATGGCAATAAGGCACCGCGGGGTGCACACCAGTCCATTAGCAGGTTCTTGGAGCACACCTCCAGCCATCCTCACTCCAGGAAAACACCCCAGTGCCTACTGAATGCCTGCAGCACAGCTGCTCACAAGCACAAACAGCCCTTTTGTCTGCTCTCCCCTCCTTTTACTTGTTTTGATTAAAAAAAAAAAAGCAAAAGAAAAAAAAAAAGCCGTTCACAACCCGGTGTTTTTCAGATTTGGGAAGTCTGGGGAAAAAAAAAAACCAACAAACCCTTTTTCCAAAACAGACTCAAAACAAAACCCACACACAGGGTTAGAGCTGGGTACAGATGAAGATTTGGCAGTGTCACTAGAAGAAGAAATAAAACAAGAGGAAACACAACTTTCAACTTGCCCTCAAAGTCTGGGAAAAGCCATCCAAGAACTTAGGAAATGATCTTGGAGGTACTGGAGGCATGGAACAAAGGGGAAGCACATCTGAAACTAAAGGGTCTTGGGTGCAAGAGTCTCTTTTGGAAAAAAAAACCCAAACAAACGACAAAACGCCTGGAACTTTAAACTTCTTAAACCACAGAAACATAGAGGACATGTCAGGAGCTTCTCTAACCCAAAAACTATCTCCCAGTTCTATACCCAACAAGGATTTGCCCCCTTTGGATCAAAACCAACCCTTTGGAAAGAAAAGGGAGAACGTGTACAAGAAATGACTGTTTGTTCCAACAGGTCAGCAATGAGAGCTGCAATTTCAGTGGGAAAGCAGAAATAAAAAGGGAGCATTGCCAAAAGGCAAGTGGGTTTAGATTTTAGGGGAAATGAAATCAACACCAAAAGGTTATTCAGCCACTTTAAGGGGGAAACAGACAAAACATGGAGACTCAGATGCAATATGGATGGGACAGAAAGGAAAGGAAAATCCTCAAATATGGCAGGAAGACTAACAATGCTCTGCTTTTTCAGCCTGGGGAATGATGGAGGATGTGGAGACAAAGGATGAGAGGGAGGGCTGAAAGAAGTGATAAGCAAGGACAAAAAATGTCAAGCGGAGCAAACAAAGTATTTCTGGAGTTTGAAAGAAATTGATGAGCAGGTTCCTGACACTGCAGCTGTGTTAATAAGAATGCTAAAAAACAAAGCAAAATCCATCAGGAGCAAAGCAAGAGGACAGCTTTAACAGCTGTCCCACCTCAAAATGCCCTCTAAGGCTTTCCATGCTATGACAGAGATTGACAACTACAGGAAACAAATAAAGGAGAGGTTATGATGTGAATTTACCTGGGCTGACACCACACCCTCCTTCTGGATACCTTATCTTCTAAATAAGGAAGACAATAAATTCAGCTCACCTGCTGACATATTTTTAGTTAAGGTTCCAAACCCAGCAGGATTAGTTGGATAAGTGGGTAAGGAACAGACCAATATGGACATACAAATGGGCGGATAAAGAAGACAAGTTCTTGTCTGGGTTGGTGGTTCTGGGAAAGGTGCTCAAGAACCAGGACAGAAGTTAGGAGCATCAAGTAGCTCACAGAAACAACACTGTACTGGAATTTGCAGAGAAAACTTTGTTTTTCAAGTGATCACAGAACAGGGACACTGTAAGAGCCCACTCCACAGCTGCCAAGATGTTTAATGTCATTAAGTACAGTTGGATCATTTCTAACATGCTTTCCACTGCAAGGGCTGGGGCACAAACTCAGCTTAAGCTTCCTTGGCCTGCTCCTATTTTCAAAGGAACAGAACGAGGTGAGGAAGAACGCATCTCTGTTTCCCAAGATTCATGGAAAAGATGGCTACAGCAAAACATCCAACCTCAGTCAGTAAAAAGGAAAGAGAGGAGATTCCCCTGAACAGATCTGTGTGCTGCTGCCAAGCCTGCTAGGATTGATGAATTTAATATCAGCAGCAGCTTTACCTTTTCAGCTTCCAGACTCAGCCAGCAATATCATTAGGGATGGCAGGAGAGCTAAAAAATTACCAAGGCCATGAATAAGGAATTACTTCTGTGCAAAGTATTAACTTAGGCCCAGCAAGCCCTTGGATTGAGGCATATCCTAATTAGATAACTCAGGTGTCAGCCTACTTATCACACCTATCCTTTAACTGGGAATTAGAGCTTCAATAAACGAGCTGGAATGAGTTTGTTACAATTGGAGCTTTACCCAGTGGGTTTGAGAGCTCAAGATGATGAGAAAAATCACTGTAGCAAAAAAAAAAAAATACAAACTAAACCCCAACAAAAGCCCACAGAGAATGACAGAATATTAAAGGGATGGATGGGACATTAAAGATCATCTCATTCCACCTCCTGCCAGGGGCAGGGGCACTTTCCACTAGACCAGGTTGGTCAAGGCCTCATCTCACCTTATGTTGATTTGGTACAAAAGAGCATAAAGACAAAAAAAAAAAAATAAAATTAAAGGTAACCGATTTTAGAAAGTAATTTAGGACTCCTAATTGCAAGCTGAGTATTCCTAAATATTTTACTGCAAGATAAGTAAGCTACAGATAATATTCCATTTAACCCAAGCTGTAATTAAGCAAAGTTGTGATTCAAAAGCAGCTGGAATCTAAATCATGCTGCCAGGAGCTCTCCATTTGCACTGCTCCCTACTCCTTAGGTCCCTGCTCTTCACCAAAAACCACTGTCAAACCCAAACCGGGGCAGAATTTGGGAAATATGACACAACACCCAATTTGCAGAACCTTTCCCATGCAGAGTCCTACAAAACCAGGAAATTTTTTTTCTTCAGCAGAGCACCAAAACAACAATCCAGCAGATTTTTCTTGTTAAAGGAACCCATCTTGCTTGAACAGCATTTCCTGGGATCAGCTCCAGGTTTTCTGGTTTTTTGCACCAGTGGTCCTCAACCTACTCCTGCTCCACTACCACTGAAATCAGAGCAGTGAAACAGAACATCTCCAGTCACTGCTGACATCTCCGCCCAAGCAGCTCCTCCAGACACAGCTGAAATGCTCTGGGACTGAAAATAAACTCAGCCCTGCCTGCCTCTCCTCAGAAGAGCTGAGCTCTGGGAGCCTGGCTGAGGAGAAGAACCATCGAAGGTACAAACCAGGCTGAGGACCGATGCTGTGGCCACACTGAGCACCACTTCCCACGTGCAATAAAAAGGCTTCTCAGCACCTGATTGCGTCCCACAAATGTGATCTGATGCAATGATTGGAGCACTACTCACCCTCTGCACAAGCATCCTCATCCTCCTCTTCATCCAGAGCAGCCTCCTCTGCGTGAAGCCTCTCGAGTGCTCTGTAAGGAGGTGGCAGCTTCATGGGAGGTGGAGCCCCATATTTCCTCTGATGGATTCAAAGACAAAGAGTTACATGTTTTGTAACCTCTGAGCACATGGGGGAAAAAAAAAAATTCCCATTGTCTGTTGCACTGAAATGTGCACAGACACAGCACTTAATTACAATACTAAATTCTGCAGCAAAGGCATTTTGTGCAAGAAAGCAGAGCCAAGAATTGACAGTGAACATCAAGAAAAAGAAACTGAAAACACAATTGTGCACGCACATTTACTTGTTGATAAAATACTCCTGTGCCGTCATAAACATCAAAGTGTGAACATTAATCAAGGGTTAAAAACAAACATTAAATTATACATATAAATTATGATATAAATATATTATGTTTCTTATAACCCTCCATAACAAAGCTGTCTGGTGCTGACAAACATCGGTATTTAAAAAAATATAAAATAAGAACTCAATCCTCTCAGTCCACTCATGAATATTTAAACATCGCAGTCCCGCCGTATTTTGGCGTAAATTTAATAAAGATTTTGAATTATCTCTCCCAATAAAATTCTATTACCTCACATAAATACAGGCAGCTCCTATAATGATGCATATAGCGACGCATGGCAGGAATACAGAGCAGGCTCTGAGGCTGGAGCAGCCTCTGGCTCAGCTCAGCAATTGGTTTCACAGCTCCAAGGAACTGGGTCCTGCCTTGGTTTGCTCAGCTGCGTCCCACTGCAAGCCCACTGCTAATAGCAGGATGCACTTCAGAGAGGGAACACCAGGGAGGAGATGCCATTAGAGCACCCAGAATTCCTGTAATTAATTCCCTCTGTGGCTGGGAAATATGACACAACACCCAAACACATCAAGCTCAGGATAACGTTTGGGTTTGTTTGGTTTGTTTTTTTTTTTTTCCTCGCTGTGCACAATGAAAGCTGAACCTGTGTATTGATTTTTAAATTCTCCAAGTTGGATTTGTATAGAATGGTGGAAGCAGTGAGCTGCAATATGTGGGAAATTTTTGAGAGGTGAAGATATCTGTCGTCTCATCCGTTTAAAAAACATAACAGGGAAGTGCTGCACCGAACGCAGAACGCAATAATAAATGGAATTAATTCAATCCACCAGTAGCAAAAGTGTGTGGTGAGAGCACTTGGAAGCACAACAGCTGCTTTCCAAAAGGATGAAACACACTCAATGGTGCCTCCCACTTTCTTCCTGAAGCCAGCACGGACAGAACTGTGCAAACTCCAGATGATCCAGGAAGGAAGGGAGGGCTTGGGTTCTGCTTTAGTGAGCAGGTAAAGATGGGAAATCTGCAGCCTCGCTCTCAGCTGCCTGTGACAAATGAGTTGCTTTATTATCGCTGTAATTTAGTAATAACTTACAGTCTAAACGTTGACCCTTTGGCTTTTTAAGACCTTAAACATTTGTTAGAAAGTCTGTGTGAAATTACACGAGGCACCCAGGCTTACCCAGCAGCTTCCTATGGCTCAGAGGGACAAATATCTCTTATCCCTCCTGTCCCACTGAAAAGCCAGGTGAGAAAATTGTGCCTGGCTGCTCCATTACACCACGTTTTTGTATCAACACAGAGGCAAAACCACAGTTCACACGGCCAACCAGCAAAGTATTGTCGACATCTGGTTCGTCCACTATTGTTTTAAGTGGTTTTATATAAATTAAAATGCTCATTTTGAAACAAACAGATCAATAGAGCCAACAAACCAGAGGAAAACCTTCAACATTTGAAAAAATACAGGAAGAGGCAGATTTTCCAGCTGGAGGTGGCTGCTTTCAAACCAAACTCTTTTGTGACTCTCTGAAGACTGGACTAGAAATATCACTGATTCCCCATAGGGACGTGGACTAATAATTCACTAATGGCAACTCCTTCCAACTCGGAGGCAGCCCCACAGAAGTGCAGTAGGACTGCTTTGTGAGCCCACGTTCAAAGCCAAAAAGGAGCTACCTATTTATGCACTGAAGCTCTTCTATATTCCACCCACCAGTTTATAGCACCAATAGATGAAAAAGGTCTGAAAAAGATGAGGCTCCCTCTTTAACCTCGGCACGCCGCAGAACGCGACACACCGGAGTGCTGGAGATTAAAGGCAGCACGTTGCCAGAGGATGAGAGCTTTTGAGATTAGAAATATAGATAAAAAAACCACAAGAAAAGGGGAATTGTAAGTGCTTCATTGGAAGTATTATCCTCTGGCATGAAAGCATGTCTTCAACACCTTTTCTGATAACTGAGCCTCGCTGCTCCTGTCCCCGACAGGATCTGAAAGGAGTCGCACAAAAACTTTTGGAGGTAAAAGGGTCTTCTCAAGTACCCAACAAACACCAGAGTGCTGAGTAGGATCAAATGGAAACTTCATCCTATTTGTAGTTAGACTGCACCAGGCAAAACTTATTGTCTGCATTAATTCTGCCTCTGCTCCTGCTGCTCTCACACCCTCAAAGTACCTGAACTACACTCCTCAGTCAGGGCAGATCCCACAGGAAAACACCAAGGCCATGAGAGTGATACAGCTGAAAATGAAAAATTAAATTTTTCCCTTATTCCCTTATTAACACCAACTCCCTGTTTTGTACCAGACAGAGTTTTTTTTTTTTCTCTTTTAAAGCTGCTGTGAAGTAATTTGGAAGTCACTGTGCAGTAAGTGCCTCACGACTAGCTGAGCGGCCACAGATCCCTCAGTCATTTCCTCGTTTTACAAAGCTGTGGGAAAGGCAGGAGGATCTGTGCATTTCATCACCCCCATAACTTGATTTCACTGAATTTCAGGCAGCCTCATGTTGAGGATGTTATTTGTGTACATGTTGCCATTTCTCTGTTTCTGCTGAACAAAGGGAATCAATTTGCCTCCACACGGAGCAAGCCAGGTACTTCAGAGAGATGACAGTGAGGAGCTGTGCTAAGTACAGGGTATCAGCACCCAGCAGACACCCACAGAATAAATGTCAGAATATTTGGCAGGAATTTGGCAAAAAGTCATAGAATCAAAGGTATTTCAACAAAACACTTCAAATTTAATTTCAGACTTCGGAGGAAGCTTATCATGGAGTTAGAATACATGCTATTATACTGTTTGATTTAGTAAAACCTGGGTACAGCTCTGAATGGAATAAATACCTTATCACTCTTATGTTCTTTGTCTGCATCCTGATCCTTGCTGACTTTGATTCCCTTAGGCTGGGCAGGAGAAACCACCTGAAAACCAATGTACACGACCCACATCAGACAGAACATTACAGCTGCAAAACAAACAACCAAAAATCAGCTCCTGACAACAACAAAGCTCCCCAGTGCACTCTGCATTTTGCCTCATGTAGAAGGGCACTGCAGTGCAGTCTAAAAATTGCATTCTTTCACTAGATTTACTGAATTTCATTCTTACATCAAAAGTTTGGAGTTTCTGTGTGTACTTTAGGCAGGTAGAATTGCGTGCCTGCTCCCACCAAGGCTTTAAAAAATTTCTTGCCTTGGCCTCAAAGATGAGGAGATGCCTCAAATCTCTTGGAAATTAACTTGCTCCCAGGTAACTATTTCAGGTCCCTCTGGGGACACATTTCACAAGGAGCTGCTGGTGTGAATCTGACTAATTTTAATTACAGCTTTGCTCCTCTGGATAACAGTTTATTTCTAGATTGTGAAATATGGACAAATTAAAATGCATAGGGCCAGGCTCTTACTACATAGGTGGGAGAGGCGAATTAACACCAGTCAACAGATTTAAATCTACTCCACGTAAATCAGACAAATGAGGTTTCCAATCAGGCCACAGAAGTAATCAATCAATCAGCTGGTCTGTAACTGAGTGAAAGGATCCATCCTCGGACACAAAAACTGACAGAACTGGCTGAAAGGAATCCAGCCAAGTTTAAAATAAGATGCATGTTATGCATTTACTAAGTTTGGGAATAAAAATAGAAATAAACTTACTTTTGGTACATTAGCCAGGCCCTGGACTACAAACACCACAGGGTTTCCTGCGTTCTTGATGGCTTCTACTGCTTCCTCGTGGGTGGCATTCTGTAGGTCTACCCCAGAAACCTGACAAACAGTGTTTATTTTTATTAGGTAGAGAGTCATTACAAGGCATCACACACACTTGCAGGAGATTAGTGTATCTGAGGAAGGCATCAAAAAACAGTCAAGAGTAATTATTCGTGAAGTATGTTTCGATGATGGTTTAAAGAAAAAGTGTATTGCTTGGTGTTCATAATTAAAAGATGGCCATATGTTGCCCAAAACAATTCTTCTGGATAAAAACACGGGGGATAAGATTGTCAGAGTGTTACATAATGTTAGATCTTACTCTTTCAGATTTTACCTGTTTGCAAACTAAACCTGAACAGCACTATCAGCTTGGCACCCCAGATTCTGAAGTATTAATTTGGAGGAAAATGACTAAAAAAAAAAAAAATCAACCAGAGGTGAGAGGTGGGAATGACATTTTCCCCCACAGCACTTGCCAGAATCAGGGATTTATCCCAAACAGTGGTTATCAGTTAACTACTCTAAATCCACACACACAAAATAACAGCCCATAATTCAGTATGAACAGTCTGTGTCCTTGTATATATTAAATTTATGCTTACAGACATGCTGTAACTTATTCCTCATTTGTATGGGAGGAGGACATTCCCATTTTTTTTTTCACTTCCCCCTCAGACACCAGGACACATCTTTTCTTAAACACAGAGGAGAATGTTAAAAGAGCTCCATAGTCAGGCCTTAAAAAAAGAAACACCACCAGAGGTTTCCTTTGGTTTTTCAAAAACACGGTGTTGTCAATACTTCATGAAGTGGTGGCAGTATTTTGTTCCTCTCTCCACCCAAAGCTGTTTGAGTCAATTTTTATTTCTTAAGACTAGAAAGGAAGGTTTATCTCCATTTACCTCAAGTATTTTATCTCCAGTTTTTAAAGCCCTTGTTCTTCCTGCTGGGCTGTCTTCCAAAACTTGTTTGATAAAGATCCCTTTAAGTTCTTCTCCATTCTTCAGGCGCTTTATGACAGTTTGTCCACCAACAATGCTGATTCCAAGAGACACGTGAGGGTCTCTGAAGATCTCAACACTGAAAAAAATACGTGGTAGTTTCAAGAGCTTCAAACAGTTTTATTTTTAAACTACAAATGCAAAGCCTCAAATAAATGTAAGCTCCTGGTCTTTCAAGAAGATTTAATAGAGTAAAGAGATAAAGTCAGAAGCCTGAGAATGCTCTCAACGGAGTTGAGTTTTCACCCTGAGCAGATTTCACCCCACAAAAAGAGCAAAACTCTGCTGCCAATCCATGCCCACTGGGCAGAGGCTTTATTTCAGAGAAAGTCAGATCTTCAAGTAAACAGTCATCCTCTTTCAGCTTGAGCAAAACGTCTGGGAATGGGAAGCCCTGCAAGTGGCACGTTAGACAAATAATGAAGAATTTCATACAACCTTCTGAACACTGACTTCAGTGCACATTCATCAGCTCAAGCAGGAACTTTCTGATCATATTTTACTTGGGACCATAAAAACAATTCACCTAAAAATGTTAACAATACAACAAGGATGTGGCTAAAAAGTTGGCTTGGCAATCTGGAATCCTGCCATGGGGGTTTAGCAGGGAACCTGTGGAAAGGGAGAGACAGCACAGCACCGTGTGCATTGCTCACACCTAATAGTTATTAAATGAGCAAGAACTTGTAGGTCACCCACAACCTAAACCAGCCAAGCTTTCCCAAGTCAGCTGTATAAATAGAAGGAAGAATCCTGCTAAACATCTGTTAAAAATTCCCTGTCTTCAGGAAAGCCCAAGGTACACAGGTACCCTAAAGTTATTGGCAGAGGAGGAGAGAAGAAAAAAAACCAAACACCCAACAAGAACTAATGTGGCCCACAGAAAAAGAAAGACATAAGGTGAATGGGAAGGAACAATGTAACCATGTGAACATACGTCCGTGGTGGTCCCCAGTGGCTGAAGTTTGGAGTTTCTTCTCCTTCTCCTTCTTCTCTCTCGGGTAATTCACTAATTTGGGGCAGAGGGGAGGGGAGGAATGAAAAATAAAAGACAAATCACCCATGCCAGGTCACAATTCCTCACATATTTTGTATCTGGCAACGAGACAGCAACACCTTCTCACACTGCCCAGTTTAAAGCAAATGTACAGAGTCAACAGACCAGACAGGAATTTTTGTATTTAGGTTTAAATGTACTTAAGGAATGCTCCAGAAATAAACATGATGGGCAGACCAAATTTATAAGCTGCTCTGTGATACACAAATCTGCACTGCATTTACTCATTCGAAATGACTATTTAAGCAATTAACATTTACTTTCTGATAAATATACTGTGATGCTTGGAGAGGGATATAACATGCCCAAACCAGTAAGCAGATCCAAGTGGGAGAATGATCATGATCCAAGTGGGAGAACAGACCCTGTGTGTTCCATTAAACCCTACAGAATAATCCCCTCACCTTATTGTTGAGCTGCTCTCCCTCTGAGAGAAGATTTCAGATGGAAATTAGGGAAGTACTGAAGATTGGAATCAACAGGCTCCAAAAGCTCCACGACCCACTGACCCCAAACTGGTGGGGAAAGACTGGGACAGACAAGGCAAATATCCACAGCCAAAACCTCAAAAAACCTCGAGGTTTCTCAGTGCCACTGGCAGAACTAAAGTTTCCTGCAGAGGCCTGAGAGCTCTGGCTGAACTGCTCTTCCCAAAAGGAAGAACAGAGGGAAGGGAAAAGCAGGAGGAGAGCTCCTCAAGGAGCCACATCCCTCTGCTGTAGGCCACATCCACACTGCCCTCACTGTGGAGTGGTGGCAGAGCCATCTGCACATTTCTGTCCCAATGCTCAGGGCAGGAAATGCGGGAAGTTTTAAGGTTTTAAGCCAAACTCCATCTCCTGTAAAAGCTGCAGACCTGGCCCTCTACGTCTGTCTGAGCATTCCAGCCTTTAATCATGATTCAGCTGAGTAAAGCAAGAGGACAGCTAAGATCGTTAAATGAATGTCTTTCAAAACCTGAAATCTTCCTCCATACCTGCCTGATGCTGTTCTAGGCTGAGCTAAGGTGGTTACTCTCCCAGATTCCTGGCTCTTGGAAAAAACATAATTCTCCTCTTTCAGTGCTTCCTTTCCAGTTGCTTCTGAATCAGCAGCAAGCTCAGGTCCTTTGGAGTCACTCTGAAGCTTTGTTCCTGAAGAAAAAAAAAGGGGGAAGATGTGAATCCACCAAGTATTTCTCCCTTGGAAGTAAACCCTTTATCCCACCAGGTTCCAAATGTGTTCAAGGCCAGGTTGGACAGGGCTTGGAGCTCCTTCCTCCCAAGCAGGGAGTGCCACTTCAGGCAGGTTGATAAATTTATTTCTCTGATGAATCTACCAAATCCTAACCATCCATCTGTGGCTACCTGTCAAGGAGAAAATTTGCTCCTGAGCACAGATCCCAAACCCAAGATATGGGGCAATTATCTACCACAGAGAGCACTTGCAAATTTCTGGTTGTCCTAAAGTCACCCTCCAAAGCCTGTCACTTCATTTCTGTATTTATCTATTTACCACTGGCCAGATTTGGAGGGGGAAGCAAGATTATAAAACTGAAACCCATTTAATGCAGAACTCTTGAATATTTTCTCATTTGAAAGTACTTGTGTTTTGGTAGAAAAAAATTAGATTTGTAAATATGAAATTATGAGGTAAAGAGAAACCTTCTTACAAACCTAAATCCATCTCAGTTTTCACTTCTGACTGAGTAGTTTCAGTATCAAATACGTCTTTTTGGTAGCTGCTGTGTGCTGTGGTTCCAGAAAAGTGTGACCTTATAGCAGCATTCTCTTCACACTTCACAGAGGAGAAAAGAAGTAATTAAAGTTAGAAAGCAATGGTATTAACTTACACAGGGGTATTTGACAGGAACATTAATTTTTACAGCAAACATACACATTTGCTCAGCTACATTCATATTTATTCAGGTAACTATGAAATACTAACTGCTCATTTAAATACTAACTGCTCATTTATGCACTGCATTAAGGAGAGGCATGAGAAATGTTATATGCAGCTGAAATATAAAGCAACTGTATCTTTCTCCTCACCCCTAATTCAGACAAAAATTTCTTTACTCTTGCTCATTTGTTTTTTGTAAGTAACAAATGCATAAATTCAATATTGTGCACTCTGGTATAAAACTGTCAGTAGAAACTTCATTTTACCTGTTTATACACATACTGCTTAAGGGGACAGGCCAAACAAAACCTGAAATTCTCTGTGGCTGTGATGTCAAATCCTTTTCCACTCCATTTTTTTTTTTCATATAAAAGCACACACGCCTCAGAAGCTGGTGCATGGGAGGCTGATAATATCACTTTTTTATTTGGTGAGGGGATGGACAAAGAATCAGGAGGAAGAAAATAATTCTCAGTACTTGAGAAAGATGGATAAATAAAGAGTTTTGGAATTTACCTGAACCTGTCTCCTCCTACTCCTTTTTCCACCACTATCCTTGCCACAATTCCTTCCACCATTTCATTTTTTACTCAACTACACAATCTGGCTGAAGGAACTGATTTAGGTTTTAAAAAATAAGGAAAAGAGGGAGTTTCTTTCACTGAAGCCCCTGGACTAGCAAACCCATGAAGTGACATTCTGCAGTTTACTGACATGCCCCATATCAATACAGCTTCCAAAAAAAACCCACAAAAACCACTAAACCCACAAATTTTGGGGTAAAAAGACAAATTCAGGATGCCTGTAAAAAACACCAACCACATATTTCCCCCCAGCAGGTAAATGTACGGTCAATAAGTTACCTGAAAAAACTTCCAGAATGTACAAAAGGATAGGCTGGCATCTTATAGAGGTACACAAGTAAATAAATGAGTTAAATTCTAGTAATTAAAACACTGAAGAGAGTCCTGAGGGTTTAGTTTTGGAGTCTGTCCTGAGGGATCTGTGCTCAGCACAGAGACCAACACAGCATTCCTTACCATTTGATCTTTACTGAATGGATACTCCAGGGACTCTTTGGGACTTAGGCTAACATTGGATCTTAAATCCTGTATTTCAGCAGGCTCCAGTTGCTTTGCCCATCGTTCTGTATCCAGGCTCCTGCCTGAAGTTGTCTTCTCTCCACCTGATGCATGGTCACCCTTGAGGAAGTCTGGATCCTCTTCGTACTCCTCATCCACCAACATTTCCCGTTCCTCCTCCACGTCCTCTGCTCTGGGTTTCAGAAACTCACACATCTCCCAGGACTCCTTCCCACACTCATCATCCTGCTGAGAAAGTTGAAATGACCTTCCCAAGCCCAAATGGGGCTCATCAACGAGTTCTTCTTTAAAAGGCACCTCATCTCTGAAACCCTGCGAAGATCATTAAAGGAATACAGATTTTACACCGTGTTTCCTCCCCACTCTTTTAAAGTTATGTTTTATTTTTTTTGCTCACGTGAAAAGCACATCTTTATTTTTAAAAGGGCAAATCTTCTACCTTTTGCATTTTCTAAAAGCAAATGGACTCTCTGACTTATGATTTTAACACAGAAAGTAGACATTGCAATTATTTTTTTTTTTCAATATAAAGAAATTTAAGTCGCACAGCTTCGATACCGCCGCAGCCATTTGGAAAAACCAATCTGGAGTGAAGTTAGGGAATGAAATTATTAATTAACACTAAACAACCACAGGAAAACGTACATATAAATCTAGTTAAAGTATCTCTGTGCTCCAGACATATCTGCTGCTGCTTTAGGAATTAATGAATATTTCTTAAAATGCTATCAGCTAAATAAACACCCTCAGAGTTTGCTTATGCAACAGTGTCAGCAACTTAAAAAACCCCAAATAAAAGCCATACTTGCTTCTCCCTACTTTGGATATTCCATCCAACTTTTACCCTGGGGCAGAGGGGAAATGGACGACCCACATGCCCAAAAGAAAGAAAAGTATCTAAATGATTGCTCATTACCTTCCTGTTTTAAGGAGAACAGTGCTCACCTTTCTACCGAACTCAGAGCAACAAACCAAAAAAAAAAACAAACAACAAAACCGAGGGAAAAGGCATTAAAACCCACTCTGAAAGATCTCACTCAACAGTTCTTTTTCTGGGATTTGTCACGTGCTTCTCCAACTTCCAACAACTCCTGTTTCTCCCAGATGGAATGGGGAGCTATTCATTGGCTCACAGTGAGTCTGCACAGGCAGCTGGGATTTTATGCCCTGCACTTATCCCAGGATTTTGCCACACACTGAGAGCTTTTCCCCTCTTTTCTTCGGGCCACCAAGTCTCTGTGGCCCAAAGAACCCCCAAACCCAACTTCAACACCCCGAGCCCCCAGACTCCAAAAGCAATGAACAGATTCAGGGCTCCTTCCCCAAAATGTTTTTGTTTCTGCTTCCTGCCCCTTCCCAGACTCCCCAAGGCACTGCTCCACTTCTGACCTTGGGTGTCAGGATCCTGTTTTGTTACATTTGTACAAATACAGGAGGAAACCCCCAGACACTGCCGAGATGTTTGTATAATTCAAGTGAGAGGCAGGAGAGAAAACAAGAGAGAGGCAGGAGCATAAGGAAACAATGCAGCCAACAGCTGGCACGACAGCAGAACTCCAGCAACCCAGAAATCAGCCCATTTTATTAATTTAACTAGCATTAAATGCCCCTTTAATCCATTTGATCTGTGTACCTCGATCTCACAAAACACCCAGTCTGAAGAGATCCTAATTCTCTCCATTTTCACCTCACTCCCCTTCGCTCCTGCAGCGTCGCTCTCCCGGCACTTCCCCGAGCCCAGGGCACATAAATCAGCTGTCTCTGCTCACAACCACACGGGGTTTGTGTCCCCGACCCAGCAGTTTGCTCTGGATCCTCCCTGACTGCTGCACTGCAGCACCAGACGCCACCAACAGCACAGGGAATGCTGCAAACACTCAAGTCCACTCTGGCAGCGAACAAAATCCTCAAATTCCATCATTTTTGGGGTTGAAGTTCTGGCTGCCAGTGCCTCAGAACGGGAGCCACCAGAACACGCCATTCCCGGCTACCTGTGTGAGCAGGTAAGGTAATTAATGGATGGGAATTATGGCAATTACCAAAGCTGTCACACATGAGGTAGAACAAAAATGCAAGTAAATTCCTCTGAGGGTGTTTTGTCCAAACTGATTGTTCCAGCCTCAGGACTTTTAAGATAAAAGATTTTCTTTAAAAATACTTAATGGCATTGGTTTTATTTAGGAAGTAGAAAACCAATCTGAGCCGGCAGAGGATAAATACTCTGCAACCCTTCCCGTGCCCCCAGAAAACAACAAACGCCAGTTTACATTGTGAAAATCAGTAAATATCATTTATCATCATCCAGCCTAATTTCTCCACAGTATACCCACATTTACCCTATAATACTTCTCCTTTTGGTGCTCCTAATCTACCATTTCAGCATTAAAAACGGGTTTGCATCCAGAGACAGGTACACATATTCAGCTACACGAAAATCTGGAATTTATTTTTCTTCCTCGTGTTGCAGTTCTGGATGATCCTTTATGTATGGTGCTTTTTGGTATTTAAAAAAAAATACATTTACCGGCACGAATTTTGCAAAGCACTTGAGAACAGATGAAAGTTAAAAGATATCCACATCCCTCTAGCTCTGCACGGGTGAGAACTGCAATATTATTGCCTATTACCCTGGTATCTGAGTTTCTCACTATCTTTAATGCCACATCCTCCCACAATAAACAGAATTATTTCTCAGATAGTAAGAGAGAGGAGAGTTGAAGCAAGAGTAAAGAAATCACTCCAGAGAACATTAGAAGGCTACGAAGAAGAAAGTATTTCAAGAGTGCCTTATACTCTAAACTACTTTTTTGCTTTGCTTCATGATAATTAAAAGCATTCTGCTTCCATGCTTTACTTTCTGTGCAAAGCTGAGCCCACCACTTCTGACTGTAATAACAACACAGCATTCCTGCTTCATATCCAAGGTAACCCAAGGTATTTTAATGACATAATAAATTTGATAAGGCAGTCTGGGAGCTGCATTGGTAAGTGCTCCCAATGCACTTGGCACAGTTTGCTGTTAGAGGCTTTTTCAGAGGGAATCCAATACTTTCAGTCTTATCTGAAAAACATACTGGATTTTTTTTTACTTTAAAACATCATTTCCTGTATGTATAAACTGGAGTTGAACCAAAAAAAAGTAACCAAATACCTGTGGTGCTTCAAGTATTACTGGGAAATTTGTGTTATCTATTGGTTCTGGAGACCCAGGGCTGCTTTTGATGCTGCTGGTATCCACACCGTGCATATTCTCATCCTCTCTGCTTTCTCCCTAAAAACGGTAATCCAAACAATGAGCCAGGAAAATAACAAAAAAAACCAAAAAAACCAAAAA